>JAQPZY010001603.1:5000-565000 GCA_029931535.1 Margaritifera margaritifera
ATTGTTCGTGAAATATTTTTTCATATTTTTAACTCCTATATTTTCACATGTGAAAAATGTATTCTTATATTTTCATACGTGAAAATACAAGATTTCCCATAATGCCGTGAGACGCTTGGCTGTGTGTGCCTATAGAAGTTATACTTGCAACAAGAAAAACGAGAATTTTATGAGTTTGAGCAAGATGTATAAACTGCATTACCTTTCAGACATGGACATTATTTCTTACCAAAGATAATTGACTCTCCACCGTTTGCTTCTTTACGAAGCTAGGTCCATTTAACAATCTTAACAACAATGTAGAAATATCCGATGTGCTGCGTCATTCAATTGGACTTGCTTTTGCAATCAAATGGGATAAAATAGTTTACCAAATGTCAAAAGTGCAATTTATTGCAACAGATTAGGTCATCCCAGACCTACCGTGCTCTCAGATCGCTAATGTTGTTATTATCAGCCAATAACTGCAATTGAAACTGAAGTGAACTTACGAAAATGGGAATAGAGGTGATGTGCTGAATAGTGAATTTATTCATCAAAGCTTCGATTCAGAAGCAAGTTTGGTATATAATAAAAAGACAAATTCTTTTCCTGCGTAAATACCAGATATATTTCATCTTGTGGTACAAAAAAAGAAATGTAAAAAAAAAAAACATTTTATCTCGTGGTTTCGCCACTCGTTAATGTATCAAGTATATCGAGTTTTGTGTATCGCATTATGAAATATATTCCATATTAACGTAAGAAAAGAAAATGTCATATATATATATATATATATATATATATATATATATATATATATATATATATATATATATATATATATATATATATATATATATATAAATAAAATTTAGGTTTGGAGCATTAGTATTTGCATTTCAATTGATATTTGTATCATGTAAGTTCGGCAGTCAGCTCTCTGCCACATTGTTTCCGAGATCAAAGGTAATGACTCGGGTTTTGAAATGTAATTGCTTGTGGACATTATAAACATGTATGAATGGAGATGTATGTCCCGCCATGTCTATGTAACCAAGTCGTAGGCATATAGGGTTATAATTGCCCGTACATCCTGTGCATAGCTACATATGTATACGTCCCTAAACTCTTCTGTGGGCAACTACTTGCATCTTTCCATGGACTGTGTTGAAATTTGACAGATATTATTCACACGAGGTCAACACGCGCATATCAGTCTATCGTCACGCCCTGGTGCGTTATTTCAGAGTTAATTAAATGTTGGCATGAAAAGGGAAATACTGTATATGATAATTCTTGTGTGCGCAACTAGTCCCACAGCTTTTGATGAATTGCATTGAAACTTCGCATACATTATTGACATCAGGTGAGCATGCGCCTTCCGTTCCATGGCATGCTCTGCTTCGCTTTTAACTAGCCTCTACAAAGCAGACGACAGCTGTTGTACTATTCCTGGCGCCTATGTCATCATTGGACGTCCGCACAGATAAACGCATATACATATGTACAGACTCACTGCATCTTAAGCAATCCTTCTCCCTAGGTTCTTGCACCATTCTTCTCATATGATATAAATGTTCCTTTTCTTTACCTTAAAGGTGTGCATTCGCATCTTTATTTTCTTCGTAAATATGGTTTGCCATAATCAACATTTACAGCACCGTCTACCGCACACAAATGTGTGTGTGTGTGTGTGTGGGGGGGGGGGGGCTCGTTTTCTTCTCACCTCGCCCCCTCCCCCCGACCCTTGTTTACCTAACAATTACATGGCGATGAAATCCGAAGCGGGCCAGGAGACCCAGGCTAATAAGGTCGTTATGAATTGTATCCCTTTTAGAGGTAAACACTTCTGGCGCGGTCCAAGGTGTCGTAATCAAACGGTCTCCTACATACAGTTCTCTCTCTCTCTCTCTCTCTCTCTCTCTCTCTCTCTCTCTCTCTCTCTCTCTCACTCACTCACACACACACACACACACACACACACACACACACACAGAGAGTTTCTCTGAATTAGGTGAATGTAAGAGAAGCCGGAAGAAAAAACAATCACTGTGTCTTTGGATCCTACGAGATTACCAAGCATCTTGGGATACGTTGCACTGCATAAATATCGCGTAAGTGGCATTCCATGAGAGCGAATATAAAAATATCCATATGAGATTGTGTCTCATGTCATCCCAAAATTTTACAAATCCTGTCATATCCGCATATTATATTTGGACATGTAAGCAATCTTTCCTGAAATTGACCCAAGTTGAGCATTTTACACCAGGAATGTATTCTTGCTTCGTCAATATAAATTGCATTCTGATAATAGTAACTAATACATATTTGTACATAATCTCGATGAAAGAGTAGGGATAAGCAAAAAGAAGATGAAGAAAAAAAAAGATAAAAAGATACAGACGGTTGATATTCAGTAATCCCCGTGTGCCCGCATCAGGAATCGAACATAATATATCCACGATAAAAGTGAAAATCTAGTGTTTTACCATGGATTATTAAGGTTCATCGTGGGACATGCACGTAGTACCTAATGTTGGAAGATTTGGTAACTTAATTCTAGATTATAACGTTTATGATACAAAGGATAGAGAGTATGACATAAATACAAATATATAGCGGCTTATACAAAGACGAAAAGGAGGAAATAATCCTGCTCGTGCACCTGAACTTGAACCATCTGAAATCAACTGCATGCGTGTATGTATGTACGTATGCATTCATGCATTTATGTGTGTGTTTATGTGTGTATATATATATATATATATATATATATATATATATATATATATATATATATATATATACACACACACACGCATACTTACATTGAGATCGTATCCTGGAAAATCAAATCAAATTCTACCGGCATCTACCTGTATTAGAAGTTTAAAGGAGTAATTAAGGAGTAGCAGCTAGTAATGCTTTGATACATTAGCACGAGAACAAATAAATCGTAAATGTGACATTACGCTTTTTCCGAGAAATAAATGCAACGTAATTAATATATTCTATAATATATATATATATATATATATATATATATATATATATATATATATATATATATATATATATATATATATATATATATATATATATATATATATACACTATCCGAAGTTAATCACGCATGAAATGACAAACAGCATTTGAATTCAATCAAGAGGGTACAGAATCATGCTAGTAAATTATATTATAAAGGAAAAGGCTTGCGTGAGGGATAAACCTCATTAAAAATTATCCAGATTAACTTCGCAAAATTTCAAAAAGACTCGATTTTTAAACACAGTTCTTTTTCATAACGAGTGGAATGAGCAGCTAGCATACACTTTAATTATAAACAAAAATAGATCACTAGATTAGAAAGTGCATCTTACATATTATAGATATTCTTTAATCCTTTACTAAAATGTTTTGATCTGCGATACCCTGCTTCAAAGGCAATTGGAAACCAGATTCGCACCATCAGGCGGGCTGGCTGCTTGGGTGAAGGCTGGGAGTCAGTTGTGGATAAATTGTTTATTCCACAAATAAAAACTCCCCTCAGTCTGTCCTAAGGGAGACAAATCTGCAGTGTGTTGGCTTTTACGAGTTAGTTCCATTGAGTTTTTCTATTTTTAGCATTAACGAAATATTTGGAAATTTACCTTCAACGTCAACATAAACTATGACACAGGTAATGTATTATATACAAATCGTAGATACATGCACAAATTGCTGTGTAAACGTTCAGGTCAGCTGGGTTGGCCACCATTCGTATGGCAGGGTTCCGGATTCTCACGAATCGGCAAGCAGTTGGAGGGTACGGCCTAACTGCTGATGTGGACATAGCCAAAATGGTAACAGAGAGTTGAAAAGGTCGCAAGTGAGCCCTCCTTTGAACCCGTTCAAACTGGTGACAGGGTAAAAACTGGTGGTTGCGATACCTTTTATGTTCCTTGATTGCTGCGAAACTAAAAACTTCAGCAAGTCTAGCACCCTGTAACCAGGCTTTGGTTTTACTAAAACAAATTTATTTTATTTTACACCTATAAAGTAATTAGAAATTCTTTACACGTCGTACATAATACAACAAAGCTACATTGTAATCAATTCAACCGTTTTCATATACAGCAGTACGGGGTAATAGATCAACTATTTCATCTACCTGTTTTTTGTTTTTAAAATTTAAAATGCTCCTTTTCCGCAACTGACAGTAATTGAGCTGTAAAGGAACTCAATTCTAACATCGGTATAACGTAGAAGACAATACAACACATTACGTAATGTGTACAAGTCTTTAACTTTGCATAAAAGGGCTTTAGAAACAAGACTAAATGTATTTAACCCAATACGTGATTGTATCCAGCAACAATCAGTGTACAGTTAAATAGTCTAGTGTAATAGCAATACAAATAATTAAAGTGTTTCTTTGATTTAGAATTTAGTCGGTGGACCTATCTTGTAACTGACTAGACTTTGAAGCAACACCTGTTGGGATTGTTAAAACTATGTCTAACGATGTTACTATTTCTTTTTGGGTCTTACCTATTTAAAATGCACAAAGTCTTCAACATTTGAGGGATGAAATAGTTTATGCTGGGTGGTACAGTTGATTTGCTTTGCACGCATGCTGAACTACTCTTTAACATTTTGTGCTTCGCACAAGTTCCGCCGGTTGTTTTTTTCTTCGTACAGTTTGATTTAGGTTTCCCTATGTCTCCAGTTTGTAAACATTATAGCCGATAACAATAAGCAACAGAAATTTAAATATGGAGAGTGTCCACGATAGTATCTTTTCCTCTTTTCTGTTTCTCTGCTTTTAATTTTCCTTCAGAGGTTCTAAACAATTTCTTTGTCCACGCCCTCCTCTATCTGAGATCTTCATCTATTCTGTTTGCTTTTTATCGATCTGCTGGAAAATGAAACATCTGTTCAAACTTCCTTCAGTGTCCTTTATTTTCTAAAACAAACCGTGAATTGTTTCTCTCTGCATGTTCCATTCGTTTGTAAGTAGTTTGTATTCTTCTTCTGTGTTTTTTTTTTCTGTCTGCTTCATCTAGGTTTTCTTCTAGAATGTTTCCGCTTGAATGTCAATTCCAACAGTTGTATATTATCTTCCTGTCTTTCTTCCTAAGATTCCCTCACTGCCTTAAGGGTGTTTGTTTTTAATATGTTGTGTTAAAATTCCAGATTGTCCTTGTTCAGTGGGGGCAATAGGGCTACCGTTTAGGCATAAACGACTATTTAGATAGTAAAACATGTGACTGAGTGTTACCAAAGCCACTAAATGTCACTAACTGACTGTAAGAGAATGTCACTAAATGGTACCAAAGACCAAAGGCCACTAAAGATCTAAGAGTTAGGAAAAAAGGCAAGCAGGCATGTTAACTATACGGCTTAAATGTTTCCTAACTTTGTTAATTCTTTTACATAATTCAATTGCTAAAATTTTGCTCTTTAATTTTTTATATTTTTGTTATATATTTTGGGAGTAAAATGTATAATTCTTTTAAACAAAAATTAAGTGTGCATGTCCATATCTTTTTTTAAAAACATGTGCGCATGCTCAAAATTTAAACATTTGTAAGTGCTCAAGTGCATTAGACGTGATGGGATATCTCTATTTTCAATGTTGTTACAGAAACTTCCGCCGGGTAACGTAGGAAAAAATAGCTTTATGACAAAAAATATTCTATAGATGAAGATAAATTCCCATACTAAATGGACACGTTAAATAAGGGGTAGACAATGCATAGATTTGCTAACATAGCCTAAGAAAATTTCAATGCTTTATTCATTATCTTAGAAATTTGCAAAGAAATTGCCAGTGCGAACTCAGTTTTGTGGTAGTTGCAATCTATCCCCTTATTCATTACTAGGTCTACCCTAATTGAACATTTAAAAAAATAATCAAAAAATATGTTCTGGCACACTTGGAACAAATCCGAAAGATTTGTAAACAAATAAACTTAGGATCGATCCCCAAAATCTGTCGACTGGCATCCTTGAAATTCAACCTTAAATTTGTTATCAGACAAAATTGGGAATTACCTCAAAGTTCTGTTACCACAAATATGGGATCGATTTAAAAAATCTCTTGCAAGACGAACTTGGGATCAATAAACAAAATCCCTGAATAGGCAAACTTGGGATCGATCCCAAAAACTGATATTAGAAAACGAGGGAATAATTTTAAAAATGTTCGCCTAGCAAATTGTGATTGATCCGAAATTCTTTCACCATGCAGACTTGAGATCCATTTCAAAAACGTATTACTTGTAGACATATATATATATATATATATATATATATATATATATATATATATATATATATATATATATATATATAGAGAGAGAGAGAGAGAGAGAGAGAGAGAGAGAGAGATAGAATGTATCATGTTTGTTTGCGACTTGAACCCAAAAATTGGTAAGCAATACCGAGAATTTTATATAATTTTATATAATACATGAAGTAATCGGATTAAATTTCATGACATTCATGGAACTTTTTTGACAAATACAAGTGCAAATGAGGAATTATGCCCATTTCCTCCAAATAATGTAAGTTACACGTTTTTAACATTGCAAAATATTGTAAAGACTTTTCTTCCTAAATTTCCTAAATTAATTTTTTGAATAATAAAGCATCACCCTCTAATGCATTCATTTAAAACAAAAATTCTGATCGTAACGGAAATATGTAAATATATTTCCAAGTTACATAACCCTATATCTGTCGCAAAAGCAGTTTTTCATTATAATCATTAACTAATTCATTCACGCAAGAGCGCATAAAGTTTAAATTTGCTGTTATATTTATGCACATGTATATTGTATGTTCTGCACTGTTCATATTTAGAGTGACATATAGGCCTACAGCAGCATATGTAAAAGTCTTTTATTTGTATTCTGCCTTGTTTGAATTTAGGGTAACGTATAGTCCCACTGCAGCAGTATGTTTTTATGCAAAGGTCTTAAATTTGTATTGGCACTTTTTCTGACACACGTGCCACTATAATACAAATTATATCTTTGCTAGATTCTATTTTGGTATAAATGGGCTTGAAATACTTCTCTGACAACCATTCTATTACTTGCCCTGAACAGTCCTATGACAAAGGTAGTTCAGTCGACTCAAACTGAACAGGTTGCTTCAGGTTCTGTTAAAATTACGTTGTGGTGTAGATTACACAATTCTGCTAATCTAAACATTTGTTGTTATTTTAATCAAATATTTTTACAGATGATGATGGAAAGTCTGTGCCTGTTCAAAAGTTTTCGCCATTAAAAAGAGAGAGAGAGAGAGAGAGAGAGAGAAAGAGAGAGAGAGAGTGAGTGAGGAGAGAGAAAGAGATAGATAGAGAGAATTTTTAGGACTCACGGTACTAATTATATGGAAAAATGGGAACCAGTCTAGAAATGGTTGAACATAAAATAGAGTATATTTTGGTTTGGAGTACCATGACTGGTTGATAATGAAAACTAATATTTGATTAAAAAGAATCTGTTCAGATCATATCCAATTTGTAACTGAAACAAAAGAGACAATGTTCAATCAATGCAATTGCAGACCTTTTACAGACTTGACATTGTAACACCCAATAATGAAATTAGAACCTGAGTATTTAGGCGCTGAACTGGAAATACATGTTTCAAACACATGTAGATAAAAACAATGCCGCGGTTTACATGGTTTTCTCCACGCAGAAGCTTACATCAAGGATGGGTATATACTGAGTGATATAGGTTTGATCACGAGTATTTATACATTCAAAGTTATTGAAGTTTTAATATGATGGTGTTTCCATAGGTTTACTATGGGGGTTGGAGTGTGTGAATTAATACCGTCAGTTCTATAATGACGACGGTATTGTCGTCCCCTTAATAGGCATTACAAAAGTTATTATTAATGGTTAATTGACTGAGTAATTTATGGTTGTCTCAGTCATTCCACTCTGTTAATTGGCTGAAAGATAAATATATACAAACTTGACATTCTAGTGTTTTTTTTTTTATTCCTCTAAAAGTAGAACTTATCGGACATTTAATTTTGAACCTTTGTTAACACATCTGCCACAACAGTATATAATAATTTTAACATTATTCCGTACATCGAATCATTGGTTTCCATGTGAACTCGAAGGTGGCAAAATTTGAATATATCTGAAAGAAAATGTGACGTACATGCCTTAGAAGACGTCATGAATTTCTCGTTGCCAATATTCTGATGAGATAAGAAAACAATATAAGTAAAAGTATTTCAAAAATGTTAATACATAAAAAATCTAATGAGATGCTAAATAACACTAATGTTAACTTACAAAGTAAATGAAAAGAACTTATATTTAAATCATTCTGTTTCTATGTAAACTAAGACTTGTCGTATCTTTTACCATTTCATCCCATTTTTTGTCAATTTTGTCCAAAATATCTTTTTATATTTTTATTCCGTATTTTGCTACCTCAGATATATAACGGTGCCAAGGTTGGGCAACCTTGGAATTACCTTTTACAAACAAAAGCATATTGAGAATAACTTGTACATTATATGTTGTAAATTTTAAAAATCAATTGTAATTCATCAAATTTAATTAAGTTAATGTATGAGGTTTAGATTTAAAAAGCAACAGCAAAAACAAAAACGAAAATTTAAAAAAAAAATATATTTAAAAAAAAAAGAAAAGAAAGAAAGGGTGGTAAGCCAGGAAGAAAAGATGTAAGACATTCATAGATTTATTATTTTTTATCAGAATTTGCGTAGCGTGGATAAATTTAGTGGCGAAGACAGCCTTTCTAATAATTTATATTGATTCAATTCCTGGTGGGCTCCACTGAGTAGAATTAGTTCTACCGTGAGGAAAGATTCTAACTAATATAGCCCATTTTTTCATAGAATTTTGAAACTAAATTATTATTTTTTGTCATGTTCACTTTAGAAAGTTAGTAATATTTTAAAATTTCAATCAGGCCTTTTAGATTCAAAATATTTATTGCTTTACTTTCAGTATATTTGTGATATTTATTTAAAAAATCATGCTTTTTTTGACGTCTCGTCAAGAATTGTTTGTTGAGGTGTGAAATTAATTTGTAATCCGATTTTTTCCCATTACGTACTCAGAAAGGGTTGACCAGAACTCATTAGTATGATTACATTCCCAAAATAAATGTTGAATGGTTTCTTCTTCTTTAAAGAAATTACATAAATTATTGTCGATTACACTTGTCTTGTTTATGTAGCCTCTTATACGTCCTATTGTGGAGTATTATATGCTGGAAACATTGTATTTTAGAGTCTATAGTGACTTTGAATACATTTTTGTAAATACAAAGAACAATAAAAAAAATACTTGATCTCCCTTTTCAATATAAAATTTTGTCCTGAAGTTTTCAAAATGTAGTAAAGTTAACTCCATAAAATATCGCTTATAAACTTCCCACATTTATTATACCAAAAGTTGTAAAACACAGTTATACTTGTAACCTTAATATTTTCATGTTCTAAGATTGCCCCTTATTTCCATTAGTAAAACTTAGAAATATACCATTATCAATAATAAATTGGATACCTGCCACATTTACAGCATTTAATTCATCAAGATTATAAACAGGTAATGCGTATTGTCTTTTTACTATGTTAATTGTATCTTTCACTTTTATGGCATAATCTGGATCCTTTAAAAGCCTTTTATTAAATTTCCATAAGCCTTTTCCGTGTGTAAAGTTATTATGTTGTAATTAGTGTGTAATTAAATTTCCAAAAGCCTTTTCCGTGTGTAAAGTTATTAAGTTGTAATTAGTTGGTAATTAAATTTCCATAAGCCTTTTCCGTGTGTAAAGTTATTAGATTAGCAAATAATGGATCAAGGAAAAAAATATCACCAGCCTTATATATACACACCTACATACATGAAAATGTGACTCACGTATCGCGAGTAAAAGTAAATAATACATTTTATGTGAATCTAAAATAGAATGCACAGTAGTCTATTTTGTCTTCCACCACCATCATCAACAGCAACACAGTTATATACAAATAATTGCAATATGTGGATCGGTCAGACTTCTACATGGATATATTTCTGCATACAACTTATATAAATATTTGGCAGTTATACATTTATGGACGGATACCAGGCGTCAATTTTGAATCATGATTAGATATTTAATCTCAGTGTAAAAGGAATTTGGGTTACACGAGAGAGAGAGAGAGAGAGAGAGAGAGAGAGAGAGAGAGAGAGAGAGAGAGAGAGAGAGAGACTGCGTGCGCTTAGTGGGTGGGTGAATTACTTTATACAGCATCATTTCATTTTAGCAGGATAACAGAGGAAGAAAGGCAACATTTGTAAAAAGAAATGTATTTATGCGGATTTTACTGCATCAGAGCGAGCGAGCTAGCGAAAGAGAGAGAGAGAGAGAGAGAGAGAGAGAGAGAGAGAACGGATGGGATGGGCGAGGGCGGTGAGTAGGTGTGACGTTGCATAAGCTAACATTGTATCACTGTAAGTGTGGCATATTACTGCGCACTCCTGAGCTGTCTGCTGTGAATAATTACATAATAATTTTAAAGAGTTTATTCTCATTAATGATACCAAATTATGTGACTATCTGCAAGTTCAGCTTTCCCTGTAACCTCTGTGCTATCGAACTTCACTACTATAATACTTTGGACATTATATAGCAAATGTGTCCCTACATTTATTACAAGTCATCAATTAACGACCACAAGGATATTAATCAGAATATCTTTTTCTACCCTTACGTTTCTATCAGCTATATCACTACCATTAATAGGTTGTATTTGTACTTAATCTCATATGTCTATTGTTAGACCTGAGTTGGCAATAAATTTCAGTTCTGTTCTATTCTTTTCTGTTATAAGTGCCCTATTGGTTCTGTATTTTAACTGTTTAACTGATTTAAGGTTTTGCAAAGGATACTACATTAGTAGAATGCATTGTTTAATGTATGTGTGTGTCGGGGGCGGGGGGGGGGGGGGGTGTAGAAAGAGAGATAAATCTTAATCCACTGTAGATGAACGATACTTGCGTGCTCATTCTTCTGTACGTATTTTTATCAAATATCTTTGTATCTCACCATTGTATTTTGATATTATGACTAATTGGACTGAACAGTAAACGTGATTGTTTCACATGTATCCGTTCTATAAAATAATTTTTGTTTCTCTGAAAGTTCCCAACTTTATATATATTAAAACTACCAGAAATGATCAGTTATGATTGCTGATTCAGCATCTGTATTTTATATATCTCTAAGTTTTCTCTGAAATAAGAAAATGAAATTGTCTTGCTCATTTTTATATCCGCTCATGTATCGTTTAGCAGCAATTAATTAGTAATGTCTGTAAGCTTATCTCTGGAACTAGGATTAATAGGAAATCTAATCAATTAACTGTTAATTATTAATTTGTAATGGTTATTATGATGATGACAATACCGTTATCATTATAAAATCAATGTCTCTCTGTCTCGTTCTGTTTTTAAATGCCTGAAAATTGTTAAAATGCACAGACTTTGTATCTGGTTACAACAGTGATGGACAAGCCCGGTTGGCTTAGATTTAGAAGATACATATATCTAACGTTCGTTGGAATAGCCTTCGCAGCGGTGTTTACTTACGTAGCGATTATGTGGTCTGTTTCATACATGCTTAAAGATGTCACAAAATAAAAAGTCAATACAGAATTCGAAAATAAGATGGACAGCTTTTGAAGCTTTGAAAGTCGTCGGGTGGCTCGCATACGGTTAGAACTTAGAAACAAAGCACATTTCAGAGAAATTTGAACTACGTATTATTGTTATGGTGTATAATAGAGTTTTGTAATGTACGACATTGTTAGATTCCTTAAACAAGGCACATTATTATGGTGACAGGGTGATGCTCGAAGTCTGGATTAACAATGGAACACTAGATGCAAAAACATACCATTTTGCCAGGTCATTCACGTTTTTGCACGGTGGCTATACAATTTTCAACCATACGCGTCATTCAGGTATATACGGACATGGAAACATGGAAGACAAGTGAAAACAGTTCTGAAATTGATATTTTGCTAGAAGTCGATGTATCCGTTTCTCAGTATTTCAACAGATGGTTCAGAGTAGTCCATAACAAATATCACCATTTGGAACATGTAAATGGCTTTGCACTTCAGGGTGTAAGCATAATGTATGGTGTGGGAGCGAAGTCACAATATTTAGATGCTTATAAGACGTACATAACTTTTCTATATCCAATATTAGAAACATGGGGATTTTCTCCTAAGATTAAAAACTGGTCGAAATTTTGTAACAAGTACAAGGAGGGCGTGAAGAATTCAACATTCCAACCTATTGTTGAAGGCATATGGCCAAGCGAATGGTACAAAATATTCTTGCAGAAAGGCAAGGAGGATACAATGTTGGAAATGTGGCACATATACTATGAAAGGAAAAATAAGGAATTAACACTTTACAGCAATTTCCCAGGCGGGATATACTACTACTATTATTATTACTACTACTACTATTACAACAACTCATTGTTGTTTTAACCTCTGTCATCATCAGAAACAGCAACAGCAGCAGTACCACCAGTATCACCATCACCACAATCATCATGACCATCACGATCATTAACAACATCATCATGACTATCATCATCATTATCATCATCATCATCCTTAGGAGTTCATCGTGTTCTCTGCGCATTGGACAGCAAAAATAAACAGGTAAGTTAAATAATGTGTATTTGCTGTTTCAAGAAAAATAAAATATGGAAGGATTAGATGTTAGGTCTCTTGTAAAAACTTCAGTTCTGTTTTTTCATTATTTGTTTTAGGGATGACTGAAGTGAAGGACTAATCAATTGAATTAGCGGCACACAAACGAGGAGAACGCATTTTGTTATCATATTATGGCTGACTGCTATTAATCAAATCAATAAAAAGTCACGAGTTACAGGTATGACGGTGTATGCTCCCCGACACTGATAGCAATCCTACACACATATTTCCGGTAAAGAAAATTTTGTTAGCAAACAAACTTCCTGGTACATACATCTGTTTGTTAATGAGAAGGTGGGCCTCATTTTTAAAAATATAATTTTCTTAAGTTTGATGAACATAAAATATTTTGCGGGTGATATTTTGCAAATTGCAAAGGTTACAGCACTATACCTTTACAAAGATTTGTTCGACATATCCTCCAAATGCATTAGGTTCCCTCAGCTTTTATCCTCATGTGCAGAGGTATCTGATTACAATACGGATAGAGAAAAATGTTTAGATTGAGCAGAACTATTAAATCTATTTCACAAGGTGATAATAACAGCAGCCTGCTCAGTTTGAGTCAAAAGTCGTAGGACTGTAGATATACAAATTTTAAAAATTCTATTCAGAGGTTTTATTATTTTTGAATTTGAGTCGTGTTCGCCCTTCGGGCTTGTACGACTCAGTATGTGATTTAACACATTTCTGTTTTGTCAGGAGTGTTAGCAGTTCGTAACACACCTGACACTTAGAAATGTACACCCCTCCAGCGCAGCATGATTCCCCACAATTAAGGGGGTTAAATTGAATGCGCGCTATTGGAGAGGTAGTACATTTAACACACCCTACAGTCAATGCATGGTTGCCCCACGAAAGGGATCATTGAACGCACGAAATCGTAAGGTGTGTTGATATACCTGTACATAGGACTAGAACCACAATGTTTACAGGTATATGAGTGCGCGTTATAGCGCACGTTGTTGATAGAATTGTTTGAAGTAGTCAGTCAGGAGTGGAAAAGGCGGCACGGACTAAGCAAACGAAGGCGCGAAGAGTGACGGAAGCTGAAACGCCAGTAACGTAAAGGTTTTCAAGCCAAAATGAAAACCGGAGGGAATTTAGCCCCGTCCCTTTAAAGGACTATTCTGTATCTTCAGGCAGTCGCAGGTATGGCCTTAGGTCCTCTGGAGGCTCGAACTTACATCTAACTCTGTTTTTGCGCTTTTCCGGAGGGTCGAAAAGATCAGCCACCACTACCTGAGAGAGTGGGACCCAGAGTTTAAGTGGAGGTACCGGTAGCTTGAACATTTCAATGGCGCAGTTTACGAGCAAAACTGCTAATGGTATGGGGCACTCTGCAAATTTTTGTCCCATTTTTTTTAAGTTCTCTTTCGATGGTTGAATTTTTTTCATCTGTTTGTCCGAAATTTTCCCTCCTGATTTTATTTGCTTGGCTGCATCTAAGGCCGTGCTGAAGTCAAAATGGACATTTCCGGCAATATGGCCTGTTGAGTCTTCCACGATGTTTGAGATGTTAAGTGGGTCATACTGGTTAATGAGCCAATGGTCTGCTTCGTGTATCCAATCTTGTTCCTTCTTGGGTTTTCTGCGAGTATATTGTTGTTGTTGTTCTCGTCGTTCTTTTTCTATAAATTCTTTTCGTTCTTGTAGTTGTTGTTCTCGTTTTGCTTGTTCTAGAGACTGTTTCGTTGATTGTTGATGTTGTTGTTGGTGTTGCTGTTGTTTTTGACTTTTGGAAACCTGAAGGGGTGGTTTAGGACTCCTGGCTTCCACTATTGACCGTTCCGACTCTTTTCCTTTTTCCCTAATTTGGGGTGCCAGTATTGGAGTGGATGCCTTAGTTGGTTCAGGTATTTTCCCCTTTTTCGCCTCTTGAATAGATACCTTAGGGGCTTCTTGCACCGTTTGATTGTTCCTACTACTTTCCTCGTTCCCTTGCCGGGTCCCCTGCTGCGGACTGCTTGTCTCAGCTGACTTGGGGGGTTCTTTCCTGACTTCGGTAGCTGTAGTTGGGAAGTCAGAAGTTGATGTTGTAGTTGTTCTTGTTGGAAAGTCGGAAGTTGATGTAGTAATTGTTCTCGTAGTAGGTTGTGATGGGGTTCCTTTGGTTTGCCAAGGTCCCACGGGAGGTGCAATTGGTCTTTCCTGCCTCTGTTGTGCGGGCGACGTCTGCCTAAAACGGTCTCGCTGAAAATTTCTTCTTCCTCCCTGTCCCGGTCTTCTTAAAGGTATGGGTCTATTTCTTTCCCATATACTGCTTTCAATTTGGTTTCTATTTTCTTTTTCCCAAATGAGGAAAAGGGTAGTTCTCCTTTCCTGAGCCCGAAGGCTCCACCCTGTAGCTACTTCCAGGCCTAAGCCTTTCAGCGCATTCAGAGGGTGCTCAGGGACTAACATTTCCATCGCTAGCAAATTTCGTACGTCTTGTTACTACTATGTTCGCTGCTGACTTCTATTCAGAGGGCTTATCGTCAATCTATATAATTGACATTTCACAAGTGAAGTCCTCTGCGATTGGTTGAGCAAATTATCTCCAGGTCATGGTACTGCTAGCGTCATTCAGGTTTCTGGGCCAGGACGCTCTTAGTCGTTAAGAGTCGTACAAACGTTGACAGCATAGTGGTTGCCCTGGTAAAGAAAAGCGACATTTAGTATCTGTGACATGCACAATGCACCATCCCGGTTGGCTTAGATACAGATGTATAACGATCGTTGGGATAATCTTCGCAGCGGTGTTTGGTTATGCAGCCATTTTGTGGTATGTGTCATACATGCCTAAAGAAGTGACAAAATACAAAGTTAATACAGAATTCGCAAATAAGGTGGAAAGCTTTCGAAGCTTTGAAAGTCGTCGGGCAGCTGACGTGCACCTAGAACTTGGAAATAAAAACCAAATTTCAGAGGAATTTAAACTGCGTATTATTGTTATGGTGTATAATAGAGCTTCGTCACTTAGGAGATTGTTAGATTCCTTAAATAAGGCGAATTATTATGGTGATAGGGTGATGTTGGAAGTCTGGATTGATCGCACAAAAAATGAAACAATAGATGCAAAAACGTACCATTTTGCCAGGTCATTCAGGTTTTTGCACGGTGGCTATACAATTTTCAACCATACGCGTCATTCAGGTATATACGGACAATGGATGGGAACATGGAAGCCAAGTGCAAACAGTTCTGAAATTGGTATTTTGCTAGAAGACGATTTATCCGTTTCTCAGTATTTCTACAAATGGTTAAGAATAGTCCATAACAAATATCACCATTTGGAACATGTAAATGGCTTTGCACTTCAGGGTGTAAGCATAACACATGGTATAGGTGCAAAGTCAAACTATTTAGATGTTAACAAGGCGCACAAAACGTTTTTATATCCAATATTAGGAACATGGGGATTTTCTCCTAAGATTAAAAACTGGTTGGAATTTTTGAACTGGTACAAAGAGAGCGTGAAGAATTCAACATTCCAACCTATTGTTGAAGGCATATGGCCAAGCGAATGGTACAAAGTATTCTTGCAGAAAGGTAAGGAGGACACAATGTGGGAAATGTGGCACATATATCATGCATGGAAAAATAAGGAATTAACACTTTACAGCAATTTTCCAGGTGGGATATATTATTATTATTATTATTATTATTATTATTATTATTATTATTTTACTGCTGTCATCAACATCAGCAGCAGCACCACCACAACCACTAGCATCACCATCACTATCACTACAATCATCATCACCACCATTATTATTGATATCATCATCATCACCAATATCGTAATTATAACTATATTAATTAAGAGCTCATTTTGTTCTCTGCGCTTTGCACAGCAAAGTAAATACGTAACTTTTTTATTGCCCCAGACACGTTACGGTGGCAAGATTGAGGTTCGTTTTATTTACCGCTTACAAAAACGAAGTGTTGAACATCTATGCATGGCAAAGACGTATGTAATTTACACAGTATGAAAGCTTTAGAATTAGCAAATAAGTATGCATTGAATTTATCCATTTCAACTCCATTTGTATGTAGGTTTCAGTAGAGATATAAAAAAGACAGTCAGACAGAGAGAGAAAGAAAAGGAGAGAAGGATATAGAAAGATAACAGAATGGTATGGCATTTGCATTTCAATATTGTTAATCTTGTAAGTTAATGGAAACTATAAAATACGAACTTACTTTAGGTTATCATGATCAGGTCACTAAAATGTGTGAAACATTTTATGTACTCGTATCAACTATAAAATAAACCTAATCCTGAGACAATTGTTATACATCACTTTTTGCTAACATTTTTGCAAAGTAGTACATTTCGAACATGTTTTAAGCATGTTTGCTTATTTTCCCAACTTGAATCTATTTCTACTTATATATATATATATATATATATATATATATATATATATATATATATATATATATATTACTCATGCACATATACATTCCCCAATGCGTACAGTACATACAAACTAAAAAAGTGTACTTACTAATTTCTTTTTTACTTCATTTAAGTAAAATATTTACTACCTGATTACTAGCTTTTACATGCTAATTATTTGCTTTGGCTTGGTATTACTAAATTTAACAGATATTACCAAATTCAGTAAAATAAATTACTTAAAGCTATTACTGAGTAATCAAATTACTTAATTTCCAAGCATGAATTACTAACATGTTTTACTTGAAAAAAAATAGTCTACTTAAAGCAGTGAAAGAAATTACTTGGTATTTTTTTTACTTGATTCTAGTAAAAGTTTTACAACCTGATTACTAGTTGTGACTTAATAATTACTCATTTTTACATGGCTATGTAAACAAATATAACTTAATTCAATAAAATGAATGACAGAAGACTATTAACAAGTAATGAAATGACTTCTTTTTCGGGCATGAATTATATGATTTACTTGAAAATGACAGATTACTTGAAAGAATAAAAAAGATATTAGATTTAACTCTTCAGGAAGTAATGATAAATTCTTACAACAATGCCAATAATTACATGCCTCAAATAGCTTGAGCAGTGTTATTTTGCTTGGGACTCGAACTGCAGGATATATATATATATATATATATATATATATATATATATATATATATATATATATATATATATATATATATATATATATATATATAACAAAGGCTTATATCGGCAGGCTGTCACTTTCAGCATGGTATATCCCTTACAGAAATGCAGTATGCATTGAAAGTGCAGTACATACTGTACCTATGCTGGACAAATACTGCATCTATGTTGCAATACTGCAGTACATAAGCATCACAAATACTTACCTATGTTTGTTTCCAGCATGGACTGCTATCATGATGAATATGCATAATACAGTTATGCTAAATTGATGCTAAATTGATTAAAAAATATTACATCAATTCTGCTTTCCAGCATGAATTGCTGTCATGCTGAATTTGCAAGCTGCAGTCATACAGAACTGACTTTTATAGTTTCACAACAATTCAGTGTCCCAGAATGTACTGCTATAGTGCTGAAAGTACATACTGCAATCATTCTAAATTTACATGCATATGCATGACATGGAAAAACTATGCAGTACTGCATTTATGATGCAGTTATGCTGTAATCACTTTATTATTATAATCTAGAAGAAACAAATTTGGAACATGTTGTGCTTAAGATATTATCACTTTGATGTAAAATTTGACAGATGCTACAATTGAAAAGTAAGTTTTAACCAATAGTTGGTTATTGTTTTGTAAAAATGGTTAATATAATTCACTATAAATTACTAGGTTTTATAAAACAAAAAGATCTGTTTGCAAACCACATATGTCTCTACTTCAGAGCTATCAAATTCTCTGTCTTTCATATGCTATACCCCTATACAAATATATCTTCAGGCAGACACAGGAACAAAATTATGACAGTCCTATCTTGTCACATTCTGAGATATCCTCGTGAAATAGTCTGCAGTTTCTTGTCTTTAAACTAATCGTGATATATCCTGAACTCAGGATCAAGATATTTCATCTGGAGGTATCAAGATCTGAACATTCCTTTAATCAACTGTGGTCATCTCTCATGATTTCACGGGACTTTTTGCTCTGCAAGTTTCCTGACCTGATAAATATGTGAGGATTTGCAGATTTTTAGCATGCAAGAAAAATTACAAGCTGGAATTTCCTGCATTCAGGTTTTTTTCTTACTGTTCCCTTCTAAAGTGTTTCAAATTCTGTCATCCCCATCTGTTAATAAAGCATTTAGGTTTGTTGAACAAAAATACAAATAAAAATTTATTTAAACAGCTTATGTGCTGCTAAGAAATAAATGCAACATGAGTCGGCTAACCTGAGCACATAAGAAACTGAGTTTGGTAATTATCTATAACTAAATTTGCGTAAAAGTATAAAGTTGTACTCATATTCTGTATACCTTAAATGAAACATGAAGATTATCTCTTGCGTTCCAGTAATTTTCTCTTGCTATACTTAATATTATTACAAGATTTATGCCACATTTTTAATGTGATAAATATCAAAACTGTTAACTTTTAATAATAATAATAATAATAATAATAATAATAATAATAATAATAAACTCCATTACTCATAGATTAAAGAAACATAAATTAATGTGATTTTATTTCTTGTATTATACATTTTAATACAATAACAATGTCTAAATAATGAGTATTTTGTTTTCAAAAAAGGGAATAAAATAAATCATTATTTATAAAATTCCATTCTTCTGAATCTTTTTTTTTTATACTTGTCATAAACATGTTATATATGTTCCTGTCCCTGTTGTCGATACTGTAAGTGTTGTTGTTGCGAACAGTGTGAAATATTATTATTATTATTATTATTATTATTATTATTATTATTATTATTATTTGCTGGCAGAAGAAGAAAACAAAAACAAATTGGCAGTTCTTTACATACTGGATAAAAACTTACAAATGTACATATCCTGAAATAATTGTTTTCATGTTGAGAGAGAGAGAGAGAGAGAGAGAGAGAGAGAGAGAGAGAGAGAGAGAGAGAGAGAGAGAGAGAGAGAGAGAGAGAGAGAGAGAGAGAGAGAGAGAGAGAGGGGGGGGGGGGGAGAGCGAAAACCCATTCTGCCAGAATTATACAAAGAATTATGCTCCAAACATTTTGCTTTAAAACTACAATAAAATAATAAAATCACATACCGGTAAGATGAAATGTGGTTTTCCGCGACAGAGACATAATTCAGTATCGAGAGAATAGCGTTTTTGAGCTTGACCGTCACAATTGTGCTCATTACGTTGGGAATTTTCATTGCAAGCAATACAATTACATGTGCAATAACTGATTGTGTAACTCTTGATATAGCTGTTGCGAGCGAAAATCATGGAGTTATCATATTGGTAAGTAAAATCAATATTGTATTGTATTTTTCTGGTTTACGAGACTACCGTTTGGCGGGCTGTTGCTGCGCAAGAAATTTTGCCTCCACGATTTAATACATCAAAAAAGATGACCATATTATCTTGCTCTACATCATCATTGAGACTATAATTTTGCAGATCATTATCATTTACTGCTGTGCCTGCCAAACTGTACTTATTGATGCAATGTTGTCAGTTATCGACAATAGGATGACTAAATTAAAGTGTATGTCGATGTGGTCATGTAGGTGCATTTACTTATCTTAAATTAAATATTAATTTTTGTTGTTCTAAAATTTAATACTAATATAGTTTAGCCAAAGTCTATCCAATCCTGATTATTGAATGTACTGCACATTAACTATCACCAAAAACTTCCAGACAAAAAGTATTGATCGCTATGGATTTTTACAATGGTGGTCAGGTACTTAACTGGGTCAAGAAAAGAGCACGTCGGGTCTAATGGTCAAAATATATGGTAGTACGAATTTTGTTTGTTCAACATGCGGTAACTTTCATTGTGATATCACATAGCGCGATATTCAATCCAGTTTGTACTGGATCACACCTTTAGGTTGACATCGTCCAAAATTGTCCACGTACTTCAACATTGAGTTTTGCCGTATGTATTTCTCGAGGCGTGTAAATAATGACCATTCGAAGGAATATGGGTGTATGATGATCCAAATGAAGTGAATAATCGGGATTTAAAGGTATGTGTAAACAATTTATAAACAACGACACCCGTTACTGAAATAGTCGGTATTGAATGCCTACATGCCATGTATGATTTTTACTATAGCAAATTACATGCAAGCTTATCAATCTCATTCTCGTTTTTTCTTAGGAATTGTTTCTTCTGACATATTAAGTTCTATAATTGCCCTCATGCAGTGAACTTTAGCTGCTTCTAATTTTTATATTTGTTTTCATTTATAAAAGAAAAATGGCACTTATTCTATTTCTTAGGCCTTAAGGAATAAAGTGAGTAATTTCATTGCTTTTTAAAGATGTAAAATATTTAACGTGTGACAGATATGATGTCGCAGCCCTTTTAAAATGGATGGTAGAACTAACATTTAGGATCTATTTAAAGGATGGTCGTGAATAACACTTAGATATGTTTCTAAGACTTGTAAAGTAATTTTGGGATGTTAAACTAAATTAAATGCTAACGTTGTTTTGGCAAACATGTAAATAGTCAAACTGTTTATCCAGGTTACATAGTACATGCTGCTGTAATCTATTTCAGTGGATTGTATCCTGAACAATGCAATAAGCAGGGGAAAATCTAGGATTATATTCTGAGAAGATTTGTTGAGAAGAGGTGGTTCAGTGTACTTCATATGGCTAACATTCTTGTTTTTCATCAAAGTGAACGATTTTCACAGATGGCGAGAATGAACCTGACTATCTACCTCCCCCCCCCCCCCCCGAATGGACTTATATACTGAAGTGAAGTAAAATGTGTCGAAAGCCATAAGGAAATAATTTGAAGATTTTCCCTCATATTGGAGAAAATGGCTGTGAGAGATTCCTTAGACTGAAGAGCTTGCCTTCCTGTGGATCACCCTGAATTTCTATAATCTTTCATTAATATTTCATTTGGTATTATCCAGATCATGTACCCACCAAGTCTCCTCTATTTGCTTTGTATGCAACAATCTTGCAAGGAAAGCAGTATGCTTTATTTAGAAAAGACACAATGTAACAGCTAATGAAATGTTTTGTGTACGAAGTGATATTGCAAAAGAAATTAAATAGCATATAAGTACATCATGGTACTCTATTGAGAGGTTGCATTTAAACAAACTTTTAAATGTTATGATAGAAACTACGGATGTATTGCACAACTATAAGAAAGAATGTTTAACTTTGATAAATACTGTTTCAAGCAATTATGATAAATATGGTTTCACACAATTTTGAATTTGTATTCATTCCTTCTACTTTCATTTCTTGTTTTTATTCATAGAATTTAGAGGTCCCAGTGGTTAGTAGTGAGCAAAGCTTGAGCATGTACAATGAGTTCTCTAGAAAATGTGCATATGTAAAACATGATGGGTTAAAGGTAAACCCTCAGCAGTTGGAAAACATTGGCACTGGAAGTGCATGTAGTCTCTGCCATTATCTTCCAGTGTTTTGCAATGGTCCATTATAAAAATAAAGAAAGACAAACAAGTGTTTGTAATGTTAATCATAGATTATTTTCTTACTCATATGACTTAGTCACTTTTAAATATATCTGGCACTATGCTGGAAACCTGTTTATTATTATTTATTTATTTTTTTTAAAAATTTGTAATTTTTTTTTTGTTTTTGTGTTTTTTTGTTTTGTTCTTCCAGTTTTGATATTCTTCCAGTTTTGATGTCCAGCATTGTTACAGCTTAATAGTGTATTGGTAGGAAACTGGTACTGCCACCATGCTGGTTACCTATTATGTTCCTGTGCGACAAGTTGATTCCAGCATAAATGAAGCATAACCTCAATGATTGCACCGAGTGCAGTACATCTTTTAATATAAATGTCATGCAATAAGTACAGTCTCTTGCCGACCTAGAAGATTTGTATATAAACAATGCAACACTGAATAATAAATCATTTTTGTGGTGTCATAGACCTATATAATTGTTTCAAAGACTGTCTAGCATCCCAAAGTGTATCTAATTATTTTTATCTAAGATCTTGGTAATTTGTACAAACATAACAATGCATGATATTCATCCTCAGCTAGTACCTAGATATTTCTCTGAAGCAATGACACTCTCATATCTACCTATATCTGTATTAAATGTATGCATAGCTAGACATTTAATTCTGGAAAGGTCCTATATACACGAATATGAAACAAGGCTCAAAATCAGCCAGAGTTCGGTAGCTCAAGCCTAGTATACTTACTGTCGGACTAGTAGTTTTCATAATGTCAATAGTCCGATGGCAAGTAAATCTCAATATGTATCTGACATTGATTTGTGGGAATGACAAGTGATCATTCAGCAGGACTATTAGAGTCTACTTCTGGCTACAAAGAAATATATGTTGAACTCTAGGCCTGTGAAAAGGTTATCAATGTTACAAATTCTGGCAGATCATTCTCTTTTCCTATTACTATCTCACATTGTTGACATGTCTGTTTTTACCCATGGTATACATTTCAATTTGCTGTAAGAACAGACTCTACTGAATCTTCAATTGTGAATATTTACTTTCTTAAACTGGGAATTTTTTACATATTACAAAAATTTGTCAATTGACACGAACATTCATGCTTTTACCGATCTACTAAAAATTACTTAAATCTGTGTTTATTTAAAATTACTTAGTAAAATTATTACTAAGTAATAATATTTTAATTAATATAATCATTACTAAGTAATAATATGTGACTTAATTTTGTGTTTGATTAAAATTACTTAGTAAAATTATTACTTAGTAATATATTAATTACTAAAAGTATTACTAAGTAATAATATTTTGCTTAGTAAAATTATTACTAAGTAATAATATTTTAGCTAATACAATTATTACTAAGTAATATATTAATTAGTAACATTATTACTAGGTAATATATTTACTTAGTAAAATTATTATTAAGTAATAATATTTACTTAGTAAAATAATTAGTAAGTAAATTACTAAAATTAAAGTTTACGTATTTTGAGTAAAAGAAATTCTTTATTAAAGTAATTGTTAGTAATTTATTTTTTGAGTTGCATACACAAAGACCTCTAACACATGTTCAGGCTTGAGTGTATGCATTCCAAAACTGTTATATGCAGTCACCTGTGAACAACTAGAAAAGTGGCATTTCAACGCAAGTGGCTGCTCAAAAGTTCTGACTTGAAACATTTGCAAGAATACTGGGGCATCATCGTTTTAAAATTAGTAATACAAAAGCGTGCAATTCTCTGACTGTTGCAGTTACTATTTTTGTGATTCTTTTTCTGATCGTGTCTACGATGTCTGACGGCTGTTCGACGTCTCTGTCTGCCTTGTCCTTCTTGTGGCGTAAAGGAAGAATTAATATCTTGGCCAGAAGCGTGAAGTGAATTTATGGGAGTGTCTCGGCGCCCTAGAAGAATCAACACATTTTTCCTGCTTTCATCAAGACTTTTTAGGACTTCGTCGGTTATTACGTTTTGAAGAAATATTTTCCTTGTGTCAAAGCTGCATCTTTAAAAGCTTGCAATTCTCGAGTCACCATCGGTTTTAAGATGGGTGCTGCTGTGCGAAAAACTAATTTTAACATATCTCCTAAACCATATCCTCGTTGTCAAGTTACTCCTCGGTCCACAGGATACATCTGTTACAATTCACTGGAGAATAGTTTTCGAAAATGTAGTTTAACGGTGACTTTTCCTTTCGAGAGTAGAATATTTTGTCCAAGATCTCTTTTTCTTCTAATATAACACTGTCAAAATACGATTTACTGACAGGAAGATAATGATAATGCACACATTCTCGGCGAACGTGATACGTTTCTCCTCCTTCATCGTAAACAGCTGTAACAAAATCCACTTAAAAGGAATGACTCTAAGCAACGGAGCGGCTGTGTTTAAAAACGTTGTACTCGATGACATTAGAGTACACAAACATCAAATTTAGTCCTTCGTTCAATTCGATAGAGAAGTGAAAATACTTACAGAAGTGATCGCTGTTGTGAATGCCTTTCATAGGAACTAGAGAGGTGTATCCACACAGAATAGCAAACAAACTGGGGGTAAAAATAATGGCCTTCGTTTTGCCGTTGGCAAAATCCATTTTAAGAAAATGAAAAATGGCATGGCATTCGATCCGTACACTTCGGCTAGTTTTTCCCAGTGCTGTACCAAAACTGATTGTTGAAAAAGCTGAAATCGTATTGACGAAATGTCGAACATTAAAATAATATCCTGTAGGAATTCTCATGGTATAGATGTTCAACTGAGGATTGGCTGTAGGAATTCTCACGGTATAAATGTTCAACTGAGGACTGGCTGTTGGAATTCTCATGGTATAGATGTTCAACTGAGGATTGGCTGTAGGAATTCTCACGGTATAGATGTTCAACTGAGGATTGGCTGTAGGTATTCTTACGGTATAGATGTTCAACTGAGGATTGGCTGTATGAATTCTCATGGTATAGATGTTCGACTGAGGATTGGCTGTTGGAATTCTCACGGTATAGATGTTCAACTGAGGATTGGCTGTAGGAATTCTCACGGTGTAGATGTTCAACTGAGGATTGGCTGTAGGAATTCTCACGGTATAAATGTTCAACTGAGGATTGGCTGACGACACTTTGTTTGGATTCGTAAATGAGGGAATCATTTTTGTCTAGCTGTTCTTGGACTTGTTCCATGAGGATATCTAAGATGAAAGTATTTTGACCTTCAGTGATCTAGATGACATGTGTAGGATGAATGATTTCTTCCAAAGCTACTTCCCAATGAGCTTCGTGATCCAATTGTATGGATTGAGGTAATTTGGCCGTGAAACAACATATTGTGTTGTTGGGAAACGCATACATAGCACTGTCATCAGGTAATGTTAAATAAAATTGGTTATTCATAGTTCAATGGTTTTGGTCTTCGAGGAGCCATTCGTTCTCAAAGGGTGATTTTCTAAGGAGGGTTCTAGAAGATGACTGGTGTGACTGGAAGAGTTGTCACTGGCGTTAGCAGCGAAGCTACCGTTGTTGTTCCTGTCGGTATATTTCAACGAGGGTTGGGAAGAAGATAACCAATAAAACCGCTAAGTAAAATAGTCCACAGTTGTTTATCTCCTTGTTGTTAACTTACATTTCCAATGGCTGCACCGACGACACAATACAACATACATAATTGACAGAAAAAGACTATTTGATTTTTAAGGACACGTTCTCCACACCACACCCAATGGATGCTTGTACAGCACTTGAAGAGAGGAACTCTGAGAAGTAGATGTAGCTGTTTAACGGCATGGTGGTAACTTCCACTTTATTTTTTAGTATCGATGACTTGTAAAGCGGCACACCAAGAATTGAAATTGAGTGGATATCCTTTATAACGAACTTGCAATTCTTGAAGTCGATGTTTTCTCACTTTATATGTTATTCGATCTAGAATGCTTTCGATAGCGTACTCGTCGTCTTTTTTTCTTGGTCACTCGTTATAACTCAGGCAAATAAAAAGTTCCTTTTAACACTTCTCCGTTCATATTTTCTAATTTATAGACAGGATGATCACATCCACGCACTTGTTTTGTAACACGAAACAGTTCTGTCGTCCAGTTGGGTAAATAACCTTTGTCAATAGTGCGCTTAGTTTTACCAATGCGAACCTAATCTCCGGTGTTTAACACTTCTTTCTTTTTTCTGGTCTTTGACGTTGCAAACAATCGATCAAACACAATCACTTCGTTTTTAGGTGTTATTTCTTTCAAGGGCACATCCGATGCTACGATAGTACGATTGATTGTACGCTTTGACTAGACGTGGTAACACCTCGATGTATTTGAGAGTGTGTTGATGTGCAAAATATTTCTATATACATTCTTGCGAAGTATTTAAAAACGTTCCACATCACTAGCTATTTTTTCAGGATTTTCAGTGGTGAAAAAAGGAATTTGTCTTGTTAACATTTCTTTTTGAGAAGCTTGGTTCAGAAATTCGGTACCTTTGTCTGTTTGCCATCGTAGAGGATATCGATCACTTTATTTCAAGACAGGTTTCATCGCCCGCACTAACTCTGAACTTGTTTTAGAAGTCAAAGGATCTACCCACGCCGATTTCGAAGACACGTCGATGACACACAAAAATATTTGTAATTGCGATTGTACGCTTGGTTGCTGTTGTTGCTGTTTCTTAATAAGTCACCCGCAATTCGATCGCATCGGAGCATTGGATTTGGTAAGTACTGACAAGACACCCCAACGCTTAGCTAAACCAGGAGGAAGTTCCGCTTTTCCTTTTTTTATTTTTTTGGAAGAAGCTTAAATCGGATGATGGTGTGAATTTTGTGACATCTTTGTTTCAGGAGGGAAAACTGAAGTGAATCATATTCAATACTTGAGTTTTTTTAAATACGGGAATTCGTCTCTAATTATTGTCAGGAATTCGTGTAATTTTGACTTTAGGTAATCCTGGTGTTCCCGAAGGACTAAATCTTTACAGTTCTTGTTTGGACAAATCCAGTAAATTGTGTAACAATCCTGTTCTGTCTTGTACTATTTTCTTAGGAGAGGCAGCAGCAGCTAGATTAGTAGAAGTTTCTTTAGTAATGGGTTTCCATTTTGTCATCAGATTCGGAAACACTGGTCTTAAATTAGGCTTAGCAGGCATAGTTGTTAAAGGAGGAAAAGAAGAAAAAGTGACAAGAGAGACAGTAACCGAGTGAGGTTTTCTTGAGTGTGTGCGCGTTCTAACCGCAGTACCTCTCTTTCTTGCTGGATATGTGCTTTTTTGTTGGCGGGGGGGCTTCTTTCTCTTCTTAGAGTGTGAACTTGCTGCAATACCTCTCTTCTTTTTGGTCCATCTTTGAGGTGGTTTTGGTTCTTTTAGCTTCGGCATGAAATCCCATTGTAAAAGCGAACGAATAATGACACCTTCTAAAGATCCACTTTAATTTTCTTTTTTTTTTGTGGTTTGAGTATCGATTCTTGGATCAGCCAGTGACAAGGCTACGTTATGTTTTTCAACAACAAACACCCGTTTTGTTTGATGTGGAATATGAATGATGCCTTGTAATAATTGACGTGCTTCCAAAGGAAACCATCTTAACACTTCGTTGAAACAAGCTTCAAAACAAATGTGAACGTACTTG
This sequence comes from Margaritifera margaritifera, assembly GCA_029931535.1. Taxonomy (NCBI): domain Eukaryota; kingdom Metazoa; phylum Mollusca; class Bivalvia; order Unionida; family Margaritiferidae; genus Margaritifera; species Margaritifera margaritifera. The sequence continues at coordinate 32,933 of JAQPZY010001603.1, forward strand.
TGCACTTTTTTTGCGACCAATGGCATACGGTGCACGAATCGGTTTGGTAGGAGGATGAACTTGAAAGGAAGTCATGTTGAATACAGTTTGAAAAAAAAGAAGTGAATTATGTCTTTTATAGCTCTTTTAGACAGACGAAAAATGAGCAAGGTGACGTGTAAATGACTGGACCGCCTTCTTGACATTAGTTGTGAAACAAATTCGTACGAAATCTCAAATAAGGGGGGAGTGGCAATTTAGTGGAATTGACATACGTATAATTTAGTAAATGTGTTCCCAACTGTTTGGCTAACACTTGAACCTGAGATTTATCACAATTCGCAACAATTTTAGCAAAATAAGTTTTTCGTGCACATATTAAGTTTTAGTGGTCATGTCTTTGCATGTATTGTTCATACATTTGCCACAAAGACTCTGGTGGTAAAGAAATCCAAGAAAGGTAGTCACTAGCACACACCACACGTCGTCCAAAATTTAATGTAATTGTGCAGTCTCGTGGATTCAGTTCTTTTAAAAGTATTTCATAATCCACTAAACGTTTTGAACACTGTTATTTACCTCCTTCCATGGAATTTGGTGTAACACTGATGACTGAAGTCGTGGCATCAAGAGTTGTATATCCACGTTGAGTTTTCCATCTGTCATAGTCTTTCCCAATAATCAGTTTTCTTATACTGTTGAAATAGCAATAGTTTAAAACTCGATAAATGATTTTGAGTTCGCGTTTCACTTGAATCTTGACAAACTCTGTAAATGCGTTTTCGTGGCTCCAAAGGTAAACAACGAATTCTCTCCTCTTCTAAAGTATCTGACATGAGAATCATATTTTGGACCGACCAAAGGAAGGTAGCGACAGCATGGTGTCCATTTGGAATGTTTTAGATAAGCCGTTTCTATATACATCTATTCTTGACGTTTCACACCACAGCTGCAACACTGTATCGATGTACCACGCAACAATCGGTATAGAAGTAAAGAACTCGATCTCCTAAAAGTTCCAATTTTATACGGGCATTAGCTGTCACGTAAACAGCAATGATGGCATTGCCAAACTCGTCGGGTGGAGCAAAGCTCTGCGGCTTCTTCGTAATTCACCAAGATCAAAATCTTCATGTATGATTTCCAATGAGTTGAAAGTATCAAGCTGGATCTACCAAGTATTCCGTCTATGACAATATCGGACACTGAGTCAGTTGTATCCGCCAACAGTTCAGAGTGACATTTGCAAACGGTCTTGTTCCTTCGTTTCTTTCAACGTGTTCTAAAGTGATGCCTTCTATGGATCTGCAGCGTTCTTTGAATTCCTCTTTGTCTTCTGAAGTGAGACACCAAAAAGGATAGCCACTAGCTTCTTGCTTCTAATTTAGAAATTCATTTACGTAGCCTAAAAAGTTCCTAGATTCGAGTCGTCGTCCTGTTGGTATTGTTCTGTGGTTGGAAAGTGCAAAATTTCGTATACGTTTAACAAGCGGTATCATCAATCGAGAGCATGAAACAATTCGACACTCACCCACATTCCTTTCAAGGCTTGTTCTTGATCATCGTGGCAGCATAGTTGATCTTAATTACATGTTACAGCACACGTACGGTGTAAAGAAAACAATTTTTTTTTTTTTTTTTTTTTGTAGCATATTGGCACACGTAAGGATACAAGGAACACACATGATGCATTTGTAATCTTCGACGATACGTTTAAATTCTGGATCTGTTTTCAAACGTCTATCGTTGTCGTGTTCCCACAATTGACTCACCTGGTAACCTTATCTATCAAAACTCTGGTGTCGGTGATATGTTTGATCGTACAATTCTTCCATGGTCAACTCTGATAAACGATTGTTCAGGTCTGGTTGAGGAAAACAGGGTGGGCATCCATGAAATAAACATCTCTGAAATTCGTACACCATCTGTGGTTTTTCTAAATCCCAACCATCCACGACAAGGGTTACAAGTTTCTTTAATCTATCGTTTCTAGCATGTTCTATATACGTTGTTTGAGTTTTATACATGTAATGGAGCCAGAGCATAGCTTTGACTGAATATCGACGGCTAACAGAGAGATAGGACTGAGGTGGTATGATGACTAGTTTGTTATCGGGTATGAACTTTTCCAGTAAACTAATGCACACGCTTTGGCAATAGAAGAAACTTCCTTAAATGGATTGATATCTCCATGATCAAGAAATAATTGTCGAAGTTTTCCACAATAACGTCATTAGAAGTCAACATCGGATCGACAATATTTCGACATTTCTTCGTGAAAATCAAAAGGATCTGAAGAGTTAGTTTGGTACCAAGCGTAGAAAGCTTCTCGTTGTTCTGTTCGCATACAGTCAGAGTCGTAGTAGCGAACTTCATACAAATGCGTGAGCACGAGGTATTGATTAGCTTTGGTATTGAGAAAGTGTGGAAAATAGCATTTAGCCATTTCTATCATTATAAAGGTTTTAGGCATGCTACTCAATGGCATCGCCAAATAACTCATGAAATCTTTAAACTGTACGTTGCCCACATTTATGTGAATTATTTTGGTTTCAATCAAGGTGACTGTTGGAAATTATGTTCCTTGATCTGAATAATATTTCAAATGAAATTGTCCATTGTATCCCGAGAAATTGTGAACCATGACTGTAGCTCCAAGTGTCGTTGGTGGGGTATAAAATCCACTCAGCAAAGTCAGCAAGAGTACGAAAACCCGAAAGATCTTTTCTCGTCCTCCTGGAATCATGCTACAATTTTGGACAGTGAAAAAATAAAGATTCTTGAATGCATTTGTCGCAAGCTCTATGAGCTACAAAAAATTTAGGAATGTGAATTCCAGTTTCTTGTGAACATTCAAAGTCGACAAAGATAAAATCTGCAAGTTTCTTATTGTTATTCTTGTTCTGATAGTCATTTAATACTTCTCCAACTTCATTGCCATATCTTTGAGTGTAACACTGATGACTGAAGTCAACAACTTGGTCACAAAAACGACATATTTTCTGTCTTGGACACACTCTCAATAATTCGCTAGAACTTTTCTTTCGCTCGTAACAGGCTGGACTGAAAAATGTTCGCTTGCAAGGAGAGTATAGAATTCTTTCTTTTCCTTCAGGAATACAATGTCTGGAACTAAACAATTACGAGATCTCTCTCCTCGAAATAATAAGGGTACCCAAGAAATCCTGTGATAATTGTAAGGGCATCAAAATGATCCTGGCGATAATAAACGTGAATGTATTTTACTTCTGGGAAATCCGGTTCTCGAAACACGAGAGCTCGCGAACGACTTGAGTATATAGTTCCTACGATTAAGGAGGTGCCAACACGTCTTGAAGATTTTGCATATAGGGAACTCCACACACGCTCTCTTATGAAATGCCTGCTTGTTACAAAAGGAGTTCTGCTTCTTTTCGTTGTTGGGGTCTTTCCGATTCTCTAATTTTTATTCCATAATCTTTTCCATTCTGATTTTGTTTTTTCTCGACATTGAATTGTATCCACTACGACGGCACGGGTTAAACACGTCTGGTCTTGGTCGTTGTTAATCTGGACGATACTTCGTTTGGGACTACGAGGTTGACCTACCGATACAACTTTTTTGCTTTGTCCTCTATCTCTTGGAGATGAAACATGTGTCATATGATGAGTAGCTTTTCGATCTATCATGTCAAACTCGTCGTTAAATTGTTGGACGTGTTGAATTTTGTCTAATATATTAGAAGTTAATTCTGCAGGTGTACTAAACTCGATCTTTGAAGGAAACTTCAAACTCGTAAATGATGGATATCTCAAGTGATCTTGATCTTGTGCTTGGCATTGTCGTTTCAATATCTCTAACATTGACTCAAATAAATCGGTAATGAAGACAATTGGTTTCTCTGCTGGAACTTGAGACTTGAACTTTTTACAGTTGATTGTGTACCTGTAAACCTTTGTTCTAAATTTTCTGGAGTTACTTTTTGCAAAGGTCTAATGTACACATTATCTTCAGGAGCTACCGGACGGCTTACTATCTTGGCTGATGTTGACTCCCTCGGTCTTGTAGCGGAGGTAGATGGTGCTGGCTCAGGATCACTCATATCTTCCTCAAAATCGCTAGAGTGGACTTGTGCTAATATTTCTCTCAACGTATGAGGCGACACAGAACGTCGTCGTCGTCTCTTGGCTTCTTCTGGTTTCTCGTTGGAAAGGTTTGATCTTTTCATGATGATTCAAAATTTGGTTTGACTAGGGTACACACTCTCTCTATACATACAGAGTGCCTCTAACCATAAGAGAATATACTCCTTCAGTTTTCAATCTGTGAAGATGGAAGAGTCACATCAGATCGCACTTCTGGTCAGAGATATAAAGAGACTCATTCGAAAGTACACTTCAAACAAGACTTCGGACTACTCCACTCGAAACAAAAGTCAAGATACCTGATATGTCTGTCAAGAGAAAGGACATTGGGTTCCAGAATGTCCACAACGGCAAAGAAAAGAAACCACTAAGACAAGAGAAAAGATGGACAAAGGTAAAGATACCTGTTATTACTGTCAAGTAAAACGACATTGATCTTCAGAGTGTCCCAAGAAAAAAGAGAACCAGGAGGATGAGCGTTCAGCAGAAACAAAGGAGAACCCATACCAGTAAAGAAATTCGATAAGGTGAGACAAGCAAAAGAAACTTAAGAACCCATACCAAGGTAAGTAGCAAGGATATTGAGAACACTATTCCATTTTTTATTTTTTATTTTTGCGTTTTCAAGTCCCGTTTTAGGGATACGAAAACGTTACAAATAAAAAGTAAAAATAACTAGACCGACACCACTCGGAGGCATTTTAAAAATTAAAAAAATTATTATACCACTAAAACTAAAATACAAAACAAAAAACTGGATCGTCTGCTAGGATTCTCCAATTAAATCAATGTATATATCCCCTTAGGTTCTGGCTCATCGCTATACTATCCTGCGAGTATTTTCATTCATGCAACTTATGAATGGCAAATTAAATACTTCGGGTTGCAACAATGCATTATATCACTAAATACATATTTTACTATAGAATATTGTCTATTAGTAAGACGGTCAATTGGTTTAGATTCTAATGTAGTTGCAGGAACGTTCTTTCGCATTACATGTTAATGTTTCTTCCAACTATTTTAAAATATGCTGCACAGAGTAAAAAAACAAAAAGAGAAACTACCTTGCGGCAACTGATTTCAAATTTTACAACAACGGAAAATGCTACAACTGTTGTTTTGAAAATCAACAAACCTGATTGGTTGAAGTGAATATGTTCATGAGAATACTATTGCGATATTTAGATGTTTCTCTCCCTTCTGTGCAAGTCTTTGAGTCTACTAGTATGCAGTTACTTTTTACAATGTTCGTAACTAAGGTCTGTGATGGAAACTCATAAAGCAAAATTAGTCCGCCGTTCGATTCTTGCATGGGGAGAAATGTTGTCCATACAAATTGAGAATCACCTCACTGACTACAGACGGCCACTACATAAAAATAAGAGAAAATATACATCTTGATCGATAAAAAACCTCCTCGATAGGAAAAGGGTTAGAACAAGGTATGCAAAACGAAAAACATGCAATACCAAAATATAAAATTTGCAATGAGCGGCTGATGCACAAGAGCCGAGTGGCACCGTAACGATGTGAACGGAATAAGCTCACTAGTCTGCGTGACACATATTACAAGCACAAGGGATAGATAAATGTCTGCCTTAGAACATGTGACCTCTCCTTGATTGGTTGTAGTTGGTGCAATTCGTATATAACTACCCCAATTAGGGACAAATCTATAGACAATGAGGTGCCCATTACACACAAAAATGTGTGGCAAGATCCAAGCTTAAATATTTCAATATACATGCAAAATATTGATATATATATATATATATATATATATATATATATATATATATATATATATATATATAAAAATCAAAACAGTTTAAAGAATATCGAATTTTTTCTTAGTTAAATAAATCAAACCGGAGACGTTTATGCTAGATGAATCGATACCAAAATAATTTGTAAAAATACACACCCGTTTCATAGGTCGTGAAGCTAAATAAGAATTCAGACGTATGCATAAGCAATGTTTAAATATAATTATCACTAAGAGACTTCTAAATTGATTTAAACTAGTTTAAGTGAGTATAGATTTTACGATGGTAAGAATCAAGATTTCCATTAAAAAAATTTTTTTATGAAATTTAACCATATTTGTAAAAGATAATAAGTAAAAAAAATAGAGAATTTCGCTCAGTTTGATTTAACAATCAGACTTAGAAAACGTCCCACTCAGGAGACATAGAGAGAGCTGAGTAAGAAAATTTGAACAGAGGTCAAATGTCAATTAACTTATTTGTTATTGGGGTGGGGACATATTATAATATGCTAGGAGTCAAGGCCACAAGGCAAAATAAAATGGAAGATTTCTCTAGTGTATCGTAATGCTAGCAAAACAATGTTTTCACCACAAAAGTTCTTTTTTAAATTATACTGGCGCAAAACAATGCAAATGAACAGTCAACACAATGAATTATTTTGCTTCAATGAATGAATCTCTTTTCTCACGCAAAATGTATTGAAAAAAAAAATGTCGAAATATGAAATTGTTGTATATATATATATATATATATATATATATATATATATATATATATATATATATATATATATATATATATATCACTAAAGGGAAGCTGATACATAGATTTGCATGATTACACGTAAAACAAAAATGTTCCTTTAATGCTCTGTAATCTGTGTTAAACACACCAAGGATATATATATATATATATATATATATATATATATATATATATATATATATATATATATATATATATATATAATCATTGGTTAAGACCATGTCCGATAAAATATAAATATTAAACAAAAATTTTTGGATTATTAAAATGAGGAGACAGCCCTATGGAATGACACTACATCAACCATGTTAGAGTAACAGAAGTATAGAGGGAAATGCATTTTGAAATATTTACTATATTTCAATAGTGTGGACCCAGAGACTACAAAATGGGAGGTAGCAATACTTTGGAATAAAATATTTATCCAAATTGATGTCATCACAAACAGATAGGCATCACAGACATATATATGTCAGCAAAAATGCTTGATTTTTTCTTTAAAACACCAGAACAATTGTCAAAAAACAAAAGACTACGTTACATTGTAGATTTTGTGTCATATATATATATATATATATATATATATATATATATATATATATATATATATATATATATATATATATATATATATATATATATATATAACTTTCAACAGCTAACTAAAACTCTGTATGTTATGTAATGTCAATTTAAAAGCTTCATCGTGTTAGTGTTAACGTGTATAATTGAAACAAACATACAAGGGAATATCCGTGCCAAAGTAAAACCTGGAATCGTGTCAGAATCAATAAGAATATCTGGTGCAATGCCAAGGGCATGCCTTGACGAAGATGACACAAAACACTGTCTTTGCATAGGAGAATTCGTTTTATCATCATACCAGAAGCAATTTCCAGCGAAACAGATTGCATTGAAGTGTTTTAAGTTGTGTTGAAAACATTGGCAACATCTGTGCACGAAGGATTATGACTAAATATTGAAAAACCTAAAGCCGATAGTGTTCACAGCGGAAGATAAAAAAAAACATTTTAATTCAACAAATAGATAGTTACATTTGTGAGAGAAAAATAGTATTAAAGGCAGCCTATACCGGAGATACAGTAAGAGACAGTAAAGTGCACGTATCAAACGTGCGTGACAACGAAGCTAACTCTCAAAATATTCACAATCGTGGCCATTTAACAGTCCAGAGCTTGCAGAATGCAAATTGAATTACACGTATGCAAAATGCATAGCATTGCTCATTCATAACTTGACCGTTTATGTCTGCCATCTGGTCATCAAAAGATATGCTAGAATGATCACGATGAAGAGGTAAATATCATACTGTTAAACAACAATAAATGTGTTTTATCCAGGAAGATTTTCATAGTTGATTGGTTCATGAAAGAAGGAAAAGAAATAACAATGTATGGATTTATCAACAAATATGATCAATGTATTGTTCATCAAGAAGTATGATGGTGCATTAGTTTTGTCATGCATATAATGACACTGAATTGTCTGATGGAAAACCTAATATATATTCGATCAACATATATGATGCTGTTGTCTTGTGGCATACCGACGATAATCACGAATACTTCTGATCTACTGCCCTCTATGAATGGCTGAGGAATGATCTCGTGTAGTCAACTCCTCTCAGATGTTGAAGGATCCTTGTGAACCTCCATACCCTGCATACCCATTATTCCAGAGCCTTTGGTCCCTCATACAGTTGACCGGTATAGTCAATTGAATCAACTTGACCATAGTCACCACTGACTATTGGATCAGGGTGAAACAACCCCACAGAGTTCGTCGACTCCCCGTAACAGCTAAAACTGAAATAACTGAGCCGTGTAAATCATGAGATACGTTTAAAGGTGAATACAGTGATATACATTAAGCATGCGTGCTCGTGTATTGACTTTGTTACACATTAAACTGTCCTTTTATAAAAATGTCTGTACAAGATTATTAATATAATAAACATGTTCGTACATGACTCTGTCTACGACAAGAATAATTGCACTTGATTATAAACACTCAAACGTTTTTGATCGTTTAATGCGTACAACATATAACTGAATTCAACTTGTCTGTTCAGCTATAAAATGTCTAACCTGAAACAGAATATAGTCTATCTGATAGCATGGCATTATGCGATATAGATCTGACTTTCTATAAATTTAGAATACATTCCGAAAACATTCAATATATTAAACGTTTTCATCACTTTGAACCGATAGCAAGAAAGATTAAAGTTTTACTTTTTCACATGCCTTTACAGCTGACGATTGCTTCCATAAAGTGGACAGCTTCCTTACAAAGGCTTATATGCCTTGTGAATATGCCTTGTGACGATATAGAGACGAAATAGCATGATAAGGACTATAGACTTGGTTAAATCCACGGCCAATGAACATGGAGTAAACAGGCTACCCCTGTTGACGCTTTTGTGCATACTGTAGTGAGTGAACTGAAGCCTCTATTCGAAATCGCCAAGGTTAAAACCATACACATTGGAAGACGCGGTACGGGGCAACGAAACCCATCTACAATGTATGTTCATATATATTACAAAAGGTATTTTCGTGCACGCAACTCCGTGACAAACTTATCAGATTTATCCGCAGGATATATTTCTATCATCTGTTGATCCTTAAATAACTACTTTCTGTCGTAAGTCTTAATTAGTTCTTTCCCCATACCGAACAGAAAACAAACTGTACTGCTTCAGTACCATTATTTTGCTCATTATCTGCCACTGGTCGTAAATGTCTCAATTTATCATTTATAATTCCTTCTTCAATTCCTTTTCTACTAACCGAAACATCTAACCACAAATCTGTATATGCCATGAAGATGCTGTAGTCCTTTTTTTCGTCAAATCAACGACACAAGAAATTATCTGGTACTATCGCCCTATTTGGATTTAGCTTTGGAATTGCTATTTGTAAAGTTTATTCACTTTTAATGCCGCTCAAGGTTTATGTGATAGAGTAATGTGTTGCACTGCGATGCTTAACTCCTTGCACTATCTTTTCTTGTTTGTACCATACGTTTCCATTTTGTTATTTATTTTCCTTTTAAAAACCCCATAAAAAACACGTTTACTTCGGCACAATTGTTCTTTGTGCACGTTACGTTCGGTACGATCACCTACAAAAAAGATGTTACTTCACAGGCTGTGTAGAGCTGAGCCATGAAGACATTTAAAGAAACTTGTAAACAATAAACACACTAACAGACACCACAAGAGCAATGAATATATACTCGTATTTAACTTGAAGGTTGATAGCAATTAGGTTTAGGGTTTCGTAGTTTTAAAGTTTTGCTTTATTTTTAGGTGAGTAGATGTATCGGGGTGAGTAGAAGTGTATGGCGCAACGGTATGAGACGCATTCTTAAAGGAAATAAGTGGAGAAATTTTAACATTATTGGATTTCACACTCACAAAGATTCTTAAAATGTGAAATTCCTCGAAGAAGATACGATTGCCATTTTAATACGCAACAAATCGCACCGTTTATTTGCGTTTCAACCCGCATTCATTCCCCGGTAACTATTTGAAAAAGATTAAATTCATGGTGTTAGTTGTTTTTTGCATACAAAGAGAACATAACGAACCGGAAATGGTAAAACCTTATTGCAGTCTTTCGTGGCTTGTACGAATTCATTCAAGCGCATACAATTAAAGACGAATAAGGACAAGTAAAAAAAAGGGGTTATCATTTCTAAGGAGAAATGTAAGATTTTGCTCCTCAATCAAACCACAGCATATTCAGTAATCTATCATCTCCTACTGTAATGTCCATTAACATCACTTTTTATTCCGCGAGCAATTTAGCAGACGAAATATCCAGTTGGTGCAAAACACTTAAAACAAAAGAAAACATTAACAAAGGCTTACCCATACGATGATTTACAACCACCCCACGAATTACTTTAAAAACAGGCACTTTGGTTTAAATGTTATTGAAGAGCGCTGTTGAAGTATAGCGGAACTGCATTCGTTACGACACGAAACCAGTTACCTCTATCCTCGACGATGTGGAATGAAGGGGCTAGATGACCCTTACCCAGAGAAGATGGTTGCAGCATGCTGTAATCTAATCTCTTAAGTCTGTGCACTACATTGCATTGTATTTTGTAAGCTGAGAAAGATTTTTTTCAGCTACCAAAAGAACACTGTACAGAGTCAATAGTAATTATACACGGTGCGCCAACCGATTCCGTCAGGGAGCTGGTACTGTCTCTCTCTCTAACTGGTAGAATAATCCAGATAAACTTAAATCTGTTTTAAGTATGAACTTATAGAGGGTGATTTGTCGCATTTTGAATCATTTCCTTTGTGTGTCAATCCCAAAAGAAAAAATATCTCAGATCACATACATTGTCTTGTATCTGTGTGTCTCGTGTGCTTTCCTTCCATAAGGAAAATAATGCAGGCTTACCAATAATACTGCACATGGAACCGAATCAAACGTCTATTATCCAGACTTAATGGGAGACACGGATTTTATCCAGATAAAAGATTGTCTGGATAAATGATCATCCTAATAAAAAGACGAATTGTAGGTTCAACAGACATTCCATCAGTCTGGATAAGTGAATAGGTATCACAATTGTTTTAATAATAATTGACGTTTGACTATACTACAATGTATATTTATAGCCCATTTGCATCAATTAAATCATAGTTTTGTAATACAGAGATTTTGAAAAGTCAAACTACTTTTTTGAGGGGGGTGGGTGGGTATATTTCTAAGACACATTATCTAGCTTTATGTTTCTAAAATTAAACGAATGTCACTTTGAGTGTCCTCTTTGGTGCACATATTTCCAATAAGAAAGTTTTATGTCTCGTCTTAAAAAAGTATCAACGTACGCATTTTGAAAAGTGACAAATCAAATAAACACATTGATTCTGACAGACTTTCATCTCCAGTTCAAATTTCTCTCAAAAATTAGCTTTAGCGTTAGTATGGATACTGCAATTAGGCAGAAATTTTGAACATATCCATTTGTAAATATGTTCTTTTAAAAATTTCAATAAGAACATCTCATAAAAGACAAAAGATTTGTCAATAGATGCAATAATTAGCAATAATGATATTCAGTTCTAAAGCTTATATATTATGACAGCTTCAATGATTCATATGTTTTTGCTATTCCATCAATGAACATAATGATAAATAACACTTTTGTCATGTATAGACCATGCATATATTTTTCCTTGCACTGGAATCATTACGTTCAACCACCATCAGTTTTATACTTACATGATGATGATAACAGAATATTGTTTCTCAGAAAGGTAAACATTTTCGCTGTTCATGTAAGTTCAGTTTTACAACAGTCAGCCACTGGCTTGTTGCGTCTTGCCAGTTGGTGTGCAACTGCAGGTCTCTGCTTTGATACGAATGGATCACGTGTTCAAAACAAAATAAAGCAAATGAAATCATCTGATAAGCATCGAATCTCATCTTTAAATCTAAGATCCTAAGCAGCAAACTCCATATTATTTTCACTGAAAAGTGGAAGTTTTTGATGATGTACTGTGTATATACGGCATGCATTGTACCTTAAGACTGGTTTCTTTGTGTATGTACGGTATGCATTGTACCTTATACAGTATATACTGTGCATTGCGACTGGTTTCTTGTGTTACGATTCTAGGTCTTAAAATAATAAAACAGAAAGAAAGTTAATCCAACAAAATAAGAAAAATCAACAAGCAATTTATTTCTAGACAATTAAAATGAAAATTCAAAAAGAAACTTACAATAAGGTGAATTAAAGTCCAAATAATCCAATAATCCTAAGTGTTCTACTCACAAGTCCTAACTATAGAATGTTCCGAATGAACTCCAGTAGCCTTGAATGTCCTAATGTGCTTGTAGTCTTGAATGTTCTGATGTGTCAGTAGTCTTGAATGTCCAGATATGCCTGAATGATGCAATCCAGAATATCTTTGAATGAATTCACATAAATCCCAAAGTCAAGTATTAATCCAAAATGAAAATTAGCACTTTTGGTAAATTCCAATGAATATTTCAAATAAATAATTCCTCTCGCAGAATTTGCTCTGATTTTCAGAACTGTAACATCTGATTACTAAAATAAATTCCTTAACAGACTGATCTTAAAAATATGAAGTTTAGTATAGGAATGAAATCGTGTTTACCAAACCTGTATAAATATAAGGATGAGTCACCTGACAGAATACTCTAGAATATGAGTAACTCTAACGGACATTTCCTTTGTGTACGTGATTTTTCTCACATAAGCCATGGAAAATTCAAATCTAAGTACTAAATGCTATGTAAACAAGTCTGACTTTGAACTCAAATGCTATAAATATGTTGTTTACAAAATGACTAAAGTACAACTTACCTCATGGACACATATTATGAAATTCAATATACATAATACTTAATGATGTACAGTATACACTGTACCTTAAGACTGTGATTTCTTAATGATATACAGTATACACTCTACCTTAAGTCTGGTTTTTAATGACGTACAGTATACACTGTACCTCAAGACTGTGGTTTTGTGACGACGTGCATTATACGTTGTACGTTAAGACTGTGTTTTTGTTATGACGTACATTATACACTGTATCGGAAGAATATGGTTTCTTCAATACGTAGGTTATACACTGTACCTTAAAGCTGTGGTTTGGTTATGACGTATAGTATACACTGTACCTTAATGCTGTGGTTTCGTGATGACGTAGAGTATACACTGTACCTTAATGATGTGGTTTCGTGATGACGTAGAATATACACTGCACCTTAAAGCTGTGGTTTTGTGATGATGTATAGTATACACTGTACCTTAAAGCTGTGGTCGTGATGACGTAGAATATACACTGTACCTTAAGGCTGTGGTTTTGTGGTGATGTATAGTATACACTGTACCTTAAAGCTGTGGTTACGTGATGACGTAGATTATACACTGTACCTTAAAGCTGTGGTTTCGTGATGACATATAGTTATACACTGTACCTTAATGCTGTGGTTTCTTGATGACGTAGAATATTCACTGTACCTTAAAGCTGTGATTTCGTGATGACGTAGAATATACACTGTACCTTAATGCTATGGTTTCGTGATGACGTAGAGTATACACTGTACCTTAATGTTGTGGTTTCGTGATGACGTATAGTATACACTGTACCTTAAGGCTGTGGTTACGTGATGACGTAGAATATACACTGTACCTTAATACTGATTTCCTCTTCCATCTTTTGTATACTGTCTCATGATTTCTTTATATAAGTCTTATTAGCCATTGTAATAAATTTTACATCCTTTCAAAGCTAGCTTGTCCTTTCTTTTTTTATCCAGCTTTTAATAATCCGAAGGATTTATTCTAAGTGTGATGCCAGTTATTACATCTGCATATAAATACCGTTCAATTCTGTTCTACTCTATATGTATGCTCCCTTCTTGTGGCGTAAATATAATGCCAGTTTGCTTGCATCATTAAGATATGTGGAAAATTAAGCCAAGTTTTTGTAATGCTACAATAAAATATTGTATCGATATTTAGATGCAAACTGGACAGTTTCTTTATAGTAATAAAAACAACTATACAGAGCAATTTCATGCCAGCTGATTATAATGTCCTTTTTGCCGGGCAAACATCCTGAATATTTTCCCGTGTGAGAAACAGCTGGTGTCATTTATTTTATCATATCTTTATGATATGGTTATTTAAAGGACTTTATCTTTAATGTGCAGTTATCTGCACTGGTTGCACCTTGCACTGATAATGTGTCAACTCACTGGAATAGGCCTGTCACTTTGTTCAAACAAACGCACACATATGCACTCGTTATCCGAAAGTCAAGTTGCGCTGAAAGATAACTTATCCCAGGGACACGTAATATAGCCTTTTACCTGTAACATTTCACATTCATTCGATTCGCGCTTTTTTTTCTTCCTTCGATTTCTTAAAAATGAATACACTTGACGACTTGGGGATGTTGTACATGCATGTGTTTGGTGGAATGTTTGGATTGTAGCAACGATAGAGTATATATCTAGTGAGCTTATCATGAAAGATATCTGACTGTAGCTTGCACCTTCCATGACTATTTGAAACTATATTAATTTAGGTCAAGGAGAGTAGTAGCTTCTGAATAATTCGCTACGAAAGGACTTTTGATTAGCCGGCATTGTAAGGTAACAAATCGATAGTTACATAATTGATCTGTTGTCAGAGGTAAGATAACAACAGCTTTTAATAATAATAATAATAATAATAATAATAATAATAATAACAACAATAATAATAATTATTATTATTATTATTATTATTATTATTATTATTTGCAAAAAGAAATAACTGCTAATAATATTGGTTTTAAGTGATAAATGTCACCGTATGGGAATAATAATATGGTTATCATATTATAAATTTGTGTTAGTCATACGACGAAAACTGCCAACGTGTCCGATCAAAGTGGCACAAGATCAGACAAACTGGTGCATTTACCTTTCATCCATGAGTTGCACATGCCTGATTGCTAAGCGGTCTATTGGATAAACGCAAATGCAGCGATTGAGTGTCAGCTGTTACATGTAGCACACGGGTGGAGCCTGGTGATTTCTTGTAACCTTCAGATCCCATCCGTATGTTCACTTGTAAAATTAGACAATAGCTAATTTGTCTAATTAGACAACTTAGGCAGTTAGGTTGTGGAAGGGACATCGCTCAAATATAATGGTCAATGTTTCAATGATTTCCTTAATTTTTATCAATGATGATTTGTCCTTGACCTCTTACACCTGCTTATGCAATTTGTGTTCTCTTTTTTGCAGGCCATCAGGGTTTAACAATCAATTGGAAAGAACCTGGATTACACTACTCGAAGAACAATGACACAACACCAGATCCATTACTGCGGGATTGGAAATCGGAATACGAACATCTTCCAGATTATCCTGTCATAGTGGATGTCAATGGCAACGAGATGACACCCAAACACTGACACTTACAGTAATTAATACACTTTCTGAAGTTGAAGTCAAATAACGCAAACACCAATCTGCCCAGAACAAAAAACTGTTTGTGTGTGTAGCACTAACATTCAAATTCCAACACGGATTTCAATAAAAGGGGCGTGTGTGTATTCTGAAAAATAGATACGGTTATCAATACATATGAATATCCAATTTATCTGCTTACAAATTATGTTCCTGTTATCATGGAAAATCCCAGATAGTATATACAGTGAAAAAGTATAACTGCATATCCACTCATCTAATTCTTCGCGTCTGTCTTTCCGTCCGCCTATCCTCTCTGTGTCATGCCCCCTTTCTATGCGTAATCTTTCTTTTATTTTATTTCCTCCTTGTTTCAACATAGTTTCAGCAATTATATATTAATGACCATCTTTATGTCCTTAAGCATAGCCTTAAAATAAATGTAATTGGAATTTAAAAGTCGGTATTTATTAAACTATCGAAACTTTCATCTACATAAGAGCGCCTCCTTTTATACCGGATCAAAAGCGGATATATTAGTTTCGTTTCAGTGTCCGTACGTACGTGCGTGACTTTGCATTCAATCCGTTACACTCGTTATAAACGCAATGACTGTTTAACCGTTCCTAATAAAGTTGTCAAACTTTGCTGATGACTTTCCTATGGGGGCGTAGATATGCAGCATGATTTACAAATTAACCTCTAACCCCATGAGCAGGGTTAAAGGTCAGATATACATAGAATGCTATTTGTTTTCGGGTGAATAAGCTTTTGATATTGGTACAGTTCTTACATTACTAAAAAATATATGATACATGTAGCATGTAATTAATGCTTGGACCCAAGCCCTGGGGCAGGAGTCAAATGGGTCAATGGGGTCAAACAATAGGATTCACCAAGGCATATTGTCATGGGTGTCCAATCAAAGATCTGTGAGAGTAGTTTAGCAAGGAAGTGATTGTCAGTGACCCCAGTACCCCAGGGAAGGGACCAAAGGTGAAAACTAGGACCTAACAAAACCATGTAGTAGTGGATATTAAATTGAATTGTAGGCTTTTGGGATCCTTGTAACGTTTGTTATATGATGTTAATGATGCAGCTTTCAAATTTAATGACTTTCGTACAGGTGGTAGATTGGCCGTAAGTTTTCATATTTCAGTGCAACTCCAGCTTTCAACCACCCCTCAGATCCTCCAAAAGGATTATAAGGTCTAAAATACATATCTGCTGTTTTCCCTGATTATTAAGCATTTCGTTGTCCTTTGGTACGGTCATTAAATAATGCAGAACGTATCATGTATGTAACGCCTTTTTATTTGGCCAAAGGCCCCATGAGATATCAATCGAAAGGAAAAAAAATAGGATTATCACCAAATCAAAAGTCTTTGGCACTACTTTAGTATAGAATGAATTTTAATCTTGAAAACTTACAAAGATGAAATTTGGATGTGGCAGATTTAAAGAATTTGTTCCAATTCTCTTTTTAGATGACTCGAAGAATGACATTTTAGGGGTATGTTCAGTCCAAATATAAATTGTATAGTCGTGGCTGGGTGGCCCACCTTAGCGTAGTATATTTTAGATTCTGATCACTGTGTCAAGGAGAGTATTGTATGTCGGTTGTTGTGCTGGGTGGATGGAGAGGGTATGTGAGGATTTGCGACGAGCCATCGAAGTTATACAAGTTCAGATTGATTTAAATCTGAAACAAACACCAGCTTCAAAACAAACTAAGTCTATATTCAGTCCAGAACATTTATTTTGTTGCAAGAAAGATTCCGGATGGTTAAAAAAACAATGAGAATAATACCGGTGAGAGGTTTTCTCCTTGTCTAACCGCATAACATTTTTGGATAAACCAGACTGTTATAGATTGTATTCTTCCTGTGTCACTACCCCAATAATTGTTTCAACCAACACGCTACCCACCACAGTACAAAACACAAAATATTTCAAACACCATGACCTTAGTGGCCACCAAAATTATATTTAATCCTAGATAACCATAATTCTACCATCCACCAATAATTTCGAAAAATTTAAAAAGCAGTTAAAATATAAAATTAAAAATAATAAACTAAAAACAATAAATAATAAAAGGTTAAAATGAGGGAGAAAAAGAAAAAAGGTTATACCCTTCTGCTAACCAACTAAAGCGACAGAAGCAGCATTACGCTAATTGTCACGCTATTTCACATATACTGATTTATACATTTGAACCTAAATAGTAAACAATAAACTAAACACAAAAAACAACAAACATTAAGCAGCAAAAATCAGAAAGAAAAAAAAAGAATTTATACCATTACAGAACGAAACGGGAAGCCGCATTACGCACTTTACATTTCATATTTACTAATTGACATAAGATAATTAAACTTAGAAAAAATTAACTTTTAAAAGAATAAACCATGGATTTCATTTTAAAAAAAAAAATACTAATAAGCAGTTTTAAATGAAGTGTTAACATCATTACGGTGCTGGATTGATTATATTATTTTCCTCCACAACGTTAGCAAAAGAGAATACATTAGTTGGGCTGGTTTGGGGGGCACACTACTGATATCATGGGACAAGTGGAGGAAATGACCGTATTGGAGGGGCTAATTCCTCTGCAGGCAAGACAAAATCTTTCTAGAATAATTTCTACAAGGTAAACCCTTTTCAGACAAAATCTTGCAGTTCTTGACTGAATGAAAATGTTGAGAGGACAAATCAAGTGATGAACGACAAATTCATGACAAACTGTTCATGAATTACGTAAGAACAATGACATAAGCGTTCAAATGAAACTATGTCATCGAACTGTGGACGACTTTTGTTGATACCGTTACGTGTTCTGATGTGATATTTTTGCTGAGATCTGAATCAGACATTTCTCATAGTGACTTAACTGTCTATCCTAATATATATATATATATATATATATATATATATATATATATATATATATATATATATATATATATATATATATATATATATATATATATGTCGTGTATACAAAAAACAATATTAGTAATTTTAAATGGTACCAACAGAAGACGCGAGTGAAAATACACGAAGCACGACTTTGTTACTGTGTTTTCCATCCACGAAATCAATCCAAAAATAAAGATTTTCTCTTCTCTAACGATTATAATTTGGAATGCGTTTTCTCATCTGCTTCGCCGGTACATAGTCCAAAAACTTAGCATAGCTACTCCAGCAAGAAAAGTAGGTCATTGCAGCCGTAATTTACATTTTATGGGTACTAACGTTACTGACAAAGGCGAATACACACATCAGATTCAACGACCATACATGCAACAGTATCTAGGAAACTGTGCTACATGTAAATGAAAAAAGAAGAAAAAAAACAACAAAAAAACCAACAACAAAACCCCCAAAATAAAGAAAATAAGGTACAACGAAACCATAAGGTACAAAAAAAAAAAAACAACAACAACAAAACCCCCAAAACAAAGAAAATTGGCCATGGAGCTTAAAACGGTATAGTCAGAGTGTTCTATATCCTATCACACCCCGTTTTAGATATATGTTGGGGTGGGAGGTCAGAGTGCATTTCCGATCAAAAATATATAATTCGCCGAAACCATAGGGAAGTCGCTTTCAACAGAGGTAGCAAAAGTAAGCGACATTGTATTAAGGGCTATTGGTAATGTGAATATGCTTCATAGGGTGGGTGGGTGTGGTATAGCCGAATATCACGTATAGCACGTAATAGGTGGAAAATTATAAATTATTAACTTAAAAAATTGTCATTTAAATGTGCAGGTACAACCAGTTTTGCGGAAAAGGTATTTATCAGAGCTGAAATAGGCAATTTGATGTTGCATTTTACACGCAATAGATCACGACATTGCGATAGAATTGAGTTATTGGGTTGTAATTATAGTGTTGCATGAAGACTAAAGAAGATGAAACAAGCGTTACATTTTGCATATACATTGGGCCTTGTGTACACTGCACGTGGCAAACATCACGATGCCATGTAATTGGGGCTGCCATATTGGTCTTCTTCCAGTCAACCCAGTCCCATGACTGACAGTCATTTTAAACGCATCCCTATAACCCAACGGCTATCATTTTTTCCATATAGAAAGTATAGTTCTGGTTGTACTTTTAATAGCGAAGACAATTCATAAAAATTCCTGAAACACATACTATGAAATGATGTATTTGCTTGTTTACATGTTATTTCTTTTCCTGTCTTCTTTCGCCGCATGTAGGTCTGTAAATATTAATCCGCCAAATTTTATATCTTCGGATATTATGAATTCTTCGTTCTTAATACCTGTCGAAAGATAATGAAACATACTTGACATTAGCTAGTTATCCTAAGTAAGCTTTGTTTTTATGCATAAATGGAATATATATTAATTTTGCTTGTAAGTATGAGAACTATTGTAGGTGTAGCATGTATTTCCGCTAGTGTGTGAGTAGAGGTACTTTGTATATTGTAGACTTTTGTTACTGGAATAAGTCAGCCCATCGATACTTCATGATTTTAGTATTTTTATCTTAGTCGTCAAATATTAGTGCGTGCGATGCGGGTTTATGAAATATAATTGTAAACGCTAGCGTGGAAAACGATTTTCACGTAGCAAAAAAAAAAAAACATCGGTTGCTAGCTGTTTTTAATTTGTGATTATAGTAGTTTGAAAAATACAACAACAATACCATTTGGTCACGTAAATGTTCTTGTAAACAGTTACTCGACTTTAAGTGTATATAAATCCACTATTATTGGAAATTCCACAAGTGAAGTTTTGAGTCAGGCTCGATTATTGATTGTAACTACACTATAACGTGGAGTTTAATTTTTTTTGTGTCTAAAAAAATACTACCGTGAAAACACAATTATTGATCGCCACCAACTGTGTAAAATATTTTTCTTGCATTGTTTTCTCATGCAGCAGAAAATATTTTCTCCATAGCCGAGTTAGGCTGATATTATTCGCAGCTGAATATTCGACACCAACTATCAACTAGAGCACTGCAGGAATATCGATCGCAGTATACTGTATAAAAATATTTTACACTGACTATGGCAGAGTTTATGTGAAAGTATATTATTAGACATTTACTCCTGTATATATATATATATATATATATATATATATATATATATATATATATATATATATATATATATGTGTGTGTGTGTGTGTGTGTGTGTGTGTAAATCGCGATAATTTCACAGATCGATGCATATAGTATTCTAAACGAATTTATGAAAATTAAATTAATCTACCAAACCAGTGGAGTGTGCGAAATGTCGCAGAAAGATTAAGTAGTTGTTTCGCTTAAATGCATCATACAGATTTATCAAGGAGGCTCAAAAGATGTTGTATGATTTTTCAAATACGTATCCAAAGCATTTTGATAAGTTTATCAACAAATGAATTATCCTCGAAAAACAGCGATGCCCACTTGGAGAAAAATATAACAAGCTATCTGTGAAAATATTATTTGATACAGTGCAAGAATAAATAAAGTCGCTAACGCTGGCACCATCGCCGAGTACAGATAACTAAACGAGCGAATAGAAGAATGATGATGATGATGATGATGACAATGACGATGACAACGAAACATCGAGCGATTATTGTAAGTAGTCTTTAAGATCACCAAGAAGAAATTAATTAGAGAAATGCTTTTGGTATTATAATATAGGAAATGTCATTAAAAACGATGTATGAAGAGTTTTTAGATACATTTGATCATGATGAGTTGCAAGAATTTATAAACCGCAATGGATTTATCAGAAATACACAATGAGCAGAAGAATGTTTAGAAAAAAGGAAATGGTTGGCGCAAATACATAAAGAGGCTGGTGATAGAATAATTGCTAGAGAGATACAGAAAACTCCAACTGAAAATAAAGCAGAAGAGGAAGATTCTAAGCTACGGTTGCGATGCCATTAATCTAGGTTAACGTCGCAACGTTGGGAGTTTGTCCACACAAGATTTTCATGCAAAGACACAGAAACTATGGGATCAATATATTACAAAAAGTGCAAGACATTTTATATTATGGGATGTCATTGTACAAGCGGCGGTCATTTACGAGTCGGTATAGGATTTAAGGTTACTGATGAGTATGCGGTGATTTGTCCAAACGCCGAATTGAAGAAAATTATATTCAAACACAAACATATATTTGCGATATCGCCTGGTGAACGAGTGTGTTTAAAAACCAAGTCCTAGAATTTGGAACTACAATAACTGATGAAAGGTCGTTTACAGAGAATGGTCGTATAATCAATTACTATTCATTGCCAACATCTTTGCAACCATTTATCAGCGATGATGAGGATGACAGATACATGGATGACTGGCCATCAATCGAAAGCATTTTACAGCAAACGGTCGTACAGTCAGATTATGAAGACACAAATGATTATCTCTGTTAGAGAATAAAATTTGCAAATATATAAAAAGTTCAATGGCATTAGGACGC
Source organism: Margaritifera margaritifera (assembly GCA_029931535.1). Classification (NCBI taxonomy): domain Eukaryota; kingdom Metazoa; phylum Mollusca; class Bivalvia; order Unionida; family Margaritiferidae; genus Margaritifera; species Margaritifera margaritifera. The sequence continues at coordinate 55,030 of JAQPZY010001603.1, forward strand.
AATCAATGCAAATGTGTATGCCTTGGAAAATATGAACTCTGCGGTAGAACATGATATTATGAATACTGCAAATCACATTTACTCGTGATATGTAAAGGTCAGGGTACTCAACCATGAAGCAGATTTGGCATCGGAGAAAAGTCTCATAATCAGCTTTGCCGATTATTATCGTGCACGCCGTCAAAGATAAGCCAGCACAAAAGCAGCGGATCCTATTGCGTTGATGAAAACGATACAGAAGTAAATGAAGTAATAATCTGGATTGAAGTAATTGCCGTTTCCTAGCCCAGTAAAGTAAAAATTATTTAAAAAAAGTATTGATGGAATTCACAATTAGACAAAGATTTTCCATTATATAACAGTATGCCGACTGTGATTCAACTAAAGCAACTCGTGCAACAGCGTGGAATACGAATAACAAGTCGTATGCGAAAAGCTGACATACTTGCGCGATTAGGACCTGTAACTGAACCACGACCGCAACCGCAACAACCAGTTTTATCAACAGTAACGGTACGACAACTGAGACAATTCGCGCGCGAGCATAGCATACCAATACCAAGAGGTGCATGAAAAGCTAACATACTTTTGTTATTAGGTATCGTAGCCGAACCGCGTCAGACCGCGAGACAGCTTCATGAAACAGCAGCACGATTTAATATAGAAATTCCTCCAAGAGTCAAGTGTGCAGAAATTGTGAACATAATTGCGGATGAACAAAATCGTCGACGTGTTGCCGCTGAGGCAGTTGAGCATGTTCGCGAAGAAGACCGCCGTAGTACCGCAGCTGCTAACGCTGCTGAGGCTGCTGTGGAAGTAGTATTGTGGGGGTAAATAGGTACAAGGTGGGGCACTATAGGTAACATGCGTGGGGCACTTGGGGTACAAAACTGGAAATTAACATGCGTGGGGCACTTGGGGTACAAAACTGGAAATTAACATGCGTGGGGCACTTGGGGTACAAAGGGAAAATTAACATGCAGGAGACACTTCGGGGACAGAAGTGTTCATAGGGCAGAAGTGTTGATGAGGACAGACACTCCACACTATACCATCAACACACCGTGTGTAGTGACCAATACCAGTCATCTACTATCCAACACCCCACACAATACCATCAAACACCTTTTGTAGTGACCAATACCCCGTCATCTACTATCAAACACCTTGTGTAACGACCAATACCCCGTCATCTAGTATCCAACACCCCATACTATACCATCAACACACCTTGTGTAGTGACCAATACCCCGTCATCTACTATCAAAACATCCCACACTATACCATCAACACACCGTGCGTAGTTACCAATACCCCGTCATCTACTATCCAACACCCCACACTATACCATCAACACACCTTGTGTAGTGACCAATACCCCGTCATCTACTATCAAAACATCCCACACTATACCATCAACACACCGTGCGTAGTTACCAATACCCCGTCATCAACTATCCAACACCCCACACTATACCATCAATACGCCTTATGTAGTGACCAATATCCTGTCATCTACTATGCATAACCCCACATATACTATCCAACACGCCTTGTGTAGTGACCAATATCCTGTCATCTGCTATCCAAAACCACACATATACTATCCAACACGCCGTGTGTAGTGACCAATATTCCGTCATTTGCTATCCAAAACCCCACATATACTATCCAACACGCCGTGTGTAGTGACTTTCTGCCTAGTGGCTATATCTATATAGCCTAGATTTATATATAAAACATTACCTATACCTCAGATCATGTTGGAGGTGTCAGTAAATTTGCATATATTGTACCTATGTTAAAAATAGATTTAATCAAGGGAACCAACTCATAATAACACTAAAATGGACGTGACCAAAAGTTGTACTAAACTTCGGGAACCGTCACGGACTTTAGCGTTGACTAGGAAAAATCCGGAACATTAGAATATAATGACCTAGACTAAAAGTAGTACCAAACTTCCGAACTGCCACGGACGTTAGCGGAGACTGAAAATAATCCGGATTTTAAAAACAAAAATTGGCCAAGATCAAAAGTAGCACTAAAATTCCGAAATTGTACCGGACATTAGAGGAGACTGAAAATAATCCGGAATTTTTTAAAAAAACAATTGGCCAAGACCAAAAGTAGCTCTAAAATTCCGAAATTGTACCGGACGTTAGAGTAAACTGAAAATAATCCGGATTTTAAAAAAAAAATTGGCTAAGACCAAAAGTAGCACTAAAATTCCGAAATTGTACCGGACGTTAGCGGAGACTGAAAATAATCCGGATTTTTTGTTTTTAAAATTGGCCAAGACCAAAAGTAGCACTAAAATTCCGAAATTGTACCGGACATTAGCGGAGACTGAAAATAATCCGGATATTTTTTTAAAAAAATTGGCCAAGACCAAAAGTAGCAATAAAATTCCGAAATTGTACCGGGCGTTAGCGGATACTAAAATAATCCGGACAAATGTAAAAAGAAATTTTTTTTAAAAATGGCTAAGACTAAAAATAGTACTAAAATGTCGAAACTCATAGACAGAGCGAAGGGAGTAGGGAAAACAAAACGGTGAGTCTACTACAAAACATTTTGGTGAAGTTAACGTATCTGAAACAAATGTATCAGACTTCTTTAACACAACCCAAGAAAAAGATACCATCACGAGCTAAGCTTTCTGAAACCAATTTCGTCATCCACTCTCACTACCCCTGAGATGCCACCACCTTTGACTACTACTATCAAAGCAGCAGCATCAACAGCAATAACAACAACAGGATTTGGACGTAGAAAGGGATTGAGCAGTTAAAGCTCGTCATGTCCAGTCCATGAGTTTGTTAAAACCAAACACCCGAACGGTCTTTTTCAGGGCCACCTACATTTCTTAGAAAAGAAATCAAATTGCCAATCAAGTAAATATTAAAACCCATCCTATTGATTGTGTATGAGTGCGTGCGTGCGTCCATACTCAAAACCAAAAGACACTTACTTTTTATTGTAGGAGTGTCAATACACACGCTCTATTACTTAGTTATCTGCTATCCAACGCCACATACACACTATCCCAAACGCCTTGTGTGGTGTCTAAAAACCCAAATCTACTATCAGACGAAAAGGGTATGATGTGAAAGAAGGGATGAAATCACACAAACATACTATCTAACACTCACTTTTTGAATAATATCCTACACCCACTTTTTGATTACTATCCAACGCCCACTTTTTGGTTACTATCCAACATCCCATACAAACTATCCAAAACGCCTTGTGTGGTGTCTAAAAACCCCACACCTACTATCAGACGAAAAGGGTATGATGTGAAAGAAGGGATGAAATTACACAAACATACTATCCAACACTCACGTTTTGATATAATATCCAAAATCTACTTTTTTGATTACTATCCAACACCCACTTTTTGATTAATATCCAACACGCTGTGGGAGTGATCAACACTCCCTACACTTACTAACCAACCAAAAAGGGTAGGAGTGCTTTATGCACATTATACTTACATACACACAAATCTACTATCACATAAGAGTGGTAGGATTTAAAAGAAGGGGATGAAATAGACACACACTATCATATACAAACAAGGGTAGATGGCAAGACTGGTGAACGCATCGTTATACATGCTTAAAGCACGGACGAGATGGAAAGCATCCCCTCAGATTCGGCAAGCGGACATGAAAGACAATATGACCCAGATCGACAGCGAGAAATGTGCAAGAGTAGGTACCTCAGATCGATAGAGAGGGAGAAAGAGCATGTGCATACAATTATTTCATATAAATAAACAACACAACACCATTTTTTTCAAAAATCAACATTTTTAATAAGAAGAAGCTTCTATAACTCAAAATACAAACAAACAATAGTAAACATGAACGTATTTACAGGGTTAACAACGTTGTGAAGTCAAACTGAACTTCCAATGATCTAATACATTTTGGTCATCGATGCAAAAAAGTACTAAAAGACAAGAGATAATTATCATGTTCACAATTTTTTTCTTTCTGTTTTATCATCTTTTCTAGAGTACACAATCAAAAGAGGGTACTAAATGGATAAGTTCTCAATTCACACTTTACTTTTTCTTTGAAAATGTCTGTCGAGTAGTACAATGAACTACGGTGGGAGTCACGGAATTGTATAAATCCCTTTTATTTATTAAATAAATGTACTCGGGTTTCGTTTTTCATTGTAACAACGATACGCTAGAGTGAGTTGTGTATATTGTACAATATTTCGAAACAGTGAGTTCGGTTCACCCTATGCCGCACGTGCGAAGTGCTTTCGATGGGAAAAACCGAATACATCAAGCGCAGGGACGATGTAGGGCTGCATCGTCTGTGTATAAATGCCTCACCGTAAGACTAAATCTTCACATTTTAAGGAACGTCTTGTCAGTGAGCAGTCTACTTAAGGATTTGCACGTCTTCAGCTGTAGAGGTATGTAAATTATTTATCAATTTCTGATGTATATTTTCTATGTAGCTTCAACTTGCGTAGTACAATGCAAATATTTTCTATTCTTGTTTGTGACTTAATAAGAGCTTTATATTAGCAATCTAAAGTCGCATTTTTAGGAAACGTTTAGTACCATAAGATTATTATCGGACACGTGTAGGTTCACTTCTGAACTTGTTTATTGCTTTGTAATGTTGTGCCGATAATGTAATTTGTATAACTTACCGTATATAACGTCATTACGTGTTATCGTATATGCCCGTGTCAATCATAATACACGGTGTTAGATTTGTTTTCAGCTGATCAGAGTCGACGAGGTCCCAGCTATAGAGCTGACCATAGAAGTTGACCATAGCAGCTGTAAAGCTAACCATAGCAGCCGTAGAGCTGAATTAACAGTGTGTTGCTTGAGTAGCAGGTGATCGGGCGTTACTGACCGATTGGTGGGCGCTGATCGCTTGATTGACCAAGGAATTGAATGGTGGTCGGTGACTACCTGTAATGCTGACTGCTTGATTGACCAGTGTGACTGATAGCCAAGTGTGCCAGTGACGGAGTGTTTTGTGTTACTCCATACATGTGATTTATTTTAGCCGTGGTCTAAATTTGGGGTTTGTGATACCCAGTGGTTGGGATTGTAAAGATATTTTGTGTGATATCTATCCCATTGTTTTCATCATTTTATTATTTGAATAAAGTACCTCATTTTCCATTATTTGAGGGTATAGATTTTTGCTATATGAGTAAAGTACATCATGTTTACTATTTGAGTAAAACACATCATTCTTTTCGTCGTCTGACATTACTGTGAATCATTAATATTTGTCTTTGTACTGTGTATTTATTTATTTGTATTCACATTTGGGTTACATTATTAGGTTCGTGCGAATTATGTTAATTTGTCCAATATTTGGACCTTATACACGCACGTATTAATCATAACCTTTTTTCCCATACAAGTCATTCATCAATAAACATTGCATTTTGTATCACCATCAAAAGTGTTCTGTTATAAATCCGAAATCCCACCCGTTTATCTTGTTACAGTGGGCAGCACTGTACTGTGTTGCAAGAAAGCTTCGATGCGTTCGGTCTCCAGAGAAGCGAGTGGAGGTAAGGAATAATCATGCAAGTCTTGATAACACTCTCTCAAAATAGGCCTCTCTGAGATCCTATCCCATGCGTCGTCCAGATACTGTGCCAACTTTTCTTCTACACTCATCATGAAAATGTTGGTATTTCGATAACACATATAATAATCATTTCTGTTCATTTGTGTGATTTCTTCAGCTAGCTTCTTAGCAAAACAGGAAACCATATGTTTTTCTTGTTCTGGCCATCATGCATCATGAGTATAGTGTCTTCTTCTTCTGGATAGAAAACATCCTCATCGCTTATCTCCATAGCTTCGTCGTGTTGCATCTTTATTCTTCTAATAGTCTAGAATCACTTCTCTCAAACTGTTGATTTCCAGAGTATTGACAAATTCTGCATACAGGATGACGTTCACGGTGTTGACTAGATCTGTGGAAAACTGAAGTTCCACACGAAGTTAGCCTGATTTTATAGGGTGGAAATGTCCTTCGTCGCTGCCTTGGTCAGGAGTGAAATCAAATCCCCACAAAACATATCCTCCTGGATAATCCTCGTACGAAATGCCGTGGCTGCTGTTGGTGCCTAACTGTCCCGTGGCTTCGAACAGAGTCAAGTAAGATTTCAAGTAATTTTTCTGGGCAAAATTAGGTTCAAAAGGTCTGGTACACAACGTCTGGGCATCTCGAGTGACTTCTATCTTGAAGACATTGAAGTGTTCAAAGCCGAAAGGATTTTAATCGATGGCTCCGTTGAGAGTTGGATTACTGACGATGCCGATCAGCAAACGTTTGGGGAGCTGTCCTTGGAAGACGTGATCTTCGACTTTGGATCGGAGTCCAGAGGCAATGGTAAATGTTTTCACTTCCACTCGTCGCACAGGATACTTGGCAGTGGTTCTGCTCAATGTTTGACTGATGTCGTTGGCCACTTTAGGTAAGACTTCTACACGGCGCACGTAAAGTCTGGCTTCTTCGATGATGGTTTTGTACTCGTTCGCATTAGCCATCAAATGGAAGACGGTACTACTGCAATTCAGTCTCAGGCGTACATCCACTCCGTTCAAGAAATATTTGTCTTGCCACCACATGTCCATATGCAAACGATCCATCAGTTCTACAGTGCGCCCTTGTTTGATTTTCTTTCGACGGGCGTTAAATCCCACATTGTGAGGATCGTCAGCTTCTGTCAACTCTGTGTCGCTGAACTTTTCCGAGGTGTCAGGTTTCCATACCACGGAAGCATCCAGATGGGTATTCTTGGCTTCTTTTCCATACGTCAAGAGATTTTCCAAGTAAGCACGGTAAGGGTAAGTATCCATGCTGCTGCTGACCAGTTTGTTATTCAAGTACAAATCCACTTCGCTGAACAACGAATGCATGAAATTATTGACGGGTGCTACTCTGGCATCGGCCCCAGGATTGCTGTTGTCCGCTTTGAGCACGTTGAGTTTCAGGTACAAGTCGCTGCTAATCTTTGGTTTGTCCTTTGATTTCAAATTCGATAGGAGCTGAAGTCGTCAAAGACGACACAGGATGAAATTCTACCCATTGGGATTCTTGCATCGTCATCATGGTAGGTGGCATGGCAAACAGATCCAGTTCTGTCTTGGTACATTCGCAAGAATCTCGGTTCATCAGTTTTTCACAGTTAGTAATCAAACACGTCTAATTTTCTGACTGTTCTTCTTTTCTTATTCTTTTTCTGAACACCGTGTGGTTTATGAGCTCTGAAGGGGTGTCGACGTCTCTTTCTGCCTTGTCCTTGCTGTGGCGTTGAGGAAGAAGTAATGCCAGGGCCAGAAGCGTGAAGCGAACTTATAGGAGTATCTTTGCGACCCAAAAGATCTTTTCCAGTTTGCAGCAACACATTTTTTCCTGCTCTCATAAAGGCTTCTTTAGGATTTTGTTTGTCGAGGAGGACGTTTTGAAGAAATTCTTTTCCTTGCGTCAAAGCGGCATCTTTTAAGGCACGCAATCCTCGAGTCACCATGGGTTTCAAGATTGGGGCTACCATTCGTAAAGCGGATTTTAACATATCTCCTAAACCATGTCCTCGTTGTCGAGCAGCTTCTCGGTACACATGATTCATTTTTGTGTTAGAATTCACTGCAGAACCTTTCTCGAAATGTAGTTTCACCGTGACTTTTCCTTTACTGAATAGAACACTTTGTCCCAGATATCCTTTTATACTAATGTTGACACTGTCAAAATACGATTTACTGACTGGAAGATAATGAGGATGTACAAATTCAGGTGAACGTGATACGTGTTTCCACCTTCCTCGTACGCGGTGACAGCAGAATCCGTTTTGAAAGGAATGACTATCAGTAACGGAACGGCTGTGTTTCCCACCACGTTGTACTCCACCACATCGGAGTACACACACAATAAATTCAGTCCTTCGTTCAATTCGATGGGGTAGCGAAAATACTTGTAAAATTGATCGTTGCTGTAGATGTTTTTCATGGGAACTAGTTTTGTGTATCCACCCAAAATATCAAACAACTCAGGACAAAAAGTGATGGACAATATTTTAGCGTCCGAAAAATGCATTTTTAGACGGTAAGAAATGGCATGATACTCGATCAGGACATTTTTCTTGGTTTTGTCCAGGGCTTTGCCAAACTGGTCGTTCAAAATATCCACAATGGTGTTCACCAATGTTGAGCATTAAAATAATAGCCTGTAGGAATTCTCATGTCATAGATACTTAATTGAGGATTGGCGGGTGCTGGTCTTTTGGATTCGTAAATGCCAGGATCATTTTTGTCCAAGTGCTCTTGCACTTGTTCGTTCAGGATTTCGACGATAAAAGTTGTTTGATCTCCAGACACAGTCATGGCTTGCGTAGGATGAATAATTTCTACCAAAGCCACTTCCCAATGAGCTTCGTGATCCAATTGTATGGGCTGTGGTAATTTGGCCGTGAAACAACATAATTTGTTGTTGGGAAACACATCCATGGAACTGTCAATAGGTAAAGTTAAATAAAATTGGTTATTCATAGTAGTTCGAGGGTTTTGGTCTCTGAGGAGTCACTGGTGGTCAGAGGAGATTGATGTTCTAAATGTTCCAAAAGAGGGCTACTGTTGTTGATGTGACTGGAAGAAGGATGACTGGCGTTGGCCGCACCGTTGTGGTGGTTGTTGTTGTTGTTGTTACTGTCCGTCGTATATTTCAAGAATGGACTGGGCAGAAGATAACCGATGCAACTGCTGAGTAAAATAGTCCACAATTGTTTGTCCCCTTGTTGCAAAATCAAATTGGCAATGGCTGCTCCGATGACACAATACACCACAAAGATTTGGTAGAAAAAGACGATTTGATTTTTAGGCACACGTTCTCCTCACCACACCCACAAAAGTTGATTTTGTAATTCTTGAAGAGAGGAACTCTGCGAAGGAGAAGAGGTAGCTGCTGTGTTGAACGGCATGTTGGCTACTTCTTCTTTTTATAGTCGACGACTTGGGAAGCGGCAATCCAAGAATAAAAACTAGGTGGATATCCTTTCCAACGCACTTTGACTTCTTCTACACGAATTTGCCCACTTTGCGTGTTCTTCGTTCGAGAATGCTTTCGATATCGTACAAGTCATCTTCTTTTTTGGTCACTCGTTGTAACTCCGGCAAGTAAAAAGTTCCTTTTAATACTTCTCCGTGCATGTCTTCCAATTTATTGACGCGAGGATCACGTCCACGCACATGTCCAGTGAGACGAAACAATTCGGTAGTCCAGTTAAGTAAATAACCTTTGTCAAAAGTGAGTTTGGTTTTTCCGATGCGAACCCAATCTCCCGTCTTAAGCACCAGGGTTTTCTGGTGCCCATTCTGAGGTGTACCAAACAATTTATCAAACACCGTCACTTCGTTTACAAGGGTGAACTCTTCGGGGGCACATCCGATGCTACGATGGTACGATTGATTGTACGCTTTGACCAAACGTGGTAACACGTCGATGTACTTGAGAGTGTGTTGATGTGTAAAATATTTCCACATGCGTTCTTTAAAAGTTCTTTGAAAACGTTCCACGACACTGGCTTTAGTTTCAGGATTTTCGGTGCAAAAAAATGAATGTGCCTTTGTTTCAGTTCTTTTTGAAAAGCTTGGTTTAGAAATTCGGTGCCTTTGTCGGTTTGCCATTGTAAAGGGTGACGACCACTTTGTTTCAACACCAGTTTTAAAGCGCGTGCTAACTTGGTACTGCTAAGTCAAAGGAACGACCCAAGCAAATTTGGAAAACACGTCGATGACACAAAACAAACATTTGTGACCACGATTGTACGCTGCCAAATGAGAGACGTCCGCTAAATATGCTTGCCATTGATGATCGATGCCATCCACTTTGGTTTGACTTCTAGAAATGTTTCGTCGAATGGGTTTGTGTAACGTGTACGTCGATTGTTCTTACAACCATCATCGTACTTCTGGCAAAAGTACACTTTTCAATTGGCTTTTAGCAGCCCGACACAATTTTTTGACTCTTCCGTAACCAGCAGGTTGTGCAGGATTGTAGTAAATGCTAGCTAAAGGTGTCTAAATGGTTTTGTTGTTCCACAATAAGTTACCCACTGTTCGATACTACTACTACTTTTGGTGCCGTGAGGTTTTGACGAAGGAGTCGGTTGTGAAAGGGTGATGGTAGGTTTCTTCTTGGTGTCGTTTTTCACTTCAGTCCTGCTTTCTTTCTTTTTTCTTCTGCTGAAGAGGGAGTGGGCATCATCTTTTTAACCCAAGCTTTCATTTCTTCTCGGTGAGGTGTAGGAGAGGGTGGCACCCCAGGAAGCTGCAATTTTGCTAGAAATGGGAGCAGAGGGAGTTTGAAACACTTCTCGTGTGTCGTCTTCTTCTGTCATCCCCGTGGCGGTGTCTGCTGTTTTGGTGGTGGTTTTAGGTTCGCTTTTCATGATCATGGCCTTTAAATCTCTCAGAGTGGGTTTAGCTGTTTTGTCTAAAGCTTTCTGGTGAAAGAGCTGAAGACGTTGCAAAAGTTGACCGTACCGTTACGATTTTTCTGTTTCTGACAAATCACTTCGATCCAAGAGCGATTGTAATTCTTGTTGCAACTGTGACATCTCGTTGAGATTCGGATTGGGTGGTAAATGAGGTATCCGTTGTTCGTACCAACGTTTGAGTTCCATCCATCGTTTGTAAGGAACTAATGTTAGTTTTCGTCCTTCCATAAGATCCAAAGTTACAAATGTGTTGTCTTTCCAGAGAAGGGTGTCCTTTTTATCTTCTTTTTTCTACCCGTCTTTTATCGCATGACTCCTCCTAAAAGAGGTCCAGCAATCGTTCCTAACAAAGGAGCCGCTATTTTTAACAACGGTCCTATCATCATGGGTAGAAATCCTCCTCGTTGCACCAGCAATATTTTCATTTGACTGAGAGGTATTTTCTTTGTGACCATTTGGCGAAGAACGTTCCGATGTTTGCCTAATTTCTGTTTCTGTATCTTGGACAAAGGTACCGTTCATTTCAACACATTCAAACAACATTCGCACACGGTATCGATGATTTCTTTAGGGGCTGTTTGAATGAGTTGTTTTCGCATGGGAGGATTGGATTTAGTCAGGACGGACAAGACGTCCCAATGTTTGGCAAAACGAGGTAGAAGTCTTTTTTTGGTTTTGCCTTTCTTGGGGCGACTAGAATGGTGTGCACTTTTGGGGGTCATCTTGGGTGTCAGGAGCAAAAATAGAACTGAGGTAATTCGAAGGTCACACTTCTTTTTTATACTGGAACTCGTTTCCACTGACGTTCCGCACGGCGTACCAACTTTATGACAGGCATCACTCGACGTTGAGGTGTTTTCAATGGACTAAATCGTGTCAGTTTTTGTTTAGATAAATCTAGTAAACTTTGAAACACACCTGTTCTCTCTTGGACTTTGGTTTTAGGTTATGTCACTTGTTTAGCGGCAGCCGCAGTGGTCAGAGCAGCCGAAGTTGAAGCCCCCGGAGAAGTGACTTTCGAAATGGGTTTCCATTTTTGCATCAAATTAGGAAACACGGGTCTTAAATTAGGTTTGGTAGGCATCATCACGAAGGGCGAGGAAGAAGAAGTGGTCGGAGAAGGAGACACCGTCACCGCACTGCGTGGCTTTCGAGAGTACGTGCGCGTCCTAGCAGCAGTACATCACTTTTTGGCAGCAGGAGATATTGTTGTTGGTTTTTTTCTTCTTGGGGCTTTTCTTTTTCTTGTGTGTGGTAGTTGTATATGGTCGACTTTGAGGGCATTTGGGTTTTTTCTTCTTTTTGGTTTTGGCTTGGACATTAGGATCCCATTTCAAAAGAGAACGAATCATGACACCTCCTAAAGAACCACTACCACCAGGGGTCAAATGATTTGTTTTGTAGTGCGTGGATCGATTCTAGGATATGCCAGTTGTGACAATGCCACTTTATGTTTTTCAAAAAAACGTTTGGTTTGATGAGGGATGTGAAAGATACCTTGAAGTAATTGACGTGCTGTCAAAGTAAACCATCGTAACACTTCTTTGAGACTAGCTTCTAACAAATGGGCACGGACTTGTGCATTTTTGTCGCGACTGATGCCATACAGGGCACGAATCAATTTGGCAGGAGGATGAGATTGAAAGGAAGTTATCTCGAAGACTGTGAGAAAGAATTGACGTGGTGGATGTTTTTATAGTTTTCTCTTTCAGAGAGTGACCGAAGAGGACGTGTAAATGACAGGACCTCCTTCTTGACGCCAATGGTGAAACAGTTGGGTACGAAATCTCAAATAATCTGGAGTGGTAGGTTTTAAGTCAATGAGTAAATATACAAGAGGTGTTTGACGCATAATTTAGCCAAGGAGTGCCTAACTGTTTGGCTAACACTTGCACTTGAGATTTGTCTCTTGGGCTTTTAAACAACACCACGTAATGAGCCTTGAGACTGATGATACGATGGGCTTTACTTTGTTGAAATAAATTTTGAGTAATGTAAATGATGCTGGCATTACGATGATGTCCTTTTCTTCTAAACCAAAGTTTAATTTCTTCTTCGTCTTCTCCTAACATGTCGTCAAAGATGACCAGATGTGTTTGACTCAAGTCAGACACGATCCCATCGTCTTCGTGAGGAATGCCTTTGACAAACGAAATGGCTTCTCCTTGACTTTCACAAAGTAAAGTGTAAGACGATTGCCACTCTTTGTAACACCACACGATACGTTGAGGAGAACGATGAAACAAATGAGATTTGTTTTCGATCAAACGTTTGACAAATTCGGTTTTTCCTGAACCACTGGGTCCAGCAATCAACATATTAAAAGGATGGCGCAGATACAAAGCTTCCCAACTTGAACGATCTAACTTTTCGTCGATCACTTTGACCAAAGAAGAAGAGGCAGACGAGGCAGAGGAGGACGAAGATGCAGCCATGACTGAGGTAGGAATAATTTTGAGAAGAACACGAAAGACACAAGACATTTTATACGTTTCGTCACGTTTAATGTTTAAAAAAACAAACAATGTACAACAACCATAGTCTCAATGGAGGTGTGTCCCACGAAATGGGTGCACACGCACTGGTATTCTTGTCTCTGTGGTGGAAGAATGAAATATCTCAGACTGAAAGGTTCTTTGTTCCTCATGTGTTTCTATGGGTACGACGGTGTGGTCTTCTTCTTCTTGTTGAGGTTCGAGTGTCATGGTTAACTTGGGTTCCAAGTTCACTTTTTGTCTTGGAAAATTAGTGACGCGCAAGGTCCTTGGCATACTCTGCCACTTCTTGTAGCCAAGCATCGAAACCAATACTTTTCCAGTCACGTACATCTTTCCAATCGTAAAGTTGTTGGTGTAACCAACTAGCGATGCACACTTCTTGGAACGTGTGAAGTGAAGTTTGACAAATGTTTTCTTCACACGGAGGTACACAACTAGTGTTCATCACGATTCTCAACACTTTGAGCACAATTTGTCTTTCGTGCGCCAATAAAGCGTGAATGGTCATGTTTTTTGTTTTTGCCTGTACCGTTCATTAAAATAGTCCTAAACAAACACGGGTCGTCCAAAATACTTCATAACAAATACTATTTTCCAAAATAGTCCGCAACGAATGACCTGGGAAACGAAATCCAAGAAAAGTAGTCACTAGCACACACACACACCGCATTGCGTCCAAAATTCAATGGAAACAGTTCCTGTATCAGGCGTCTATAATCCTCTAAGGTCTGAACACTATCGTTGACTTCCTTCCACGGAATACGTTTCACAAGTGAAGACAACGATCCTGGCATGGTCAGCTTTTATATCCAGGTTCCCAAGGTTTGTATCTTTTGTGATAGTCTACTCCAAGGCTTCTGTGATAGTCTCTCCCAAGAATGAGTCTTCTTATAGTGTGTAAGTAGCAATAGTTTAAAAATCGAGAACTGACTTTGAGTTTGCGTTTCACTTGTATCTTGACAAACTCTCTTTAAATGCGTAATCGCAGCTCCAAAGGCAGATTCTGAATGTGCTCCTCTAAGCTATTCATTCACAGTCACGTCTTTCTTTGTGACGAAATAGTCACACAATTGCCAAATGGAATCGGTTAGTAAAGGATACCCAAGATGTTCACTGATGACCTTACTACACATCAGACGGTGCAAAGACGTTTCGTCTTGATGTGACACTTCTTATAAAAGTTTTTTTATTCTTGTAAATTTGTCACTTTTTCCTCAACTTCGTTCCATCGAAATCTGTGTAACACTATCACATTGTAGGTGTTGCCGTCCAAACTCTTAAAGGAGACAGGTAGTTCATCAATGTCTGACCATTTTACACTAATCAGTATTTTTATACCATTCAGATACCAATGGTTAAAACGTCTGTGTCGTAAAGGATGCAATTGTTCTTTGTGTTTCACTTGTATCTGAACCAACTATCTGTAAATGTTTCTCGCAGCTCCGGAGGCAAACAATGAATGTGCTTTTCTAAAGTATCCGACATGTTACTTCTTGGGACCGACCAAAGGCAGGTACTGACAGCGCGGAGACCATTTGGCATGCTCCAAGTAAGCTGAGTCTTTATTCTCCCATTCGTGAAGCGTCACACCGTAACTGAACCACTTGACTTTATCACCTTCTCCCAAGTAAATCCGGATCTGGCTAAAGCTTTGGGAGTAGGTCCTTCCAGATATTTAGGCCACTTATCTTTGAACGTCTGGAATCGACTGTCAAAGTCTTCATAGTCAGGCAAAGCCACAGGCAACGTGCATTTTTAGTCAAAGTAGCTCTGGCATCCGCAGATAGGTACACGCTTATCATCCCCAATAAAGAAAAAAGGACGTCGTGCTGCATTGCTCTCGCTAGTGGAGCGGTAAGGCATCGCTTTCAATGGTCCCAGAGGAGCGGTAAGCTGCATAGCTGATGTCAAAGCGTACGGCATCCGTCTCATCGCAAGGCATCGCATCGCACTCGATGTCGTGATCGAACATGGAGTCCACAGTAGACCCCTCACCAGTGGTTGTGTGGAATTAGTATTCATCTTCTTCTTCTTGCGCGGTCAACGTTTGGAGTCACAATGAATTGTTGGTCTTGGAAGTTGTCCCCTTTTTATACTGGAAAACGAAACTATTCGCACTGTGGAAACACCAAAGAAAGATAACCACAGCTTGGAGACCATCTGGCATGTTCCAGGATAGCTGAATCTTTATAGTCCATACGAATTGTGACACCACAACTGAAACACTGCACTTCGCTTCCCTGTCCAAAGTAGACAAATCCTGCCCTGGCTAAAGAGTTGGAAGTGCGTAATCCATTCCTATGTTTAGGCCATTTTTTTAAAGTGTTCAATCGCATGGCACAATCACAATAGTTAGGCAAGACCACGGGAAGTTTGTATTCTTTCAACTTTAAGTCTGCAGTGGGTCCATCACACGGTTGCTGTGTTGAAGTCATCATCAATCTTGGTGACTGTCTATTCTAGTGAAGATCAGCGTTTCCGTACGGCAAAGTGGTGTGGTTTGGAAGTCGCACTCGTTTCTGGTAGACAATTTGATAGACTTTTTCTAAAGGGCGACTGACGATTTGGTGGTTTGGCAAACGCACGATTTTTTTTAGCCTCTAACGTTTTCACTTGAAAGTCTTGAGCTTGTCCAGACTATAAAGCATTTTTTAAGACCTCAAAGTTCACCATTTGACTGGCTCGTTAATTCAGTGTCAATCCTTTGACTTTGCATTAGGTATGGAGTTGGCCTTGTCGGTCTCTGTATTGGTAGCCGGTATTCTTAGGACCGCCGCTGGCAAAACTGAGGATCGTCTCTTGGGGGTGCTCGTCCGTCCATGTCCCTTAACGATCTCCTTCGATGGTGGGGTGTTGGCAACCGGGGCAATGGATGTACATACAACTGTCGGTGTCAAAGTACAGGACTCGATCTCCCAACAGTTCTAAGGCCTCATCGTACAATTTCAAGCGAGCATTGGCTGTCACGTAGGCTGCAATGACCACATTGCTAAAGTTGTCCGGGTGAACAAACTTGGGTTCTTCTTCGTAATTGACCAAGATAAAATCTTCACGAATGATTTCTACGTGTTTCACGAGTTTTCCTTTGTCGTCCACCAGTTGAAAGTAGCGACTGGGATCTGCCAAGTATTCCGTCTTAGGCAAGATCGGACGTTGTGCCAAATGTTAATTCTGCCAGGGTACTAAACTCGATCCAGACAGGAGACTACAAACTATGAATGGAAAGTCTCAATCGATAGTCCTCTTTGGCTCCGCATTGTCGTTTCAACGTTTCTAACAAAGAATCCCACAAATCGGTAATGAAACCTGCGGCTTTCTCGGAAGGCACTTCAGACTTGAAGTCTTTAAAGCGAACCGTGTAAGCGTAAACCGTGGTTCTAAATTTTCTGGAAGTCACTTTTAGCGTCTCTCGGGAGCTACTGAACGACTTTCTTTTTTAGGGATTCTGGACTCTCTTGGTCTTGCGAAAGGTATTGTTTCAGGCTAACTCATGTCCTCTTCCAAATCGCTGGCATGCACTTGGGCTAACACTTTAGCTAGCGGTGTTTGATGCTGTACGGAAAGTCGTCGTCGTCGTTGTGGCCTGTTAGTTTCTTCTGTTTTCTCACTAAAATTAGGTGATCGTTTCATCCTGATTGCAAACTTTGATTTGATTGAGTTTTGCACAAGCTCTCTCCCTATATAAAGAGAGAGCTTCCTACCCTCGGAGTCACTATTCGTTATTCAACTTTCACACTGCGAAGATGGAAGAGTCAAGACAGGTCGTATTTCTTGTCAGAGATTTACAGAGAGTCATTCGAAAGTATACCAGTAAGACTAAGGACCACTCCTCGAGATAAAAGTCCAGATACTTGCTATATCTGCCAGGAGAAAGGACATTGGGCTCCAGAACGTCCACAACGTCAAAGTAAAAGAAAAGAAAACAGAGACAAAGGGAAAGATACCTGGTATCATTGTAAAAAAAGGACATTGGTCTTCAGAGTGCCCTACGAAAAAAGAGAACAAGCAAGAGAGAGAGGAAGCAGAGGGATCTTCAGGACCAGAAGAAGAAGAAGAAGAAGAAGAAGAAGAACCCATTCCCGTCGTCAAGAAATATAAGAAGGGAAGACGATTGGAAGGCAGTGAAGAAGAAGAACCCATGATGCCTGTCAAGAAATTCAAGAAAAGAGACAGATAGTGAAAAAAAAAATGAACTAGAGTGACGTGTTATGAAATGTTAATTGTGATGTTTAAAAGAGAATATACCAAAAAGGAAAAAAGTAAGTGTCTTTTGGTTTTGATTTCTTTACAGTATGGACAAACGCACGCACTCATACACAATCAATAGGATGGGTTTTAAGTTTTAATTGATTTGACAACTTGATTTCTTTTCTAAAAAAAATGTAGGTGGCCCTGAAAAGGACCGTTCGGGTGTTTGGTTTAAACAAACTCATGGACTGGACATGATGAGCTTTAACTGCCTCAATCCCTTTCTACGTCCAAATCCTGTTGTTGACATTGTTGTTGATGCTGCTGCTTTGATAGTAGTAGTCAAAGGTGGTGGCATCTCAGGGGTAGTGAGAGTGGATGATGAAATTGGTTTTAGAAAGCTTAGCTCGTGATGGTCTCTTTTTCTTGGGTTGTGTTAAAGAAGTCTGATACAATTGTTTCAGATACGTTAACTTCACCAAAATGTTTTGTAGTAGACTTACCGTTTTGTTTTCCCTACTCCCTTCGTTCTGTCTATGAGTTTCGACATTTTAGTACTATTTTTAGTCAGCCAATTTTTTTTAAAAAAATTTTACTTTTTTTTTTTACATTTTTCCTTATTATTTTCAGTCTCCGCTAACGTCCGATACAATTTCGGAATTTTATTGCTACTTTTGGTCTTGGTCAATTTTTGTTTTAAAAAATCCGGATTATTTTCAGTCTCCGCTAACGTACGTGACAGTTCGGAAGTTTGGTACTACTTTTAGTCTAGGTCATTATATTCTAATGTTCCGGATTTTTCCTAGTCAACGCTAAAGTCCGTGACGGTTCCCGAAGTTTAGTACAACTTTTAGTCGCGCTTCCCCGGGCGCTGGTCGATTGTTATAATCAAATTGCATATCCAGCCGTATACCAGGCCCACAGTAATTGTATACTGGAATACGTTTTTCACCAGGATATACCGCTGACGATTTTTTTAAAACCCGGGGATTCTGACAAAATTGAACTTCTTTGCGTTACATCGAACACAAGTTCCCTCGATCGCGGCTCGACCATAACGAGTTTTCATGACACAATATGAAGACATGATTGTATTATACATCAATTGTGTTGGCATTTAACATGGCATTACAAAAAAGGAAAAGCACCGTCTCGTTGCGAAACTCCAAAGATTTTTATATAATTGCCTTTTCCGCTCAGGCAGCTCCGAAACCGTCCAAGCAATATACTTCCAAATTTGGTTCGCGCGCTAATCATTGGTCCGGCTGGTTCAGGGAAAACCCAACTGTTTTTTAATATGATTTTGCGAGGGTTGATGTGGGATGTACGTGATTGCACTGTAGGCGGATGATCAACCGTCACAACGTACTCAGGGATTTTTCGGAAGCGCTTCAGGCATCATCGTTGGGTTGATTTCTTTTCCACAATCGATGTAGCACCTACGATTGATGATCTTGATTCAAGCGCTAATAATCTTGTTGTATACGAAAAAACACAGAAGTGATCTATTTGACACAACGATACGCACACGTGTCTAAAGTAATCCGATACAACTGTAAAATGTTAATGATATTTCGCAGCACTGACGCGCATGGTCTTGCAAACATTCATTGGACTTGGTGTGCTGCCGACCACTAGTGGGTGGAATTTTGAAATATGTTTTGCAGAGGCCACCTCGGACCCGTATATTTTTCTCACTATTGACCTGACTATTGGACCCGGAGTGCTATCACTCCAGAGTGGTCTCGCCTCCGGCCGCGGGGGAAAATATCGAGCTGGTTTGGATAAAGCAATTTAACAACCATACCACGGGAAGCGATGCAGTCTAGCTGCTCACGAATACCAGGAACTGATTCGCGATGTCATAGCCGGCCGCAAACGTGTCAAAGATATGTTACAGGCGCGGCAAACTGCACGAGAAGATCTCACAAAAGGCTTCGAACAAACGTTTCCACCGCTGATGAAACTATCAGAGGAAACCGCAGAACAAGCGTAGAAATTGCGGAAACTACTGCGGTGATGCGGTGATGATGGAAACAGAAAAGGAACCAGGTCCAATTGAACAGTTGTCAGAGCAAATTGCAAACACGCAAGAAAGAATTACACGTCTTGAACAACAGCCATTCGAGTCGGGAGAAACGATTCGAATATTTAATGAGGCAGGCTTTAAAAATATTGTCAAGGATGCTGTAGAATTTGCCTCTGATTTCCCCGTCGGCTGAAAACAATATGTGCAGGAAAAATACCAGAAGTCTGCAACTAAGGCTCATAAAAATTAAGTAAAGTGGCTATTTCGGGGGAGGTTTGATCGGCAGGCAGCATCTGGCTCACTCTGGGGAACATTTAATTTTAATATATATTCAAAGATATGCACAACAACGTGAGGGTATCAGTTAGTTGCAACGTTTGCCTATTGCCGATTCTGTGTCTACGCAACCGATAAATGAACTCTTGGATCGGTTGGAAACATTAGTGGTAACTTGTTGAAGACATCGATGATTTATACAACAGCGAAGATGAGTTCTGAGGCGATTGAAATACTTCGTGTCAAGATGCTTAGTATCTTAAGTGAAATCAATGCTGCGTTGCAGCGTGTTGTTGCAAACACAACCCCGAGCGTTATCTCGATGATTACAATATCGTCAACGAAACCGGAATTCATTGTAACTTTCTCTACATCAATCACCGCAGGGGAATCACTCACTCATTGCATTGGCGTCGTTGCAGCTGGCCCGATATCCTATCACGGCCTTTGGTGGTCTTTCCGCGAATAACTCATTTGTGTTTTCGCCGGAGAGTAGTGGCACCTGGAATAATATTGAACTTCCCGCCGGCGCGTACAACACGAAATCAATCAATGAAGAGATTCGACGGAGAATCACATTGGTGATCGGCAAAGACTCCACAATTTTGATACGTGAAAACGAGCCCACACTCGGCTCTGTCATCGCGATAGAATCTGCACCGTACGCGATTGATATCGCACAGTCGTCGATAACAACAATTTTAGGTTGGCCTGAAGAGATTCAAGATGACTAATGATTTTTACGCATGGGATACCATGTCGCGCCTGATATTATCAATATTACATCAACGATTCAAATTAATTTAACCTGTGACGCCATCAGTGGAAGTTACGAAAGCGGAGCTCGCTCAAATGTGGCTACTCTAGGTTACATATTATTTGCTTTCCCCCAACTGTGGAACCGGGTGATTTGATATTAATTATTCCCGCGTCACTGGTATATCTTCCATGCCACAATCCGCGGTTGACACATATCCGTTTTACCTTGTGGACCAGGACGGGCACGTGTTGGACCTACCCGGGGAGACCTTGACGATACAAATGTACATTAGAGATCGACCTTACATTTAATATAATGACAGTCGTACGTGGACGTGTGATACCAGTGCGTGTCGTAAACGCGAGAAACCCAGTTTACGCGACATTTACGAACTGGCCTTGCGATGTTATCCGGGGATTGTTCACACGAGCACACAAATTGCTAGCGGCGTTGTCTTCATGCGCTGCGCCAATTGCTAAAAAAATTGCAATGCGAGTCGTTGATAGCATCAAAAACGTTGCTGTGCGAGTCGTTGATAGCATCAAAAACGTTGCTGTGCGAGTCGTTGATAGATTCAAAAACGTTCCAATGCGAGTCGTTGATAGTATCAAAAACGTTGCTATGCGAGTCGTTGATAGCATCAAAAACGTTGCTGTGCGAATCGTTGATAGCATCAAAAACGTTGCTGTGCGAGTCGTTGATAGATTCAAAATCGTTCCAATGCGAGTCGTTGATAGTATCAAAAACGTTGCTATGCGAGTCGTTGATGGCATCAAAAACGTTGCTGTGCGAATCGTTGATAGCATCAAAAACGTTGCTGTGCTAGTCGTTGATAGCATCAGAAACGTTGCTGTGCGAGTCGTTCATAGTATCAAAAACGTTGCAATGCGAGTCGTTGATAGCATCAAAAACGTTGCAATGCGAGTTGTTGATAGCATCAAAAACGTTGCTGTACGAGTTGGAAATCTGGGATCGCATGTGTATCAATCGCTTCGAGATCGACTACGACGATTAGTGACTCGAGCACCGCGAGTAGAAACAAAACCAATTACACTTCCATTGACAGAAACAATGCCACCCTCGGTTAGTAAAATCGTCACTGAAGCTGTTCAACAACGTATAGCTGAATCAGCAATTGCAAATATGGCAATGACGAGGGATTACGGTTGTAGACGGAACCTGGACGCTAGTGGCCAAGCCACCAACGCCGTCGCAAAAAGGTATTAGACGAACCAATTATTGTATAAGGGTAAACAATGGCCCGATTCAAAAATACATCCAATACCGCGTTTGACATGGATGCGCCTGTGTTTTGTAGATGGGAGCAAAAAATATTTTCAGTATTATTCGTATCCGTCCTGGGAACTCAGGTCATTAAAACAAGAATCACAAGTGCAGGACACGTCTCGGTATTTTCTCCCGCGTGAGGCTTTCTTGGAAATCGAGGGAAAACTTATGCGTGATAACGGCGCTGATGCCGATGCCGATACCATAGTTGGATTTGTTAGCAATAGTATCATGGCGTTGTTTGACAGAGTTGGATTTGTAAGCAATAGTATCATGGCGTTGTTTGACAGAGTTGGATTTGTAAGCAATAGTATCATGGGGTTGTTTGACAGAGTTGGATTTGTAAGCAATAGTATCATGGCCTTGTTTGACAGAGTTGGATTTGTAAGCAATAGTATCATGGCGTTGTTTGACAGAGTTGGATTTGTAAGCAATAGTATCATGGCATTGTTTGACAGCGCACGTTATTCCATCGACGGAAAGGAAATCGAAACAATTCTCGACAACGTTGATGTTGCCACAAAAATTCTCGGACTTGCTAGATACAGCGATGAGTATGCTAAATCCGCAGGCCCGTCTATGATGTTTTATAATAACTCATCCGATCATGCAAGACATAAAATGTATACAATACGACAACCTACAAGATGTAATACTGCCGCAGATGTAGAAAACATGATTACAACCTTGGATTTGCACAGCATTGACTACAAGCTGAGGGAGCCTCATTGATGTCTTCGTGTGCGATTCATCTCAGTCACATATTCGGGTTTTGCAGAGATGTCCGCAAGGTTATTTTCGGGGCCAAACACACTGTCACGATAACCCGTAAAGGGATGGGGGGGGGGGGGTCACGCCAACGATGCAATTTGGCGTGATGCAGGTGTCGCTGATGGCAAAATTGAATTGTCGACATTAACATTGTGAATGCACGTGTTAACCCCTTCACTGACCACATATAACCGTTTGTTGTCATTTATGAGTTCTGGAAACACGTCAGCGCTGTCGTTTCTCCCGTACACTAAAGGCTCGCACACGACAACTATTATACTGGGACAGTTTACATTGCAAATAAGTACCCAACACGGTCTTAGCGCACACAAACACGTGATCGTGGCGTTTCAACATGCGCAGCTAGATAATGACCAACAGAAAAATAAGATGATAATTGACAAGTTAGGAGTGTCTGAAGTTTCTTTGCGGATAAATGGTCATCAGGAACCCTCTGAAGAAATTTTGGTTAACTTCAACGACAATCCAGCCACACGTGCATATCATAATCTTTGGTCGTGCCAGGGCCGGCACCAAAACATTGACACAGGTCTGCAGATTTCCCAGCACGACTTTCGTGAGTTATACCCGATTTATTACTTTTCATTTGAACATCTGGAGTTGTTCAGACAGTCCGTGGCTGACATGTACTTTCATGCACGCGTAGTTGGGTCCATTCTCGCCCCTGGTTACAAATGCTTTGCTTTGATTCTTTTTGACAAGACTTTGTTGCTAGAGGGCACAAGTTCTTCGAATGAGGATTATTGACGTGCCTGTCTAAAACTCATAGCGGTTGCAATTAAACCTGTTACATTTGTAAATAATAATGTCCTATCAAGAAGTTACGGTTGTCCTTAGCCCAAAGCAGCTTGTGAAAATCAAAAGCTCAATACGAAATGATTGTGGGGTCACAATGAGGCTTTCGTCCGACAAAGTTAGCTGGAAACGTCCCAGTGTGGTTGACCCGAACACAGTTTAATCAGTTTAATGCGGCCAAACAATAAAACACCTCGATGACATTAACATTATCCAAGTCTGTGGTGACACAACTGCAAAAGACCGGTGGAATATTTCCATTTCTTGCGGCGATTCCAGCGTTATTAGCGGCTGCTGCTCCTGCGCTTACAAAAGCAGCTTCATTAGGGAATCTCGGAGCCGCATCCAGAATGGCGCTGAAAAAGGCAGTTGGTGTAAAACTCTATGTAATAAAAGGAAACGGTCTTCGATTATCCGGAACAACTCGCAGAATACTCTCAGGCAGAGGTCTTCGACTAATCGGTACAGCTCTCAGAAGACCCCGCAGTTTACCAATTTTGATTTACTTGCGATGGTTAAACCAGTCAAGCATTTCCGATGTGTCTTTATGCGGGATGAACTTGCATCGATGATTCCACGCACAAAGGAAACGATATTGTTAACCTGGATTTGACAACAGGACCTGGTACTCATTGGGTCTCATATACGATAACACCTCGACATCCTGTGTGTTTTGACTCGTACCGGCTTTCACCACCATGCGATGTTGTTGATTATTTAACCCGAGGCGGACAAAGTCGTCTACCAATGTTTTATTCAACGATACATTTGCAAACTCGGCTGGACGGGCCAATATGCGGTCATATTGTTGCTGAAACGTTGCATGCCCTCGCGGGTAGCAAAGCTTTGTGAACACCCACCCCGCACACACTTATTCATTTTACATTAAGCAACACTTGATAGTATACAAAATGTATATTAACATTTACGGACTATACTCAACCAGACGCGGTGCCGATACGGATCTGAGCAGGTTTGCCACCAAAGTGGATTTGTCTGAGTTTACCAACCAGGTTGATGCTAACTTTGACCCGGGCGAGCTTGCGATTTTCTAAGATCAAACTGGAAAACTTAAAACGTCCTGCGTGGATGTTCAAAATATTGTTTTCAAAACGGATTTGCCTGAGTTTATCAGCCGGGGTGATATCAACCCGGGCGAGCTTGTGATTTTCCAAGATCAAACTGGAAAACGTAAAACGTCTAACGTGGACATCAACGACGTTTTGCTGAGGCTGCGAGGCGCTGTCACCTTAACTGAAAACGGGGGAATCAGAAACTCCGGTACGTCGATTGCGTTTATCAAAGACTACGTTGACGATGCTGCTGCTACAACGCAACAATAAGTGGATGATGACAATGATGTAACGAGACAATACGTGGATGTAAAGGTTGCCATAGTTCCATCACCACCACGCGTGGTAAATTCATGGATCATGGTTAAAGGAATATTAACCAGTAAAGGGGAGGTAATAAAAGAAGGCTTAACAAATGGACTATTTACTTTTTTTGGTTGTTGAGCAATTGTTCGACGCAATTGTATATTATTAATAGAAGAATCATAATGGACCCTCAATGTTACCGGCGTGAAAAAATAATCGCAGCTGAACTGCAACTGCGAGATGAAGCTGTTAAGAGAATCGCACTGCTCATAAAATACAAGCGTATATGTAACGTTTTAGGTGCTCTTTTTCGAATCGCCGCGGCAAAAACTTTTGGTCTGGGTATAGCGGAAATCGCAACCATAGCAACTAGTATAGGTGCACCAATCGGAGTAGTTGTTAGAGCTATATGAATAGTAACTGGTGTGACCGGTGGTGCTGGCAACATAATTTCATTACATCAACGAATACGTGTTTATTCGGAAATTCTTGCAGGAGCACAAAGTAGTCTCAGTACAATTACCAAGCTGTATTCGATAGCTATCGAAGATAAAATCATTATCGCGACCGATTTCGAAACCGTCTTGGTGGAAATGGAGCAGAAATACGAAACCGGGAAGAGGAATTGCAACAGTAAAAGTCGAGTAACTGTTTATACAATCATTTACATGACCAAATTTTAGTCAATATGTTTAACTTGGTATTATCAGGGTCACTAACTGTATACCTAGATTAAAATTTGTCATTTCAATTATTTATATATTGTGGCTTAAGGTGCAAGTCCTACAGGGTAGGATTGAAGACTGCATAATGTGTGTTGCACATTGTAATGTGTGTAATTAGAAGAGGATGCCACTAGAGACCCAAACAAAGGAGGTCCTATGTTAAATAGGGTCAAACATTGACGGGGACAAACGTGAAATTAACATCAGACCACCATTTTAAAAGGTACTTTTTTAAACAGTGTAGCACGAGGCGGCGGTCTGCTCTCAAACAGAAAGCCGTATTACGACATAAGTTTCACATGAGAAGTCTGTCTGTTTTTGCAACAGGTTGGTTCTAATTTGCATGGAAATTTAAGGTGTCAGAGTTTGTCGACAGCGAAAATGGGAGTTTCTCTGCATTCTAAATGAAATGAAATACTGTATTTTGTTTTGCTTGATAATAAAACTAACTTCTTTATCTCCCCTTACCATCATATGATCCTTCTGATAAGGTTAAAATTGTAACCCTATTCTAGAATATCCTCACCCTATTCTACCCTCCTTTTCTATAAACAAACTACCATACTCATAATCTTTACATATCGATACCCAGTTATCTATTATCCACGACCTAGTTGTCTAATATCCATCATCCAGTAATCTGCTATCCACTAACCAATTATCTACTATCAACACCCAGTGATCTACCATCCAACATCTACTATCTACCAACCAATTATCTACTATCAGCACCCAGTTATCTAATATCAACAAGTTATCTACTATACAGAGCCCATTTATCTACTATCCAACACCCAAATATCTACTATCAGCACCAACACAAAACTACCATCCTCATAATCTTTACATGCCAATACCCAATTATCTACTATCCACCACCTATTTGTCTAATATCCAGCACCCAGCGACCTACTTACTATTCACTCAGTGATTTACTATCCAGCACCCAGTTATCAACTATGCACAAACCAGTTGTCTACTATCCAGCACCCAGTTATAAACTAACCACCAACAAATTATCTACTATCAAAACTAAGTTATCTATTATCCATCAATCAGTTATATACTCTCCAACACCCAGTTATCTGCTATTCACGAACCAGTTATCTACTATCCAGCACCAAGTTATCTACTATCCACAATCAGGTGTCTACTATCCAACACCCAATTATATACTATCAACTAACCAATTATCTACTATCAAAACCAAGTTATGTATTATCCACCAACTAGTTATCTACTATCCAGCACCCTGTTATCTACTAGCCACCAACCAGTTATCTACTATCCAGCGCCCAGTTATCTACTATCTGCACACTAGTTATCTACTATCCAGCACCTAGGACCATACTATTCACCAACCAGTGATCTACTACCAACACACAGTTATCTACTGTCCAGAGCCTAATTATGTACTATCAAACACCAAATTATCTACTAACAACACCCAAATAGACCTACCATCCTCATAATCTGTATATATCAATACCCAAGTATCTACTATCCACCACCTAGTTGTCTAATATCCAAGACCCAGTGATATACCATTCACCAACCAATTATCTACTATCAACACCAAGTAATTTACTATCCAGCACCCAGTGACCTACTATTCACCAGTGATTTACTATCAAAGCCAAGTTATCTACTATCCATCACCCAGTTATCTACCATCCACTAACCAACTATCTACTATACAGATCCCAGTTATCTCTTATCAACACCCAGTTATCTACTTTCCACCAACCAGTGATTTATTATCCACCGACCAGTGATATACTATGCACCAACCAGTTATCCACTATCAACTAACCAGTTATCGACTATCCACCAACCAGTTATCTATCTCTTCTAAATAAAACTAACGTCCCTAACCACTACACCACTCTATGATCCCTCTTATAAATTAGTAAAAAAATAAAACATATAGGCCCTTCTATAAGGTCCCATAATTACCTCCCTTTATAATATACATCCGCTACGCTCCTATTTGTTAAAACAAAACTACCTTCACTGCAACCCTATAGAGTAAACCTTACTCAACAGACTACAGACCATATAAATCCCTTCTAAATAAAACTAACAACCATAACCCTTATAATCCCTCGATAAATAAAGTAAAAATGTATATGCTCAGCTACAATGTCTCTACCTTCCTATTTTAAACAAAACTACCATCCCATTCGCGTCTACTTTTTTTTTTTTTTTGTCTCTTTATGTAGGAAAATGTGAGTTTGTCTGCACTCTAAATTATGTTACAATTCTGCTAGCGTGCTGTCAGGCCAAAGTTTCATTCATCAGATTTGATACAAAGTTGCAATTTGACGTCTTCACTAACCGTGGTTGATTGATAATTACACTGACCGACTTTTTTACCCCCAATATCAATATACTTGTGAAATTTGGAAATTTATTTTTTTAATCTAGGCACAGAGTCTTTTGGCAAAATGTAATGCGCTGAAGTTAATTTTGATTTTCCGTTGTTTAAAAAACCACGAAACTTAAGTATGTGTGTGTGTATTTGTTTGTGTTTGTTTGTTTGTGAAACAGAGAGAGAGAGAGAGAGAGAGAGAGAGATCCAGTACCCAGTTTATTAAATATCCAGCTTTATCAAGGGTCTTACTCGACAGACAATAATAATAATAATAATAATAATAATAATAATAATAATAATAATAATAATAATAATAATAATAATATTTATCATTATTATTATTATTATTATTTTTTTTTTTTTTTTTTTAATTTAGTGTAAGAAGAAATAAAAGTAGTACACCAATTTTGCTGTATTATAGGACAAAGAGAAATAAAAATTAGGTTACCTTTTTTAAGGAGTTTCTGAAGACAGGAATAAATCCTAAGTTAGAAACGTTAATTGACACAATTTTTCATTCATCAGCTTCTAAAAACCAGTGGTATATTGTTACATTGTCAATTTAATGCAGTATGATTTCAAGTCTACTGAATTTAAGTCTAAAATTTGGTCAGCCAAGATTACATGTAATTTTCTTAAATATGTTGGAAAGCACGCCCTACATTATGTCTGCCAAGGTGGCAGGGTACTTGTTAAAAAATGTGTTTATCCTACGCGGAGTGACACCTTCACAGAGGAGTCTGTTGTTTTATTTAGAAGGGTTGGGGGAATACGAGTTTATCTGCACTCTAAATAAAATACCTTATTTTATGTTATTTTTTTCCTTTCTTTTTGCGTGATAAATATTGAGACATAAAAGCACATTGAAGAAGGTTCATAATTTATGGCAGAGAGACAGGAGAGAGAGTCATTATTATTATTATTATTATTATTATTATTATTATTATTATTATTAATTTTTCTGACTCCCGACATGGGTGGGTGACAAAGAGACAGACAGACAGAGAGATGACCTTACAGGCTAACACTATAAACGTGAGCAATTGTACTCCTGGATCGCTGAGAGAGAGAGAGAGAGAGAGAGAGAGAGAGAGAGAGAGAGAGAGAGAGAGAGAGAGAGAGAGAGATTTATACTTCAAAGAAGAAATACACGTTTTGGTATATTTTCCTTATGAAATTTCAAGAACATGCATCACAAAACATTCATATCCCTAATAACAAATCCACCTTTTTGGGGTAAATTATCACAGAATTGAATATTTCGTCCACACATTATAATATATTTTTTTTCAAATGCGTAAATGTAAAGTTCTCACAAAATATTACATCCAATTACTCCTTGGTGTTTTTTTCACATAACGTTAGCACAATTGTCATTGATCACAAATCCAATCCTATACTAGCTTGATAAATCGGATGACTCGAGGGGCCGTGTGAAATCATTTCTGTATCGACAGACGGTCCAAATTAATCTGAGCCAGATTCGGGTGTGATGGTGTTGAAGATTTTGCTAAACAATAGGATCACTTTATTCTAACGATGTGGTCTGTTATACATTTGAGACGACAAGCAGTTCAGAATATATGAAAAGACTTTCTTTTATACGATTACATTTCCAGTGCATGGAAAGTAAAGAATTTTGGAATCACGCTATAGAGGTCATCTACTGCAAAAAGAAATTCACCACGCTAAAGATTGTAACATTTATCGACTCGTTTTTTCTGAAAGCAGTAAACATAGGATAGAATGTTTATTCTTCACTAAGTGAAAGAGGACTATTTTTCAACGTAGACATTTCGAACTAGGCAAATTTTAAGTATTGCAAGACATTATCACAAACATGTATTGAGAGAATAGCTCTAAATAAAGAGAGAGAGAAAAAACGGAGTTAAATCATATTTGAATCAACTGTCATCATGAAACGATCACACCATTTTAACGAGAATCCAGAAGGGAAGCGACGATGACGTTCTTTGTGGCTGAATACCATCAGAGAAGTGTTAGCCCAAGTTCATGCTAGCAATTGTTGAGAGGAAATGATTGACCCCTATCCAGTACCAACTATCTCCGCTGGACAGAAAGAGTCAAGATTTCCGAAAAAAGAAAATCGATCTGTAGTTCCTGTAGATTACATTCACATTCGAGGGACACAGCAAGTGACTTCCAGAATATTTTGAACAACGGCTTACACGTACACGGTGAAATCTAAAGATTTCAAATGTGAAGTGCCATCCGAAAAAGCACCGGGATTCATTACGGATTTATGGGAATTGATATTAGAGAAATTTAAACGACAGTGCCGAGCTAAAGATGACTATCCATTACTCACGACAGTTTGAAATAACCCATCAAGGTCATATTCACTACGCCGGCAGAATTAACATCTTCCATAATTATTGACAAAATGCAAAGATTCAACAATCGAATGACGAGTTTAACATCACTGATAGAAAAGCGACTCTACACCTCCAAGAGGCAGTGGACGAACGAACTGGTGGATGAACTTCGCAGTATCAAACAAAGTATCGCCCAGATTAACAACCATCAAGACCAGATGTGTTTAGCGCGTTACATGGTAGTAGCTCGAATTTGTTTCGAGAAAAACAACAAAGTCGAATGGAAACTATCATGGAAGAACATTAGACGATCGGAGAGACCCCAACAACGAAGAGAAGCAGAAATTCTTTTGCAGCAAGCAGACATTTGTAAAGAGACAGTGTGTGGAGTTCCTGAAATGCATAAACTTCAATACGTGTTGGCCCCTCGTTATACTTTGAAAGTATTTCCTCAAGTCGTTCGTGGAGATCTTCTGTTTCAAGGACAGGATTTCCCAGAAGGAAAATACATTTACGTTTATCATCATCAAGATCATTTCAATGCCATCACTTTCTTGGATACGAATATTATTGCTAGAAATGTGACCATGGATTTAGCAATCGGGAGCGTCATATTTATTGTAAAGAGAGATGTCGTCCCTGTTTAGCCTCCAAGCCGTGCCTTCCTGAAGGATGAGAAAGAATTGTATGCTCTACCTGCAAACAAACATTCGACAGTTCTGCGTGTTACGAGCAACATCGCACGAAACAAGTTCAACAACAGAAAAATCCTTGCGAATTATTGACAGTATGTTCTACTTGTGGACTGCATGTTTGTACGAATAACCGAAAGTTTCACGTTTGTGGAGGAAAGAAAAGATGCCGTTTTTGTGACCATGTCGTCGAATTAGATCATCAATGTTACATTCAAAAATATGACATTGAACTGGAAGAAGAATGAATGACGACCTGCACAAGAAAAAGAAACAAGACCATGATGTGGATTTTATCTTTTTTACTTTGAATGTTCGCAAGAGACTGGAATTCACATCGTTAACTTGTGCGTAGCTCATCGTGCTTGTGACAAATGTATTCATGAACCTTTAATTCATCATTGTCGAAATTGTAGTGTGATTCCAGGAGGACGAGAAAATATATTTCCTGGCTCGCGTACTATTGCTGATTTTGCATAATAATGTTAGACCCCACCGACGACAGTTGGAGCGAAGATCAAGTCCATCGTTATGGAAATTGTCTTCGATATTCTACAGTCATGGCACAAATTTCTCCGGTTACGACTGACAATTTATTTTCAAATATTATTCAGAACAAGGAACAGAATTTCCATCAGTCGTCATGAATCCTGCTTAAGTCATTTACATGAAAGTAGGTGCAGCAGGATGAAGCCAGGTTGGGATTAGATTGAGCGAAGACACTGAAAGCAATTTCTTGAATGAGATGTTTAATTATAATGTAATTGAACGATGAATGAATCTGACACCATACTCGTGCGCATAAAGTCTAACAATGGATTTGACAGAATGATGCGCAGAAAGTTTAACAATGGATATAAAAAAATGATATCGTTCCTAAAAAGAACGAATCAGAATTTGTAATTTCAACGAATAATCAAATAAGAATCAGCGTATGGAACTTCTAAACAAATATGATTGATGTATGGATCTATCATTAGGGTTGATCAATGTACAGCATTTATGAACAAATATGATTGATATATCGATATATTACCATGGATGATCAATGAATAGAACTTATATGCAAATATGAATAACGCATGATCTATCACCAAGTGTGATCAATATATATATAATTTATGCACAAATATGAACAAATTATGATTCTATCACCATGGAGGATCGATGTATAGAGAATTTATACAAAAGTACGAACAATGTATGATTCATCCACAATTAAGATGTATGTGTAATTGATTTTCACTCATATTGTGATATTAAATTGTATTTTCACCCATATAGTGATATTAAATAATATTTATAAAAAAATGGAACATATATGTATCTCGTGGTATCCAGTCGACGATCACGAGGTATTTCCGGTTCCGCAGCTCTCGTTGAATGGTCAAGGAGCAACCACGAAAAGCCTGCCCCTCCCAGTCTGCCGATGGATCCCTCGATAGTCTCCTTATTCCCTGTAGAACTTTGGTCCTGAAGTTTTGGTCCCTCGCTGCGAATAAACCAATACAGTCCTCCAAGCCAGCGTCACCATCGACCGCAGCATCCGGGTTACACGGCTAAAAATATATTGACTGAGCCCATGAGACACGTTAGCGTGCGAGTACAATAATATACATTAAGCATGCGCGCACATAAATAGACTTCGTTACACATTAAATTGTTTCATCGCAACAACTGTACGAGATCATTATAATAAACACGTTTGTACATGAATCTGTGTCCGACAAGAATGATCTCACTGGATTATAAGTACTCGAACATTACTCATCCTTTAATGCGTGCAACGAAGAATTGAATTAAATTTGTCTGTTCAGTTATAAAAATGGCTAACTTGAAACAGACTATAGTCTATCTGATAGCATGGCGTTATGTGACATAGGTCTGACTCTGTGTAAAATTTAGAATAAATTCTGAAACATTCAATATATAAACAATTATATCACATAAAACGGATAGCAAGAAAGAATCCACTTTTATATTTCACATACCTCTACAGCTGTATATTGCTTCCGTAAAGTGGACAGCTTCCTGACAAAACTCGTTGTATTGTGATTATATAGAGATAATCTAGGGCTATAAGTACCCTGGTTGTAGTCAAATCTACGACCAGAGAGCTCGTGGTAATTGAATTTCTCACTGCAGGCGCTTTGAGCATGCATCAGTGGGTAAACCGAACTCAGTAATTTGAAATAACCACGGCTAAAAATAAACCACCCTCGGGTATCGCTGTACACCTGAGTACATTTTCGTTCATATATAATGCATAACCATTTTACTACACACAATTCCGTGACAGTATGGCAAGTACAATTTAAAGATTCATTGAGTTATTTAGTCATGCCTTTAGCTAGAATTCCTAAAACGTTTGGAATGGCATAAGTGGCAAAAGGTTATTTTCCGGTCTTTTTCAATACTGAAGCGAATCAACACGTCGTGCTCCCACGTTTACTACAAATTCACCACTACAATTCTGATGGTATGCACACAGAACAACGAGAAGCATTCTCCACTTTGTACCAAATTCACTCTTCAGACTCTTTTGACTTTCAATAAGAAATGTTGAAATATTGTCGATCTAATGTAGACATTTTACGACGGTGTTGTGGAACATTTAGACAATTATTTATGGATCACGGAGGTATCGATATCTTGAAGGAAGCTTTTACTATTGCTAAAGCGTGTGAGTTAGTGTACCAAAAGAAATTCATGTCTGAGAACACACTAGCCATCATACCTCCACAAACCAGTGAAGCAGTCAGTCGTCGATACTCCGCCAAAGCTTTGCGCTGGCTCCATTACTAAAGACAAGCGTATACAACATGCTAGAAACGGTGGTGGTGAAAAGTAAAATTTGAATTTTATTTCGTAGATGTTTGGGATTTAGAAAACTCACAGACTGTGTACGAATTTCAAAGATGTTTATTTCATGGATGTCCTACTTGTTATCCTCAACGCGACCTGAAAATTCCTTTCTCATGTTCCACCATGGATGTGTAGTACGACGAAACATACCAGCGCCATCAGAATTTGGAAAGTCAAGGATACCAAATGATAGTAATGTGGAAACACGACTACGATTGACGTTTCAAAACCGATACAGAATTCCAACGCATCGTCGAAGAGTACGATGTGGTGGATATCGAGCCTCTGAAGCCAAGAGACAATTTGTTTGGAGGACGGACCAATGCGACACGGTTGCTGTACGACGTATACGAAACTCAAGAAGAACAAATCAAATACATCGATGTGTGCTTCTTGTATCCTTGGGTGTGTAAATATGCTCAATTCCCTACCGAACACCCATTTTTCCAAAAACAGAATACTAGCTAGATCCAAGTCGATACTTTCAACTCATCGACGATAAAGAAAAACTCATAAAAACGTGGAAATCATACGTAAAGATTTGATTTTGACAAATTACAAAGATGTTCCTGAGTTTGCATCACCCCATTGTAGCTTACGTGACAGCCAATGCCCATTTAAAATTGTACTCCGTTTTGGAACGTTTAGGAAATCGAGTTCTTTACTTCGACACAGATAGTTGCTTGTACATCGATCGACCTGGAAGCTATCACCCACGTATCGAAGGGGAACGTTTAGGCGCATGGACCGACGAACACCCAGAAGACACTATTGTGCGTTTTGCTTGGGGGGGGGGGATTAAAATTATGGTTGCCAGTACAGAGAATAACGAGAACATCATACACAATGTAAAGTGAAAGGATTGACACTCATTTATTGTTCAAGTCAAGTGGTGACCGTTCATGTCTTAAAAGAAGCTTTAAAGTCCGGTAAAGATCAAGACTTTTGTGTGAAAACAATAGATCCTCACAAAATTGTACGTTTGTCTAATCATCAAATCGTTAGTTGACCTTTGGAAAAAGTGTATCGGATCGTCGACGACAAAAGAGTGCGACTTCACAATCACAATATGTACCTTACGATAAATTCGATCTCCAATATAAACAAAGTTCCAAGACAGACAGAGCTTTGTGAGTATAGACGCTGATCGAGAAAAATGAATTCCACACGGAATAAATATGATGGATCCTACTAAAAGTTAAACGAAGTCGAATGTGATGCAGTACCCTGCGACCAGAGTGATTCTGTACCTTGTGACATCAGTGATGCTGAACAACCTTGCCGTTCGACTACGGAAAGTGATGCTGTTTGTGTGTCCTGTACGGATCTCATTCACACACTCACAAACAACTCTTCAAACCGCCCATTCATAGAGAATTTCTAATCAAAGAAGACAACACGTTTTCTGTGACCATGTCAGACTATTGTCATATTGAAAGTCTTTTCCAGTCGTTCAAGGAGAAGTGGACTAAATATCTGGAAGGACCCATTCATAAATATTTAGCTAGAGCATGATTTGTTTTCAGTTGTGGTGTTACACTTCACGAATGGGAGTATAAGAATACACCTTTCCTTGAACATTCCAGATGGTCTCCGTGTTGTCACTACCTTCCTTTGGTTGGTCCAGAATATGATCCTCATGTCGGATACTTTAGAAGAAGAGAGGATTCGTAGTTTACCTCTTGAGCTGCGAGAACGCATTTACAGAGAGTTTTTCAAGACTCAAGTAGAAGGCAAAGAACAATTGCATCCACTATGACATAGACGTTTTAACCAGTGGTATCTGAATGTTTTAAAAAAACCTGATTACTTTGAAGATCTTGAAATGGTCAGACATTGATCAACTACCTGACTCCTGTTAAAGTTTGGATGCAAAAACTTCTACCGACAATGTTGCTGTGATACTCAGATTTCAATGGAACGAAGTCCAGGAAAAGGATATAAACTTACAGGAATACAAACAAACTTTTAAAAGAAGTATCGCCTCAAGACGAAACTCCTTCACGACGTGTGATGTGCGGTGAGCTAATGACCGATTTTCGTCGATATCCTTTACCACCAGATTCCGTTTGGCAAACATGTGATTATTTCATAAAAAAGAAAGGCATTCTGGTGAATGACTAGTTTAGAAGAACACAATTCAAAATCTACCTTTGGAGCTGGCCGAGCGCATTTTCAGAGAGTTTGTCAAGATGCAAGTGAAACGAAAACTCAAAATCATTTCTCGATTTTTAAACTATTGCTATTTCCACAGTGTACTGATTCTTGGGAAAAACTATGACAAACATAAAGCTATGCTTGCATATAAAGCTTACCATGCCACGACTGCTGTCATCCCTGTTGCAGTATATTACGTGGTAGGAAGTCAATGAGAATATTCCAAACTTAGTGGATTATCAACTACTGTTACAAGAACTAATTTCGCAAGACGACACACTTCCTTTCAATTCTGGACGACTTGTTGTGTGCTTGTTTGTGACTACATTTCTTTGCTTTAGTTTACCTGCAGATTCTTGGTGGCAAATTTATGAACAGTACATGTAGAAAAGATATGACCACCAAAACTGTATCTGTGCACAAAGCACTCATTGTGTTAAAAGTGCTACAAATAGTAATGAACACAAGTTGTTTACATCCGTGTGAAGACATTCGTCATACTGTATCGACTCTTTATACTTACCAAGAAGTGTGTAAAGCTAGTTGGCTACACCAACAGATTTAATACTGGAGGGATTTAAGTGACTGGAAAAGTCTTGGCTTCGATACTTATATACAATAGGTGTCTAATTATGCTAAAGACATTGTATGTCACTGATCAAAGAAAGTGTGTGACTGATCAATGAAATTTTTTTAACTTAGAACCAGTGAGAGAAAAGCCAAAAGTGAGAGTGAAATTAGAGCCTATTTAAGAAACAGTGGTAGAAGAACCGAAATAGAGGAAGAAATACTACGAACCCACGAAAGTAGTAGTCTACAGTTAGAAAAGAATGAGGAAATTACTTTACTGGAGAGGTTATGGCAAATGAATTCCACAAAGACTGGAGCACCAGAACGTTTACATAGATTAAATGTGACACAGATCGATCGAGAATGCTGTAAACTTACCTGTTTATATGCAGCTTTGGAAATTTGTATTTGTGCTTTATTTATGTACGGAATCATTTATGTTTTATGTGTTTCGTGTTTTAATTTTGTACACTGACTTTGAAATGTAAATATGTTTTACATAAACTAAGTTTTATTAAATTTACATTGGATGTACACAAACTATGTTTTATGACATGCCAGTATGTTGTACCCCGATCTGTGTATTTTAGCATGTACATTGGTTACGCCATGAGCTGTATATTTTGTCATGTCAATATATTGTGGCATAAATTGTTTATTTTTTTATTGTACATTTGTAACAGCATGAACTGTGTTTTATGAAAACATTGGTTTTACATAAACTATGTTTTATGACATGTCAATATGTTGTAGCATGAACTGTGTATTTTTTATTGTACCTCGGTCACCATGAACTGTATTTTTTTAATATATGTTGGATGTACCATGAACAGTGTTTTATTTTAATTGTACGTTGGTTACACCATAAATTCTATTTTTATGACATGTCAGTATGTTTTCATAAGGGCTGTGTTTTTATAACATATCAATATGTTGTATATGCACTGTGTATGTTTGTTTTATTGTACATTGGTTACATCATGATCTGTGTTTTTTATGACATGTCAATATGTTTTACCATAAACGTTATTTTGTTTTTAAATGTACATTGGTTACACCCTGAAAATAATGAAACATACCAAATGTCTTGTGTCATTGATGAAATGGTCAATGTCAGAACTCCAGACACCATTGTTTTGGCCGCAGCCTCCGTTCTCAAAGTAATTCACGAAAGGTCAGACCGTCAAAGTTGGGAGGCCCTCCCTTTAACATGTTGATTGCTGGACCTAGAGCTTCAGGAAAAATCAAACTTGTCAAACGTGTGATCGAACACAAATCACTTTTGTTTGACTGATGATAGAGTACAGCAAAGAAAATTGGTTGAGTGAAGAAACTGATCTTAAATTAACTAGTGGTCTTGAATTCTCATATATTTTCTACTAACTGAAATTAGGATTTTCGAATATCAATTCCTGTGAACTAGACTTTTCGTATATCCATTTATCTTCATATTTTTTCTCCACCTACAGACCCTCGATGCTTTGACCACTAACAAGGCTGTCAATGACACTGACAATGACAATGACAAATTCTTTATTACACTCAGGTTGCAATACGCAACATATGAGATAAAATATTAGTATCTCACTTTGCAAGCGTGTACATCAGCCATGGACGATATAATGTGTTTCACAGTAATTGCAATCGAACTCAGATTGACAGTAATATCACAGTCAATGCTCCAATGGAATACGAACAAGCTCAAACTTAAATACATGCATGTTGACATAATTGGAAAGACATGATATAAATTATAAATGGAACTCTAGTAAACTCATTACTTTACAATGATGAAATTATGGTACTTTTCTCTTCCTGAAAAAAATGGAAAGAACAACAAACACAAAAACATCGAGTCAAAATGATTAGAAATTAACGAAATTTTGATTTAAAAAAATCAATCATGTCAGAGAGTTTTCTTAAAAACACAACTTTCTCAGAACTCAATAATTCTTATACCTTTGGTACATTTGGTCTGACATAGAAGTGTTTGGGTAGTAGTTGCTCTCTTTGTTCTCTGAAATAGATACATCCAAGGAGATAATGAAATTCATCACCAACGCAGTTTTGCATGCAAAGTTTGCACAATCTTTCATGTCTAGGCAAATTTTCCCATCTTCCCTTCTCTATTGGAAAACAATGATTACATGTTTGAAATTTTATTATATTTGCCTTGTATTTTGTATGTTTTTTAACAAATTATGTTCTAATTTTAATTCCGTTTTAAAAATTATATGTATCAGCTTTTGTCGATTTGTTTATGGATGGTTTTCATATCTGTATAAACTGATCATGAGGTATTTCCTTAAATATTGTATCTAACCACGATTTATTGGGAATATTTTGATTAACCCAAATCATTTGAAGCCCAGTTTCCGATAAGATGTTATGAATGCTCTCTATCCATTTACTTCTGCCTAGACCATTATTATTATCCTGCAATAGCCTCAGATACATGATCTAACATAGTTTCGTTTGTTTACCATTAATGAGATTTACCCAATAGCCATCCAATACCCAATAATCAATCAATATATCTAGTTTCTTCTGTCTTGAAAATGGGCAGTAAATAGGCAAATAATAAAGACACGATAGCTAGCTGTCAATTTTACTAGTGAAGTTCTCGTTATATCATTAGATGTTTTTGAATAATTTAGACCTCACAATCGTAAGATACAAAACTTCAAGATAACAAGAATTACTCTTAGTCACATGCAGTGGCGACACTAAGGGTGGAGGGTGTCGCGGGGGAGGGAGGAGGGCAATTTCCCCCAGGCTCTAGGCGAAAGGGGAGTCGTCGAAAGCTTCTTTTTTTGCAGGTGACTAGTTGGTCCCAAGACAAGCATTCGCCTGCAGGTTTGAACCCTGCTGGTTTGGAACCTTTGCGTGCACTACCACCGAGACCTTTTTCATATTTGGGTGGTTTCGGGAGCTCATCCGCTGGGGAGAAATATGCTTCTTCGGGTGTTTTTTCAC
Source organism: Margaritifera margaritifera (assembly GCA_029931535.1). Lineage (NCBI taxonomy): Eukaryota > Metazoa > Mollusca > Bivalvia > Unionida > Margaritiferidae > Margaritifera > Margaritifera margaritifera. Next base: position 94,232 of record JAQPZY010001603.1, read on the forward strand.
AGCGTGGTGGGTAAGTTTCACGATAGCCCTGCCAGTCTTGTTCGACCGCATCTTGACCATGTTTTCTATGTCTTTCAACAAGTTTTATAATTCCGGCCACTCAGGCTTATCCCTGTTTAATTTATTAGGGTCCACCCACTCCTTAAATACTCATTTAGGCCATTCTTTCTTATGTTACTCGCGCGCGTGTCACTGGGTAATTTGCTGACAACATAACTTTTTTTCAAGTCTTCGTATGTAAGCTTTAACGCGGCAAAATTTAAGCATCTTTGAAGATCTCATGGCGTGTCCACTGACTAAATGTTTGAACTTTTGTGGGAAAGTCTGACTTAAACTCCTGAGTACATTGTAACACGGTTAATCATCCGTCGACGGTGCAATCACGTACAACCGATACCACGTCAACCATCGTACAATCATATTCCACAACAGTTGGGTTTTCCCTGAACCGACTGGACCAATGATTAGCGCTCACCGAATTTGGTAACATAGCACCGTGCTTAGACTGTTTCGGTGCTGTCTGTGTGGCAAATTCAATAACGGTAAGATCTGTGGAGTTTATCAACGCGTCAGTGCTTTTCCTTTTTCGTGATGCCATGTTAAATGTCAACAGCGATTTTGAATAATACAACCATGTCTTCATATTGTGTCCGATGCCGCTTGAAAACTCGTACTGCGAATCCAACTCGAGTTTAAACACGTAATGGTCGAGCCGCGATTGCTGGAACTTGTGTTCGACGTAACGCAAAGAAGTTCACATTTGTGGGTGGACGGCAAAGCCCTCACACTTCCAGTTCGATTGGCCGTAGACGCGCAGGGTCTAAGAAAAAAGTCGTCGGCGGTGATTTCGCTGCCGCGTTAGCAAAACTACCAGGGACACCATGGAGTAAATATCCTGGTGAAAAGCATATTCCGAATACAATTACTGTGGGCTTGGAACACGGCTGGTTTTACGACTTGATTCTAACAATCGACCAGCGCCCGGGGAGCACCCGTAAACCGCGTCGATGCTGCATGTTACCGACATGATCTTGCTTACAAAGCATCAAATGATGTCCGTGCGCGTCAACATGCCGATGTAGATCTTATCCATGATTATAATGCCATTAAAGGGGGTATAACGGCCAAGATTGTTTTGGGTGGTGAACAAAGTCCACGCATCGGAGATAAACTCTATTGATATAATAAACAAACAAACAAAAATGGACAAAAAGAGTGTAGTTACTGAACGGACATTATCAAACATATAGTACAGTCCACGCGGGTATTGAAAAGGTGAAGTCGCTGTTGAAAAGTTAGCAAACCCGGCAAAAGTCAACCATGGTATTGTTCGAGCATGATTGGCCAAACAAGCGTTGTGGCAAATTTAGCTACCAGTGCCGAGGAAAATTTCCCGTGGTTGGTTTGATGTCCACACACCTGATAAAGTTCATCAGACTGATCTTTTATTTCGTCCACATGATCGGGTACGGTGACACCCATGTGATGTTCTTTAGTCCTGATCATGTTGGCTGTATGTGTGAATTCGCGTCGCTCGCGAAGACATTCCACGTACATGTCGTGTGTGAGATTTTCTCACGATAACCCCGGCAATTCCATTTGCTCGGTTTTTTTTTTCTTCGGATCCGACCGTAATCGAGTACATTTTAGGGCGCAGTCCCACTTATTCTTCGAAAGGCTTACCCGCACACTCGTGTTTGAATTTTCCTACGACTTTTTTGTTGATGTTGCTTTGTAGCGGGTGACCCTCTGGATAATCACTGTTGTCAAATTCATTTGCGAGTGTGTCCGATGCGATATCCGCGTACACATCGTCGGTGGTTATATGCATCTGCAGCGAGTCGGTGTCAGTGTAAAGCATCTTGAAACGATCGTGGTAAAATGGTTTTATTTTGTCACAGTAAAACTCATGAGCAGCTTCGACAGGTCCAACACGGACGCGCTAACGTAGATCGGTTTTGTCAGCTTCAGTTTTGATTTTTTACTATGCACGGCAACAAGTCCACCATCGAAGATCTTTCGGGATTCGAATGCCGGGGCCACAATAAGCCTTCGAAGCTTGTCCGGTTCGGTATCACGCTTCCGCAGATTCTCCTTTGTTTTCCCAAACACGGAATTGTTCATTAGTTTGAAGAATTCTTTTTCAAAATCAGTTTTGGCCTTTGTACGCAGATCCGGATTTATCTGGATATCAGGAGACATCCAAGCGCGCTGGCGAAATCCGAGCATCCGATGAATTTTACGCATTCCCAATTGCAAATACAACGGCAGGCTTCGTACGTGAATTACATAGTTTGTTTTTCGGTAAACTTGCTTCCGGATTCGTCCACGATCTCGCACTGATACGGGGACAACCATTCGTGGGGCAGCGACAGCGCTTCCGGTGCCAGCGGGTAGTCGTTATGAGTGTGATGAAGCTCATCTGTGTACTCCAAGTCGACTTCGAAGAAGAATCCGTGGTCGCTGTTGCGGTCGTAATCACGTACATGTTTTTGAATGTCTACATCCATATATCACCGACAATCCACCAACCGGCAGCGGCTGCATCATCGCCCAGTCATAAAGATTGTAGGTGTAAAGATACATGATGTAACTGCATGGGACAACGGGGTCATATTCGTCCACTCACAGGTTATTCGCGCGAGCGCGACGATGACTAACCATTGAAATCCTGCCGCGAATACTACGCTCGATAAACAAATGCATATCAATATATGTGATTAGTTCCAAACTTAACTTTTGTGAATAATAGCAATGCATCCCAGGCCATTCCCGGTGCCGTAAAATAGTGCGCGGGGTCGAGATTGTATATTTTCTTCGCTGTATCGCGAAATGCTTCCAAGACATCCGCGAGCAGCAACAGATCCGTACGTATATACAAATTGTGATAGTCCCCAGGGTTTCACATTCGAATGCAGACCAAACCGCGTTTGCGTCTGCGTAGTCGTTGGTGGAAATACCGTTGCGAGACAACAACAAATGAAATGCCTCGATCGGTGGTAACTGAGTCTCATCAAACTTTTCCCATGCACTCATGTATTGGTATGGGTACAGTCCTTTTCGAGTGATGACCTTTAACTTGTCAGCGGTGAGTGGACTTTGTCCATCAATGGTACCATATCGACTGGTGATTTTAAAGCTTTCCACCGCAATGGAGCTAACTAGTTTCTCCAATGATGAAGACAAAAACTGCATCGATTCAATGAACTGCAAATGACCCACCGAAAACGTCATGTATTTTTCCATGTTGTTGGGGATGACACTTATTGGCTCATTCGACGCTGTTGCGATTGCTTGCATGATTAAGTGGCTATCATACCCGCAGAGGGTATGAAACACCACAGGAATTTGTATTTTATTTAGGCGAATCCAACTGAGATTGCATGCGTTGTGTGCGGCTCCTCTGTACGCGCCAGCGATATGATAGTGATTGCGAACTTTCACATCGGTGGAGCTGAAAGCTCCTTCACAAATCCAGCAATGAGTTCTCTTGGAAAACCCGTCAATATCATCTCGGGCATAATCATGTCAGTGGCCGAATAGAGCTGTTCGCGGGTCCATTTCCTAGTAAGCTCGAGCGATTCAACACCTCAACCGAGTTCTGGCCACGATACAATATTAGTGGCTCACGTGCTTCATCACATCTGACGACAATGTAGCAGAACTCGCACGGGATTTGTTCCGCAACTTGTATTGTATTTGCGCAAACCTCAGGAGCGTGCACTGGAACATTCAAACATTCAAAGTCCGCATAAATCACATACGGTACTTTCATCTTTCGTTGCACTGCGGTGAATTTCGAAATGTTTTTGCCGGATTCTGGCATCATCGTATACTGAGGGGTTTCTTTTACTGATTCACAATGAAAGTCATGCCAGTCAAGCCCCTTTTGAGTGCTAAATAAATGCAGGCAACGTTCGCATGGAAACTTTTTTCCTTGTGCCTGCTGTGTCGGTAAAGTAGCATGGAAAGATTCTTTATCCACACATAATGAGATAACATCTCTGAACCTTTCATGCCGCGTATCAACAGCAGATTAATATTGGTCCTTCCATGCCAATTTCCGCTTTGTACATGTGGGGATAGTTCAAGCGGATAAAAGACTTTGTCCCAAGTGTACACGTTAACAGCGATACAGGGGTTAGGTTCTTCAAACTTTTTGAGTATCGCCTTGGTAAACGGCACTTGATATTCAATATCACCAAGATTGAGTTCATCCAAGTGTTGCTGGTATTTTTGCAGCTTATCTGTATCGTCACACGTTGGATGTAACGCGGATTGTCATCGTTTTTTACATTTATTACTGACCGCGGTGGAACATATTTTGACGTTGGTATACAATTCGATCCGCGGAATGGTTCGGAAAGTATGCAGTTAAACTTCCGTACATCTTTCAAGAGGACATCCTGAACCGGTGGTGGTGAATTTTTCCAAGGTGTGGACAATCTTTTCAGTACCTTTATCGATTGCTTTATTGATATCCTTGGAGTCTTTGCGGTTCGTAATTATAAGTGGACCGCCATGAAACCACTGTTCTGTGGCTTTAAATCCATCCTTGTCTGATGACTTGCGATTAACGGCATGGTCAAATGCGCATGGACAACAATATCCGCTTCAACTCCGATGGTGCTAGAGCGCTGTAACATCGATACGATTTCAGGGCGCATATTCGATAAAAGTTGTATCATGTCTTTGCTTGCCGAGTACGCGTTTGGAATAATCGCACGGTACTTTTTCAAATCAACCCTGCGCTTGTGAAACTTAAACTTGGGGACTTCATGTTCGCGAGCATACGAGGCAGCCTGAGCGGCTATAGCTGCTGCGGTACGACGGTGGTCTTCTTCGTGAAAATGCTCGACCGCCTTAGCGGTGACACGTCGACGGTTTTGACCATCAGCAATTATATTAACAATTTCTGAACGCTTGACTCTTGGAGGAATTTTGATATTAAATCATGATGCTGTTTCACGGTGACACGGTTCGGCTACGATACCTAATAACGAAAGTGTGTTAGCTTTTAATGCACCTCTCGGTATTGGTATGTTACGCGCGAATTTTCTCAGTTATTGTACCGTTGCTATTGCGGTAACTGGATGTTGCGGTTGCGGTTGTGGTTCAGTTACAGGTCCTAATCGCGCATGTATGTCAGCTTTTCATATACGACTTGTTATTCGTAGCCCACGCTGCTGCGCGAGTTATTTTAGTTGAATCAGAGTCAGCATACTGTTACATAAGGGAAAATCTTTGTCTAATTGTGACTTCCATCAATAGCTTTTTAATAATTTTTACTTTACCGGGCCTAGAAACGGCAATTGTCTCAATGCTAGTTATTATTTTTTTTACTTCTGAATCGTTTTCATCAACATCGTCGGGGGTGTATTTCCGCAATAGGTTCCGCTGCTGTTGCGCCGAAGGATCTTTGACAGCGTGCACGATAATAGTCGCGAACAGATCTGCATGGTTGGCAAAGTTGATTACCAGACTTTACTCCGATACCACATATGGTACATGGTTAAGCACCCGGACCTTTGCGTAACGCGGGAAATTGTGATTTACAGTATTCGCAATGACATGTTCTCCCGCAGAGTTAATATTTTCCAAGACATACACCTTTGCATTGATTTCTTCCTAATGCCATTGAACTTTTTATATATTTACAAATTTTATTCTCTAATAGAGATAATTATCTGTGTCTTCATAATCATTTGGATCATCATAATCTGACTGTACGACCGTTTGCTGTAAAATGCTTTCGATTGATGGCCAGTCATCCAGTTGTCTGTCATCCATATTATCGCCGGTAAATGGTTGCAAAGATGCTCGCAATGGATAATATTTGATTATACGATCTTTCTCTGTAAACGACTTTTCATCAGTCATTGTAATTTCCAAATTCTCAGCAGTGGAATGCAAACACACTCGTGCACCAGGTGACACAACGACGGAGGATCACCGGCAAATACATTTTTTGTGTTTGAATATGATTTTCTTCAATTCGGCATTTGGCCAAATCACCAAATACTCATCAATACCTTTAAATCCTATACCGACTCGTAAATGACACCGCTTGTACAATGACATCCCATAACATAAAATGTCTTGCACTTTGTGTTGTATATTGATCCCATAGTTTCTGTGTCTTTGCGTGAAAATCTTGTGTGAACAAAGTTCATACATTGTGACGTTCGCTTAGAATAATGGCATCGCGACCGTAGCTTAGAATCTTCATCTTCTGCTTTCTTTGCAGCTGGAGTTTTCTGCATATCTCTAGCAATTATTCTATCCCAAGCCTCTTGAAGCATTTGTGCCAACCATTTCTTTTTTAACTTAACATTTTCCTCCAATTTTGTATTTCTGCTAAATCTATTGCGTATTATAAATTCTTGCAACTCGTCATCATCAAATGTATCTATAAACTCTTCATAATTCATTTGTAATGACATTTCCTATATTATAATACCAAAGCATTTCTTTAATTAGTTTCTTCCTGGTGATCTTCAAGACTACTACAATAATCGCCTGTTGCTTGTTGTATTTGTCTCCAAGTAGGCATCGCTGTTTTTCTAAGATAACTCCTAAGTTGACTAATGTATCAAAATGCTCCGGATACGTATTTGAAAAACATACAACATCTTCTGAACCCCTTTGAGAAATATGTATGATGCATTTAAGCGAAACAATGACTTAATCTTTTCTGCGACGTTTAGAACACTCCACTGGTTTGGTAGATTAATTCCAGACTCGGATATTTTTTAAAATACTTTTAGAATACCATATGCATCGATTTGTGGAATCTTCGCCACTGTTATATATACCGGGATAAATGTCCAATATAATAGTTTCACATAAACTCTGCCACAGTCAGTGTAAAATATAGCTGCGGCAAAATATTTGTATACAGTATACCGCGATCAATAATCCTGCAGTACCCATAGTTGATATAAATATATAAGCTATAGTCGAATACAGCTATGCAACGAAAAACAATACATGCAAAATAGGTTATACAGTATACCACGATCAATAATTGTGTTTTCACAGTAGTATTTTTAGTCTCACAGAAAACAAACTCCACATTGTAGTATAGCCACAATCAATAATCGGGCCGACTGAAAACTTCACCTGTGTTATTTCCAATAATAGTGGATTTACATACAGTATGTAGTTGTTCTATTTTTGAAATAACTATAATTACAAATCAATAACAGCTAGCCGCCGATTTGTTTTGCTACGTGAAAGTCTAATTTTCACGCTAGCGTTTAAAATTATATTTTGTAAATCCACATCGTATGCATTAATATGTAACGACTAAGATAAAAATACTAAAGTCATAGGATATAGAATGACTGACTTATTCCATTAACAAAGATCTAAAATATACAAAGTACCTCTACTCATACATTCACAGTGTGTATTGAGGATGGGTTTTCATATACATTCACAGTGTGTATTGAGGATGGGTTTTCATATACATTCACAGTGTGTATTGAGGATGGGTTTCCACATACATTCACAACGTGTATTGAGGATGGGTTTTCATATACATTTCTTTCGCGAAAGAAACATAACGGGAAAATATCAGACCACACTCTTACATTTTGTACATTTTGCCTTGAACCCATTAAAAGGATACCAAAAAAGTGGTTACAGATTTAAACTAGAGACTCATTAATTAGTAAAGTATGGAAAACTAAATTACCAATTGTGGTCTAGAAGATTTGACCTGATAGATATATAGATAGGTGTACATAAAGACATATGAGCAGAGAATATGAAAATATTCCAGACTGATCATTTTGGGGATCATCATAATCTTTGGGACTGAAAATGGTGTCATCATTATTGTTACCAAAATACATGTATAATTGTGCCATTGCTTTCATCATGAAATGCTGCTTATGGCCAGCACAGGCCTCCCTACCTTGTTTTAGTAACTATTGTCAAGACTGTTCATTACTGACAAAATGCATTTTATTTGCAAACAGTATGTGCAGAAAAACAGCTTATGTTCAGTTTCTCCAAGTTTTATACAAAGTCCTCTTCTCCTTGCCATTAAATGGATTATTCATAAGTGTCAGTGACATTTCTTTTTCAGTGCATACACACAAAATATTGCTGAGCACAGCATCAAAGTCTGTGGACTAAAATGTATGGAATGTTTGTTATTATAAGTTAGTCTTTCACACACTCACTGCTAAATGTTACACGATATCTAGCTGAAGGAAATGGGACATCACGATTACCATAATTTTTAGCCATTTCTTCACAATCAGAGTACCATCCCCCACCCACCTGTACTTAATTGAACATTACCAATAGCCCTTAAATCCTAACAGCCTGATATCGATAAGTAGAATGTTTACCTTCTCATTTATAACAATTAAAACGTATTTCGTCTCTTTAGAACGCCAACGCATCAGCCCGGTCTGCAGAAGTTGCCGGGCTAACAAACTCAAACACTCAGCTTCGCTGACATGTACATCGTGCGGAGTTCAAAAACAACTAGACAAGACTGAACTTCATTCTTGTATGTTCAGTTTTCTCGACAATTTTCCTGAAACAGTTAAAGACACAAGCAAGCGTTTTTTTTAGAAGATGCAACTATTCATTGTTTACAGCTAGGGTACAGGCCCTTTAATTTCGATCAATATAAACAGTTTATCCAATATGACAAAGGGGTTGTAAAGCTGATTTTTCATATGAAGTGTACTAACAATCTCAAATATTATCAGTGGTGGCTTCTGAAGTGAGCTAACATCACGTATTGAAAGCCAATTTTCGTCCTTTCGAAAGCAAATAATCAGAACACTACCACTCTGGCGGTCGCGGATACGTATGAAGATGTCTGCTCCACCCCTACCCCCACCCCTCATGATTTAGGTTCGTTGTGGCCGGGGCTCAGTTCATTGAATCCAGTTGGAATGTCAGAGAAAGTATAAAAACTCTCTCTCTGTCTCTCTCTCTCTCTCTCTCTCTGCGTAATACACGGAGTTGGCAAAGTTACATTAACAGTTTCATTTATATTTGTGTTTAATGAAAATCCTTATCTAAAGATATATTCAAGATAAATTGTAGGCTTGAATGTTGCCCAAAATTGACCTTTTTAAATACTCGAATTGATCCGAGAATGTCCCTAGCGAGAAATATCACACAGATAATTTCGAAGGAACAATTAAGAGCAAAAACGGCATTTTTTTTTTTTTTTTTTTTTTTTTTTTTTTTAAGAATTAACTATTATATCACTTACGTAAACAAATACTTCTTTCTTCCACTTTTCCATCTTTGCTACTTTTAAGATTGTCGGCGTGGCTCTAATTTATTCATTTAGGAAAATCAATCGGCGTGGCTCTAATTTATTCATTTAGGAAAATCAATCGGCGTAAAGGCTTGTGGAATTTCTTCGATGCTAAAAATAGCTGATTTAAAAAGGAGAATATTCTTACACAACGGGGTTTTTACATTTCAGAAAAGGAAAACGGAGATACACAACAACAAAATTAAAGATAAAAGTAAATTAGTTAAGTATTGCAGTTATAAAAATTCAATGGTTTTTTATCACCATTTATCTTGACTAAACTGTCGTTGCCAATAGTACGGCTTACGCTTTGGAGGTTATTTGCTGTTTGATTCTGCAACTGACAGTTTTTACAATGATAAACGTAGAAAAACAATATTAGACTCTAAAATAAATAAAGCGCTCTGTGATTTTCGTGGACCAACAACTGCGTACAAAGGTGACAGTTTCGAACTTTTCCTATGAAACAGACAACTTTCCACGAAAAGATTAGATACTGAAATAATAATAATAATAATAATAATAATAATAATGCAGTATAATGCTTGCTAAGCAATATATTAATTAAATGTTGTATCAATTATATGAATGTGATGTATATAGTTCTATGTGACATACTAATTTACTCATTTAAAAATCTTTGATCAAATATTTGTCTTGGGCATGTCAATTTTTTTTTATTCTGCCAGTTTACCCAATATCCCATGATTTTACATATATGACAGTTTTTTGCACGTGGAAACCAAACACTTAAAAATTTAAATCCAACATGATCTGTCAGCAATTTATGACAAAATCACCCAGTACATGTCTATCTCTACTTCTTTATGTAGTTCAAAAAAACGATTTAGGTATAAAAAATAACAGTAATTTTTTTTTATTGAATCAAAAATACTCAAGTGTGGACACTTTTTATATTATTTCAGAAAATGATGCGGCCTGTATAACATTAATGAACGTGAACCACGGCCTACATAACATTATTGAACATGCTTGTGCAGTATATAGATCAGGAGTGTCAAACTCATTTGCTATGGCGGGATAGATTGGATATAAATAATAATAAATAATGAGTCTGGCGGGCCGTATGTTTGACAACCCTGATGTAGATGAAGCATACAAACACCTAGGGAAGAACTACCAACCCACGGGAAGCTACTGGCAAGCTTTCTCACATACCCAAGTTGTCTGAGCCGACAGAAGTGAGATGTGAGTGATCTGTAAAGACGAGCGCCTTTGACCACTTGGCGATGATCTAAAAGACTCCTGACCAATCATTTGATGGACCAAGCAAGTGGAGAAAAACAAGAGTCCCTCGAAAAACCTAACACTCTACCGGGCGAAAAGAATTTCAAAGAATTCAAGATAAGACCATTTCTTCCTTTTATCTGCTGAGTGTTGAAATCATCTCTGATATTCTTCAACGATAGCAAGATTTTCAAATTGGTTGCTTTGACAGACATATTGGATGTCAAATTGGCACCATTTTCATTTAGGACCAAAAGACATCATTAGAAGTCTTTTGGTGAAACCCCATGTCCATATGACCATCAATTCAGAGGAATTAGCGACAAAAAGATTTTTACGACAGCCATCATGGCCGCCATATTGGATGCATGATTGACACCATTTTCATTTAGGACCAACTCGATATCATAAGAAGTCTAATGGTGAAAAAATAATTATGATATAGCCATCCATTTGGGAGGAGTAGAGATACCAATCAAGATAATCACCATGGTGGCCATATTGAGGGTCGATTTATATCATTTTCATTTTGGACCACTAGACACTATAAGAACTCTTCTGATGAAAACCCCATGTCAAAATGACTTTCCATTCAAGAGAAGTAGCGATAACAAGATTTCCAAGATGGTCACCATGGTGGCCATATTGGAGTCAGATCAGCATCATTTTAATTTAGGACCAACAAGACATTATAAGAAGTTTTCTGGTACAAACACCATATTTATATGACTTTCCGTTTTGGAGGAGTAACAATAACAAGATTTTCAGGATGGATGCCATGACGGCCATATTGCATATCAGATGCGCACCATTTCCATTTAGGACCAACTAGATATCATAAGAATTCTTCTGGTGCAAGCACAGTGTCGATATGACCAGCCATCTAGGAGACGTAGCGATAACAAGATTTTCAAGATGGCCAATGTGATGGCCATATTGGATGTGTGAGCGGCACCATTTTTATTTAGGACCAACTAGACATTATAAGAAGTCTTTTAGTAAAAACTCTATGTTTTGATATGACTATCCATTCAGGAAGAGTAACTATAATAAGAGTTTCAAGATGGCAGCAGTGGCAGTCACACTGCATGTGCGAGCGGCACCTTTTTCATTTAGGATCAACTAGACATTATAAGAAGTCTTCTGGTAAAAACCCTATGTCTATATGACTTCTTGTTCAGGAGGAGTAGCAATAACAAGATATTCAAGATGGTTGCCATGCTGGCCATATTGGACGTCAGATCGGCACCATTTTCATTTAGGACCAACTAGACATTATAAAAAGGCTTTCAGTGAAAACCCGATGTTGATATGACCATCCATTCAGAAGGAATAGCGATAACAAGACTTTCAAGATGGCCACTGTGGTGGTGGTGGTGGCCATATTAGATCTCTAAGCGGCATCATTTTCATTGTATTACCAGCTAGACATCATAAGAAATCTTTCAGTAAACACCCCAAGTTAATATGACCATCCATTCAGGAGGAATAGCGATAACAAGATTTGCAAAATGACTTTCGGGGTGGCCATATTGAACGTCAGATCGGCACTATTTTCATTTAGGGCCAACCGGATATCATATGAATTCTTCTGACTTTCCATTCAGGAAGAGTAGCGATACCACGATTTTCGAGATGGCTGCCATGCTGGCCATATTGACGTCAGCTCGGTCCCGTTTTCATTTAGGACCAACTAGACATCATAAGAAGCCTTTCAGTGAAAACCCCATGTTGATATGACCATCCATTCAAGAGGAGTAGCGATAACAAGATTTTCAAGATGGCTGCTGTGGTGGCCATATTTGATGTCCGAGTGGCACTATTTTCATTTACGACCAACTAGGCCATGGGATGAATGTGTATATAAATTTCATGGCAATCCTCCAAGTAGTTTAGAATGAATAGCGATAACAAACTTGTGCTAACGGACCGACGGACTGACGACACACGACAGACGAAAGACTATCCCATAAGCTCTTATTAAATAAACACTTAAATCGAGTTGTGTGATTAGATGCGTCAGCAAACCTTTGGAATTTCTGTTATGCAATACTTGACTGACAGACCCAGCGCAAGGCCGAAAGGTCAAATGCTCCATCGGAAGCGGGGTGTGGATGGTATATCTTAATCAACTGTTGTTTAACAGAGATTCCAATTGACCGCTAACCAATACGTTCGCCAGACTGCATAATCGGGATGCCGGAGAAACATTTTATCAACCGAGTTAGTCCGGTCATTTAGCGACAAATATATGATAAGAATAGTTCAAATTTTTATACCATCAGTCCATTTGCCATAAAGTTGGGTCATCATGTCTAGAATAATTTGGGTTATAAACCCAAACTGTTCAAATATCAGTTTGACCTTATTACGTTACGATTCAATATGGCTGCCATTCGTTAAATACTATAACGAAGGTGTTAGATATATTGCATTACACTTCTATTCTGTAAAATCTGCAAAACTATTCAGATTCAAACTATCAAATGACATTAAATGAAAACATATATGGTTCAGAATTAAAAAGATCTTAGGATCGTACATTGATCTTTCAGTTGCTTGTCATGCTCATTAGCATATCAACTTCTTTAAAATCAATGAATTTCTTATAAATAAATTGTGGGCATATTTCAACAGCAATATTTAGTATAAATTGAAAATTTCGTCAAAACTGTGCAAAATGCACCAGATTTAACGATATGAATCTGTTTAATTTATTAGTGAAAACTGTCTAAGTGTCTGAGTTACATGCAGCTCATTGTCGTCTGCTTTGATCACTGATATGAGCTGCTTGGTAGATATTTGTCTAAAGGTTAATTCAGTGCTGGTTGTTCAACTAGCCCTCTTTTTAGAGATATACTGTTTAGTGTTATATACAAAGATACTGACGTTACATCTTAAATAATTACTTTCCAGTACAAAATGTGTACAAATTATTCTGCAACAAAATATTATCATTTATTGGGTCATTGCTGGATGACAAAATGAAGAAAGAAACCAACGGATGAAAGGAGGAAATGAAGCATGGGCAGGTAGAATGAATTAGTTATGAAATAATGAATAATTGAATGAATTATTAAATAAATCAATGAAAAGAAATGATTTTTGACATGCAATACAAACCTTAATACTGATACCAAACATTCACTCAACAACCAGAAATAATAGTGGATTTGGAATTGCAATTTTACTTCTAAATATGAATTCCTCTAATCAAAGTGGATGAATTATTAATAATGAACCATGAAGCAGTTTGGACTTTTATAGCATATGAAGGTTAACAACCTTTGATTGGCATCCAAAATTTGAAGAATTGAACTTAATTGTTTTCGATTGAACAAGCAAATCAATATTGCGAGAACTTGATATTTATTAGTTGCAAACAAAAGCAGAAATATTAGAAATGTCATTATTAAATTCCATTTAGATCAAGCAGTTACTCAAACCACCAGGGCGACAGAGCGCTGCTCTACAGTGATTGATTTAATACTTCTTTTAATACCATAAACAGTTTCAAAAAGGCGATCTAAGAACCTTTTAGTTGTTACCACAACACCGTTTAATATATTACAAATTTTATGGGTTTTCAGAAACACGTTATAAAAGAAGTCTGTGGGTAGAAAAACCAGCAATTTATAAAGTATGCAGAGGTTTATTACAGAGGGCTGATTGGAATTTACTAATCATTCCGTTAATGAACAGACATGTACAACTTCTAGTAATATCTCTGAGGTAGGCATATGCTATTATCCCGAATATAACAGTACGATACGTCCAAGAGATCCACCTGGGATGCACAATGATATTAGAAACTTGATTCGGCAAAGAAAATGAACACACATCTTAGCCAAAAAAGAACACAGAAAATGAACACACGTCTTAGCCAAAATGAACAAAGAAAATGAATACACATCTTAGCAAAAAAGAACTAAAAAAGCAGTATTAACTAGGCTCCATTGCGAGATTTTTAAAAAAACGCTTGAAGTGCCATGCGAAGTGCTAAACTAATTTGTTTTAATAAATTCGTTAACACCCATCAAGAGATTTAAAATTTATGAAGCAGAATAAAAGCTCACAATATCCAACCTTAAAACAAAACAATAAATTATTTTCTTTCTAGTATCGACGAAGCGAACCTATTTTTTAAAACAATTTATATATATATATATATATATATATATATATATATATATATATATATATATATATATATATATATATATATATATATATATATATAAATCTGCTCAGTCGTTTGTTGATGACAGTTCCACTGTCTCACCCGAGACACTATTTCCCTGGTATGTTCTTAACAGTATTAGCATTAGCTTAAATGGTGTACAAGAAGCAATCTCACCTCTAGACGTAGGTAAGGTCATGACGAAATGAACCACAGCCTGCATAAAAAGGCCCATCTATCTTAACACAACATTTGTCAAAAGTTTTACATAACACACACACACAGATTCGTACTTCTCTTGTTCCTGTACACAAGTCACTCTCATTCCACTTCATAAAAAGAGAGACAAACATGATCTCTCTAACTACTGGCCGATATCATTACTGTTATTGTCATAAACATCTAAAAGATCATCTGACGTATAATAACCTAATTAGTCATTTACTATCTGGTTTCAAACTAATTCTGGCATAATGGAGTATTCCATAAACTTTGAAATACTGGAATTGTTGGTAGTTAATTTGAGTGGTTTTATAATTATCGTACGAACAGGGCATACATTTTTGTTATAGAAGGTTGTAGCTCAGAACGACAACATGTTCTACAAAGAGATATACATGGACCACTTTTATTCTTAATTGATATTAATGGTATTGTCACTGATATCCAGTACTGTATAAGAGTATTTGCTAATGATAGTCATTACTAATTATTGTTTAGGATCCAGTCCTGGCTGCTAGCGTTCTGAATAAAAGTCCTCAATAAAATTCAAAAACGGACAGATCAATGACTTGTAAATTTTAGTCGTAACCAAACTGGTTTAGTGATCATATAAACACATCTCATCAAATATGCGATCCTCTACTATTAATAACCAATACGATAATTAATCATTTAAATTCCTACAAATATTTAAGTGTAACAATTGATGAAACTCTCTCTTTGAGCAGACATATTCAAAATATTATCACAAAGGCTTGAAAAAGGCTCTCTATGCTAAGAAGTTGGAAATTAAAAAGTGAAAGGTAATTATCAGAGGTTCTCTGTTATTCTTTCTTAAGACTATTTTTGGAATACGGGGATATAATTTGGTACAATTATACACAATATGAAAAAGATGAAATTGGAAAAAGTATTGACTGAAGCGAGTAGGATTATATGCGGTACCACGAAGCCTACCACACACACACACACACACACACACACACACACACACATATATATATATATATATATATATATATATAATCGTGATTTCCTGTTACTTACTTGCCTTGGTTCCACCAAGCCTCCAAGCACTCCAGCAGGTAAGTAATGGACAACTTCATGACAGATTTTTTGCTGTTGCCAGGACCAGCTTATACACAAACTATTTCTTACGACAATGTGTTACCGACTGGTACCTTCTGCCACTAGAAGTTTGAGACAACTTTTTCAAGATATTTTCAAATTTTATCTTAATAAAATGGATTTAGAAAAGGTCCCAGTCTACCAATACCGAGGTGAAAGAATTGCTCAATTCTGCGTATTCGATTACGGTTAGGCAAATCTCTTACAAAAACATTTGTCACTGAACGACAAATGTTTGTGTGGTATGCCGGAAGCTGCTAACACTTTCTTCTAGATTGTCCTAAATTGTAGTATTGTTAGAAATCGCACAATATGAACTTTGCTTCATGATTTGGACATATCTTCATTAACAACGGGAAATCCCTTATTATGGTTGGAACAAATTGGGGAGCTATTTGGTGCGGTCCAGAAGTTAATTACAGCTACCAGCAGATTCATCTAGACTATTTATATTCCCAAATTGTTGTGGTCTAATCTTGATGATAATGCTTTATATATATTCCCTCATTGTTGTGGTCTAATCCTGATGATAATGTTTTATATATATTCTCTCATTGCTGTGGTCTAAGCCTGATGATAATGTTTTATATACATTCTCTCATTGTTGTGGTCTAATCCTGATGATAATGTTTTATATATATTCCCTCATTGTTGTGGTCTAATCCTGATGATAATGTTTTATATGCATTCCCTCATTGTTGTGGTCTAATCCTGATGATAATGTTTTATATACATTCCCTCATTGTTGTGGTCTAATCCTGATGATAGTGTTTTATATATATTCCCTCATTGTTGTGGTCTAATCCTGATGATTATGCTTTATTTATGTTTCCTCATTGTTGTGGTCTAATCCTGATGATAATGCTTTATTTATATTCCATCATTGTTGTGGTCTAATCCTGATGATAATGCTTTACTTATATCCCTCATTGTTGTGGTCTAATCCTGATGACATTGCTTTATTTATATTCCATCATTGTCGGGGTCTAATCCTGATGATAATGCTTTATTTATATTCCCTCATTGTTGAGGTCTAATCCTGATGATAATGCTTTATAATATCAGGATACTATACCACTCTGTATTCAACATTTATCCCCATACCCCCACCCCCAGGATCAACAACAACATATAGCAATATATGCATCTCTTCTGTTATATCATTGTTCAAATATATAAAATGATCAGATTTTGTCATTATTCGTAAATATTAAAATTGTGCATGCTTCTCTTTTCTTTCTTCCTTTCTTGCATTGTATTTACGCCAGTCATTGCAAAAATCATGTATTTCGATTATACTGTTAATCAAGTGAGAGCTATACATACCTAGTACTGGTTGTTGTTCAAACCTTTAAGTCTAATGTACTATCAAGGATGATGATATTGTTTTTAAAAAATAGTTTAAGCAACACCTGAATTGAATAACTAATATTAACTTCATGATGAAATTTCTCTCACCAGGCTCTTGCAATGAATTGGGTCGTGACTTCATTCTTTACTCTCGTTCTGAGCGAGACGGTTGCTGGTAAGTAGAAATTGCTTTCTAATTTTTAATGCATAATTTAAGAAGCACATAAATATGATTTTATGAAATCAGATTTTACATTGAGAAAATCAGCCACGTGAGCCATGATGCCAGAGCTTGTGAATAAGGATCCTGCTAACCCTTGTTAGAAACAACCAGTAAGACATACATAATGTCTGATTGTGTCTGCTTGTTCAAAGTAGGACTAATGGCGCTTTTTGGAGTCGATAAACCTCAGCTCATTGGAAGACTTTAGTGGGGAAAATGGACAAACAACTACTTTCTGGTGACTGGTTTACTGCAAGCGGTCCCAAGCGATGAAAGCAGCTCCGTCATCAAGAAGAATGGACTGTCAAGACGGAAGTGTGTAAGATTGGGACAGACAGGCATGGGCTGTCAGGACGGGTGCGTGTAAGATTGGGATAGACAGTCATGAACTGTCAGGACGGAAGTGTGTAAGATTGGGATAGACAGGCATATCGTGCAACTCGCCGACTCCACATGCCAAGCTAGGTCAATAAAAAAGGACGCTTAATTGAACTGGAGCCTCCACGGAGCTTTATACAAAAGCTTGAACTGGAATGAATTGAGCCAGGTAGATTTTAGTAGATTCGAGTTTAAGAACAAAATCAATGACATGTGTCTGTGCAACTCAGAGAGAGCCAAGAAACTTGAGGAATCGTTATTGAGGCCAATATCTGTCTTGCTCTGATACCTGAATATGTTGGAGGTCATGAATCAGTGTCCTGTAATAAGTATGAGCGTTTATATATTTCCACAATGACAAGGAGAAAGAAGTAAGACAATAGAAGTAAGCTAATGCAGAGGAGAAATGCATTTGTGCTCGCATCATCCCACTTCATTTTGACTGCCGTGAATTGAAAGGTCCTTAGCTTTGAGATTCTGTCCAAGACATATGGCAGGACGCAGTGTTTCTGCAATGCTGTCCTATTTTTGTGAAGATTATGTCCCTCAGGGCAAAGATGAAAGACATTAGTCCTTGGTTGTGAGATTTTCGGGAGTGGCCATAATTTTTCCAGGTACATGTTATCCAAGCGATAGGATCGTTGACCAATGATTGCCCATTCTGAAAGGGACAATCAGAATAATGTGGCAATTCAAATTCTGCACTATCTCTGAGACCTGGGAAATCAGAATCTTGGAGGGATACACTAAGTTGTTGATCCCCTCGCAGCTGGTCGACAAAGTATCCGGGCCGAAGCTTCTTGCTCCGGCACTTACCACACGATGGTGAGGAATTCATGATTCCATCTCTTGCAAACAAGTTTATTGCCACCGTTGGACGGCCACATGAGCAGAAATTCGCTGCGAGACAGAAGGGAGGAATGACTATACGTGTACAGTGTTGGGTCTATATGACAGGCAGGCTACTTGCACATTGAGTCTGCTTTGGATGTGGCAAACTTGTAACGTGATTTAACGATGGCAGCACCAGCGAGAAAGTCCTAAACCAAACATAATTCTGATCAATCAGAATTGGTAATACACGCGTACCAACATTAGTGCCATCGAGCTAGAAGTGTCATCTTCAGTGGATGTTAATACAAAAGTTCCAGATGCAACAAACTGGCTGCCACATTTGGTTGCTCAAGAAGTTGCAAAACTTTTCTCCAACATTGAAAGGACCCGTTCATTACACGATTTGATGAATTCCTTCTTAAGTGAGGCAAGCTAGGTTCAGATGAATTAAAAAAAAAACCAAGAATAATGTCTTGTAGTTGTTGAAAAAAAGCTCAAACTGAATGAGAAGAGATGTCAAACTAGTATATTCATGTGTCCGAGTAAACTTGACATCTAAGTCTTTCTGCAAAACGTTCTCCTGATAAGCCTCAGTCGCTGCTAAAGGCCTCGTCAGCAAAAAGGAAATCATGTCATCCATGATCTTTGTGAAATCCTTAGGACTCATACTAAATCTGAACGGCAGCATTCGAAACTGGTACACACCATTCCCAGGAAGTCACATTTAAGGTATTTACGGACGATTAGTGAATAGAAAGGTAAATGTAGGCATCTCCTCTCAGATCAAATCTAATACCAGTGAATAGATACATTCAGTGTTAATTTGTTGCAAGGGTTTGATTCCAATATATTCCCGACCTAGGTAAGTAATAACCATCAATCAGAACTGTATATATGAATTCTTGATATACCTGTAGTGTGTACCCTCCATATTGGATCCAAGAAGACAAAACACGAAGCAATAGAACTTCGAATAAAAGTGCTCATTAAATAATTTGTAAGGTACTTAACTCGGTAGTGGGAAAAAGGTATGGAAAGTCTCTTCAGTGATGTAAGTTATTATTGGCTGAACGCGTAAATGAAAATTAACAGAGAATCGACGAGTGGTCAGATTTCGATCCGTGCGAGTTAGACACCTGGTGTGGATTGGAAGAAGGAGAGAGCGTGTTATCAATAGTTTTCCCCTTTTTACTGACAGAGACAAGTTCCTGATATGGGCTATTTGCGCTATGACACTGTACTGGGGAAGACCATGCTGGATTATAACGTCATACGACCAAATAGAAACTATGTCAGCTTGTGTATGTAGAAGAATTCACTCAGGCACCCTGATTTTACTTTATGCAAAATGGCATATTGAGTTTCATATTTTGCACGATTCTTCTGTTTACTGACTTCTTGACTGAGTATGAGTAGGGCAAATATATATATGAATATATAAATATATATATATATATATATATATATATATATATATATATATATATATATATATATATATATGTGTGTGTGTGTGTGTGTGTGTGTGTGTGCGCAGTATATATGGATTAAATTCTCTTTAACTTGCTTTTGATGAGATTTTCACAACATATTTATGAATCTTGTTTCAATCGCTGGGAAATGTTTCAAAACGAAAAACTAATTACATAGAAGCATTTAAAACATTTTGGAAGTGTAAGGCAAAATGCTGACTGGTCTATAGTTGCCTTTATCCATAGGATCATATTTTATTTTTTTTTAAATTATGGTTACCTGCCATTCTTTAAGACGATCTGGAAATTTCCCTATGTTAATACAAGTATTAAAAAGTATAAAAATTCTGAGCATAAACCTGGTGCGCATAATTTGAGAAATTTAGGAGGTATGTTGTCAACCCCTGGAGATTTCTTTGGATCAAAGATTTTCATAATTTTGAAACTTGTTCTGGCCCTACATGTTTCAGTTTGAGAGTGTGGTGTTTTACAGGCTGTTAATTGTCATGAATAACTTGTGTGCTAGGGTGATGCTATATATGAGTTCATTTGACACAATGGTTTTTGCAATGTTAATGTAGTACCCATTTGACACAATGGTTTTTGCAATGTTAATGTAGTACCCATTTGACACAATGGTTTTTGCAATGTTAATGTATGTACCCATTTGACACAATGGTTTTTGCAATGTTAATGTAGTACCCATTTGACACAATGGTTTTTGCAATGTTAATGTAGTACCCATTGAAAATTTCACAGCCTTTAGTTTGGTCAGTGATATGGGCATCACCCTCCATCTGAATGATGTTACAGTCTCAACTTTTATTGTTGGTTGATAAGAAAGGTTTAATGGTACGTCGAAAGTCCTTAGTTTTTGAGCCATCACTGCACTTTTCAAGTAACAAAGTCTGATAGATTGTCATCTGAGCTTGGGGACAACATTTCTGGGTTTGTTTGTTTTGTTTTTTTTTTGTTTGTTTGTTTTTTTTAAGTTCCCAAAATAGTTTAGCTTTATATGTTTCAATTTTGTTATGGGATATACGCTTTTCGTAAGGTTCAATGCTAGGACCTCTCATATTTGATATCTTTATGAACGATATTTTCTACCTCACAAAACAAACAACACTGCATGATTACGCTGATGACAACACCGTATCTTACACCCATAAAGATCCAAATAATTTAGTATCTGTTTTACAAAATGAGAGCAAGATACTGACTGACTGGTTTGCAGCTAATGGTATGCAGCAAACCACTAGAAATTCCAAACCACTGTAAAAATGTGCAATATTTTCCAATTTCACCATGGAAAACCATGAATTACCTTGTGATGACTGTGTATAACTTCTTGTAGTTATCTAAGATCTGTCAAAAAGCAGCAAGACAATTAAACATCTTGCAACATCTGAACCACTGTTTTTCTACTAATACTAAACTACTGATCCACAAATACTTTATTACGTCAAACTTCAAAAAACTGCCCCCTTATTTAGTTGTTCTGTAGCAAACATAACTCTGACAAAATGGAAAATATACAGTATAGGGCACTAAAATTGGTGGTTGATGGTTTTAATAGCTTATATGACTCTCTGCCAAGAATAGCAAATCTGCCTACTCTGGACATTAGTAGATTAAGATATATGGCAACTGAAGTGTATAAGATATCTCACAAGAAAACGTCTAATTACTTGAGTAATCTGGTCACAGTCAAAAACTGTAACTATAATTGTCGACACCAAAATCGGGCAACAGTACCAAGGGTAAAGACCACAAGGTATGGTAAGTTCTTTTTCAAATTTCACGCCCCCTGAGTCTGGCATAGCCTGCCCAATGAAATGAGAACAATCCCTGATTTCAAATAATTCAGCAGGCTGATTCAGACATGGCCTGGGTTTCATTGTAAATGTGCTTTATGTCTTTCTATTTAATGGTCAACAGCAATTCAACTTTAAGGTTTATAACTTCACTGAGATAAGCAGGCTTAAATCCTACACCCATAACGCCTATTTTAATTACTCACCTTCTCAGAATTTTTTTTAGGCCTCAATTTTAATTTTTGCCAGCTTCATTCTCCTGATGTCATGTTTTGTGTCCAATGTACGCCTTTCTGTGATGTGTAATATATGTTGATGACTTTTCTGTGATGTGTTAGTAATTTTCTGTGATGTATTATAACGCAAAAAATTAAAAAGGTATATTTGCATGCTATATACTGTTATCTTGTCTTTTATTTATTTAGTTTATTATTTTTTTTAAAATATACATCTCCATTACAAACAGAAATAAATATTAACGAGGATACAAGCAGGAGTTCTGGAGAAAAGTCAAAACAGGTGACGTGCATACATATAATGAAATGAGAGGGATGAAGGAAAGATAAGAGTAGAGTAATAGTGTTACGTAAAATTTTAACTATAGTCATAATGGAACAAAAGGTAATCATATGTTTGTGAATCCTTTTGTGTTAATAATACATTTTTTATTTGCTTTTGAAGCCATTTTTTTCTCTGTGTGTGTGTAAAGTTCGTTGCCAAATTAAAGTATCAGAATCAATATTAATATTCATAGCTAGTAATATGTGATAAAGCTCATATCTTCCGTTATTACACTGTCTGCATTCAAAAAGAAAATCTTGATCGTTTTGTATTGGAAATCCACAATAACAGGAAGGATTGGCGATAAGATTACATCTAAATAGATCATTATTCAGCCAACTGCATTTGTGTCTTAACTTGCCTATTAGCCAAAAAGCTTATTTATTACCAAATGTTAAATAACTTGGAGCAGAAATTTTGCGCTCGGTAATTTCTTTTTTGAAGTTTATTTATGATGAACAATGTCTTGTGGATTGTGGCAGATCGTTCCATGAGTCGATAAGTGTTGTTATATACTATATTTTTAACAAAGAGGCCCTACATTGATATTGAATGATATTGTTCAACTTTCTCAGTTTACAAGGCACTGTGTCGCGCGAACAAGGTGGGGGTAAATCAAATATAGAATTAGAAGATGGTTTTTGATAGTTTTATAAAAACTGCAGAGATTTTGTATGTTACGTCTTTCTGCGAGAGTAGGCCATCCAGTTTCAAAATAAAGTGTTTCCCTGGCTGCTTCGAGCTGTAATTTTTCAAATTTTTCATAATGAGTGTTAGTTCAGGAAGACCATATTTCAGATGTATGTTCCAGAATTGGGCGAATGTACGTTAAATAAATTTTTTTCCACAATATGTTTTGATAATACATATTTAAATTTCCTCAGTCGTACAATTCGCATTGATACAGAACGAATTATATATTCAATATGGTTGTTCCAAGAGACATTGGATGACAAATAATTCCCAGATGTCAATGTGATGTAACAAAACAAGTCTCTTCACCCGAAAATTCAAGGTCTGGTATGTATTCCATTTCCATGTCGGTGAAAAGGAATCACCCTGTTTTGGGTGGATTACAATTAACAAGCCAGAGATTTGATCAATCCGATAATGATTGAAGATCATCGTTAATACGCTTTGAATTAAAAGTGGATGTGGATCAGGCGATATGCATTGTAAGGAGGAATGGTCTGCAAATAATCTGCTATATCATTAATGTATAAAAGAAAAGGAAAGGGACCTAATACCGATCCCTGTGATACGTATGCAGTTAGTTGTTCAAGGTTTGAGAATTAATTTCCAACAATGACTCTCTGAGTCCTGTTAGCTATGTAATCATCTATGCATGCAAGCAGATTTCCATTAATTCCACAGCTTTTCAATTTATGTATTAATCCCCTCTGCCATACTGTATCAAAGGCTTTAGAGATGTCACAGAATATAATGCACGCAATTTCATTTCGATTAATATCATTGCAGATGTTATGATAGATATCCATGAGCTGATATGTGGTTGAATGACCAGGTATAAAACCAGATTGATATTTGTAAAGAAAATCATTTTCACAGAAATCATTATACATATATTTAGAAACGAATCTTTCGACAATTTTGATAATGTTACTCAAAAGGGATATGGGTCTATAAGTTGACTTAATAGCTTTGTCATCTTTCTTGAAATATTGGCACTACATTGGCCATTTTCCATTGATTTGGACATTTTCGTAAATTTAATGACTTATTTAAAAGTTGTAATAGTGTCTTGCAAATTGAAAATTTCGTTTTCTTAAGTAAGAAGTTGCTAATATCATCTGGACCAGAAGCTTTGTTATTAATCATGTCTATAATAAGTTAGCTGGATTTGATTCAATGTGTCGGGTTTTTATCTAGAAGAAAGGTAATTTTTTTGTGATTGTCAATAGAGGAGGTCTAGCAAAAATAATTAACGAGTTTGCTTTTATCCAAATTTGAATAGATTAGTTCTGAATCATTACTTTGAAGTGGAGTATTGTTGACAATCCAATACATTTGTTTCTAATAAATTTAATTATATTCAAATAATATTTTGGATTTGTTTTATTGTTTTCGGATAGACGAACGTCCAAGGTTGGAACAAAAATGTTCCTACTTCTTTTTTCAAGTTACTTACTCCGTTTCTTTGCTTTTTATATCTTGTTATATGATGGGGGCTGTTAGATTTTAGTGCTTTTTTTCATCAGTCTGTTTCCTAATCTGAATTTTCGTCTTAAATCTGAGTTAAACCATATGTTGTCCCCGGTATAACTGTAATTAATTGAGAGGGAATGCACTGTTGTGAAAATATATTTGTAACATTATAAAACAATTCGAACATTTCTTCGATGTTTTGACGTGCCTAATAGGATTCATTCCTTGTGTAATTACCAATTAATCTATTGAATAGTTCGTAATTGCCTTTTTGTAGAGCCAGACTTTTCGCTCGAATTAATTAATTTTGGGATAATGTAGCTTTATGCTGAAAAATGTGGCCTTGTGATGTGTTCTTCAACATGCAGTGTGCCAGATTCAGCTATGTCGTAGCCTGCTGTTACCATAATCGGATCATGCAGGGTCGCTGTGTGCGTGGAAAAAAGATCGTGCAGTGTATTGTTCATTGGTCTAAGAAGGTCGGCATTTATATCATGATTATGTACGGAGATAAATCGCTCACAGAATCAATAGTAGACGAAAAAGTATCCCAAAAATCTATTGTTGAATTTGACGGTCTGTATACCGTGCAGATTAAAATTGATTTAATTCTAAGGGATAACTGTCACCAAATAATCCCACAGCCAATATATTCGAGATCTGGTCTTCTTTTGCATTGTATGTTTTCGATGACTAAATTTGACACAGCATCCCCAAACTGGTTTCTGACCTTCCAAAATGTTCGAAAGCACGCACTTTCTAATATTTTGTCCAGAACAGTATCATGAAGGTGAGTTTCAGTAAAGCAAATTATATCAAATTCGTATAGTTGAGATGCAAGTTCATCAACTTTATTTCTAATATTTCTGACATTTAGATGAAATATTGAAACTTCTTTTGTTTGAAAAGTTGGACCAGGATTAAGATGTATGTCCCACCCGCTGATGAATTCCAGCACTGTCAAGACGATTTTTACTCATTTTATACCTCAAGAATAAATGAATTGTTTTGCACGTGTAGAAAGAAGGCTTCGATAAACACTTGTAATTAGTGAAAGAACACACAAGAAAATTTGGATATGGATATGAAATAGTTCAAATTGAATAATAAAAGTCATAATTACAGGATGTGTTTTCAGGTGAAACAATCCAATACACATTCTTTTAGTTTACAGTATTAGTTGGCATTGTACATGCTTTTAACAATTACAACTGTCATATTTCTTACCTGAATTTTGAAATGTACTCCTTTCTGTTATGTGTTATATATGTTCATACACACATTTAACAAAATGTGTTTGCATGTTTTATGCAGTTGTATTCTTTTAAGCTGCTGTTACTGTTAGCATTGTAATGTTTATACTTGTATTGTTTCATTGTAAATATGTACTGTGTACCTATCTGTTGAATTATGAAATGCTTTTGTTATGTCATGTCAGTAAAATAGCTCGTCCAGACCTAGTGTTTTATGTATTTTACCCAGACCATACACGTTAAATAACATATTTTGTTATTTTGTATCTCGAGTCAAAATAATGGTCTGTGCAATATAAAGACCGACAGTGTCCTGGTACCGTTCTGTAGGTGGTATCTGATTTAAGCGCCGGGCTGTGCATAATGTAGCATCCAGGGGAAGTAATTTACACGAACAAAATTGTTTTGGGGAACAACAGCAAAATTGTAAAATCTGTCCCATTTTGTCAGATCGATGTAGGTATATCGCAGGATATGAGCTTCTTTGTCTCACAAGAGCGTCAAAATTATACAGCTGTTACATCCATTAGTCATCTTGCCCACAAAACGCTAAAGAATTACAGTAGCTTTCAAGTTTTTTTGTTATAGTCTGCCACCGGTCCAATATGAATCGTACCACACCTCCTGTCTTTGAAAGTATTTACCTGACAGAATTACAGTCTGGCTGAGGAATTTATAATCCCTTCATACCTTACAAATCATAGCCATGCACTTTATGATACACATTAGGCTGCTCCATCTACTAAAAATAGCATTTCTTTAGCATTGCACTCGCACGTTGACGACTTTATTTTTCCAAATTAAAAAAGTTTGCGCTGACGGAACAAGGTTTGGTTTGAAATTTTTAAGTTATGAAGGGATTAAATAATTCTCAGCTAGATTGTAACTGTGCCAGGTAAATACTTTCGAAGACAGGATGTGGGGTACGATTCATAATGGACCAGAGGCAGACTATAGACCTATTTTAGAATACGCTTGTATACTTATGATACCCATACACGTGAAACTCCCGAGATGAGGGGTGTCTCACGTCACTCACTGAAATCTCCCGCATGCTCAAAATTACTTTGAAAAAAAATCTGGAACAGACATTTTTGTGTTTTTTTTTTTTATAACATACTGTGTCCAGTGTAGTATATTTCTGGTGAAGACTTCCTGCGATCACATGAATATGCATTCTGCCATTATTATAAATTCGATTTTAATAGGAACTTAACAAATTTGACCCAGATAGCACCAATCTTGAAAAGTTCTGGCAGGCAGTCAGCAACCTGAATCTACCTATAGGCAGAAAACAGTTAAACATCATGGTGGGCTTTCTAGAGTTGTAGTAACATTGCCACATTCCAATGCAGACATTAAAACAACATTTTCCATTCTGAGGAAAATTCAGACAGACTCCAGAGGAATCTTATATCCAGTAACAATACATCATCTCCAAAGTGTTAAGATCAACAATGATGAGGACTGCCACATATATAATCCAGACAATGATCTCCTAAGAGATGCTAAAAATGCTTGTGGTAAATATAAGGAGAGTATGCAGTGATCTCCCCAGAATTTTTTGATAGCATCTGGGTAAGCGCGTTAGGGTCATAAAATGTTTTAATAAGCACGCGTTAACATCATAAAAGTGAAAAAAATAATATCAATTAAATAAAAAAGAAGTGTATATATTTACATAGTATTCTTCACTTACCATGGTTATGACAAGGCTTAATGTCTATCACATTTGTTTCTTAATTTAAATAAATGATATACATCTTTTCTTCTTTTAAATTTATTAATTTAAATAAATGATATACATCTTTTCTTCTTTTCGCCATATATACTGACTGCCACATCAAAATTAAAGTCTTTTAAGGATTGTCCTTCAGTACTGATTGTCATCAGGTAGTTCAGTACCTTCTGTGTTAACCTGTTCCTTAAAACACTCTTAATTCTATTCATTGAGGAGAATGACCTTTCGCAATCTGAAAAAAATGGTACATAAAATTTATTAACGGATGTACAAAAAAAGAGACAAAACTACCTGAATCCTAATTAAGTGAATTACCTACGACAAATTCTTCAAGAGTCAAGACAGTGTTGTGTTTTCAAATAATCATAACAGAATAAGATAATACATATTCCATTCCATTGAGAACAATATATCAAAGTGTTTGTTATTGTTCAATTTCTTCACTGAATCAATGTCAGAGAGCTTAAAAAATGTTCAAAAATGACTTTACTGGTTAATTAGTAAGCATATGGATGAAACTATTTAAGTTATATTTATGAAGAAATACTTTCTTTTATATCTTTTCAAAAGAGGTAAAACTGGAAGATAAAGATTGTTCTGTTTATTACTTGGATAGAAAGAAAAGAGAAATGAGAAATTAATAGGGCAACACCCACTTAAGTAAAGGTTTACTGACCAAACTATATTTCTCTTGCACAGAGTAAACCATGTAAACATAATAACAACGCGTGAATAAAATGCAACTTTCATTCCTCGTCGCAACTTAATAAGAACGACAACAACTGCAGCTACAACTACTGGTTACTACTATACAAAAATATATTGCAACACACACCCCCTCCCCCCACCCCCTAAGTAGATCTGAACCAAAATTTTGCAATATGGAAAACTTACCATCCGATCCAGCAATTTCCGCCCAAGGGTATAACGTCTTCCATTCATTGTTAAATCCCATCCTTTGTTTCTTGATCTCTTTCTTTCTGGAAATCATGCTGACGGAATCGGAATCACTGCCACTATTGGTGACGCCAATTTCTGATTTTCGTAACCAGGCCAACATGGGGCTAGCTGGGCGCTGGGTAATTTTACGTTTCTTGGAAGGTGGTGTGTTCATTTTTCACAAGAAATTTTAATGTAATATGTCTAAC
Organism: Margaritifera margaritifera; assembly: GCA_029931535.1. Classification (NCBI taxonomy): domain Eukaryota; kingdom Metazoa; phylum Mollusca; class Bivalvia; order Unionida; family Margaritiferidae; genus Margaritifera; species Margaritifera margaritifera. The sequence continues at coordinate 123,245 of JAQPZY010001603.1, forward strand.
TGCTTTGGCTGGTAGTGAAAATGACTGAAATATATATATAACACTACCAGTAGACTCCATCGTCGCTGGCTGATCACGCGACTATATATGTGCAGACGAAACCCGCACCAAAGGTCGTCCACGGCAGTCGCGCAAGCCAGGTACAAAAAATAATGATTAAGTGAGTGAATAATTATCCTGGATTATCTTAATAAAATACCGAAGAAGAGGTAAGAACATGTGTGATTTTAGTAATAGGGCTTTGAATTAGGTGACAGTATGTTTGTTTAACAGATTAATTTTATAAGGGTAGTGGGAAGCATTAAAGCGTAGTCACAGAAGAGCATAGCATAGCGGCAGGTTCTAAAGCATCGGGGGTTATCGGGATTTGAAACGATAGCATAGTGGGCCCACTATGGTAAAAGGCCCTGGGGAGAACACTGGTATGAATGGCAACAAGTCATCATGTGATGAGATGATGTGCATATTTAAATTCTTTTTTTAATGGAAATTTGTTCAATAGTTGTCATTTTTGTTCATATGCATGCTAAAAATTGGGTCAATGAAAATTCTCCCTCTTTTGAAGTCAAAACTCCTGACCAAATTTTGCAAATCTCCTGATCTGTCCTAAGCTGACTGCTCTGTTCTGTCACATGTATGGATACCATACACACAAACTGATAGTTACAAATTCAGCTTTACCTCCAAAACAATCCAAGATTGGAACTTGTTACCACAAATATTAATCACAACTGTTGAATCATCAGAAAACCAAATTGATAAGTTTTCAAAATTAGTGTGGACACATTTTTTCTAAAATAAGTTTTTGTTGTAAAGATTGTGTTGCTGTTGCAAAAATGTCTTTATGATGTAGCACTGAACTAAGCATGATCAGGATCATTGGTTCGTCTGTTGATCCATCAGAGGCACAAGCTACCCACAGGAATTTAACATAGATAGTGTTTGTGCTACATATTTCTGGATCTAGTCAGAGTTTTCTCTGACGTTTCCCACACCATTTTAAATAAATGTACTCTTTTGGAGTATGGGGAAATCTGGGATAACTGCACCAAGTATGAAAAAGATGAAATAGAAAAAAATACAAGCTGAAGCAGTTAGAATCATTTGTGGGGCAACAAAATCTACATCATATGCTACAATTTTGGAGGAAACAAAATGGGAAAGACTTTCAACATGGCTCCAGGATACATGCATGCTTTGGTTCTGCCAAGTGTCCAGCAGATAAGTAATAGACAACTTTGGGATCAAACAAACCTCCAAACGCCCTTTGCCAGGACAAATCTATATCAAAGTTCTGTTGCGGTATGGAATCTTCTCCCTTTGAAAATTTGAAACAAACCTTTCATTATACTCTTTTAAATCACACTTAAATAGGAATCTAGAAAAGGTCCCAATCTATTACTGTCAAGGAGAAAGATTAACACAAATTATGCACACAAGATTTCAGCTAGGTTGTAGTTTATTAAACGATAATCTTTTTAAAAACTGTTTGTCATTAGCAATAGATGCTCATGCAGTGAACCAGAAACTGCAAAGCATTTTTTCTTAGACTGTACAAGATATGTTACACTCAGAAATCGAATAGGAATTTTGTGCCATAATATAGATAGAAATTAATGGGCAGGACCATCACAAGTTTCCGCCTTTTTGCACCCCCCATTCAGAAAAAAAATACCACAAATGCCGCACGCCCCCCAGATTTGGCGCCCCAGGTGGTCGCACGTATTGCCCGCCTCTTACGATGTTAATGGGTAACCCCTTGCAGTCTCTTGCGGTCAACAAGAAGATTTTCAGGCACTCCTAAAATACATAATTATAACTAAGAGATTTGCCTGATCACTATGTATGTTTTCACCCTTAGCTGTTTTATCTCCGATACATATTTAGTTACTATATTTATATATATATATTTAGTTACTATATATATATACCACCCGAGCTGAAGTTGAAAGTTTTTATATATAACATGCCCCCACTCCATCAATGTCAACTTATTGATATTTTTTCTTTAGGCTTTTTTGTTGTTTTGCAGGTATTATACAGTAACAGGTTTCTGTTGAAATGCTTATAAGTTACTGTCTGACATTATTACAATATTGTATGTAAAACTTTCTTTTATTATCTCATTAACATGTTTCAACATTTGCAATCCTATGCCTTCATTACTCACACCCGCCACATTATAAAAGTAAATATTATTGTTAATGAGGAAAGAGCTTGAACTTTGCTTGTGCTTGTTGCTCAGTCCTCTCTGTATTTCTTGTTCAGTTTTATGTACTTTCCATGATGACTTAGCAAATAAATACTGTTAAAATCAATGTCAGAATATCAAAAATGGGGTAGGAAAGGTCAGAGGAAACTGACTATTCTAGATGGTACCCTGTATATAATATTGGGTCACTGTGTATCAATCCATATACCCATACATACACATTCACACACATTGTTCTCAAGTATGATACAATGTTTGTTTTTTTAATTCTAGGGTAGGATATAGAATTTCTGCCCAACTGAAAAAAAACTTAATCTACTTGTGTGCAGTAATATGAACTTTGCTGAATTGTGATTTTCTGGATATTTTATGTAATATACATTTCATATCTTTGTTTACATGCATCTTTGGATGACACTATGGAAAATGGCATTTCCAATAAAGATGTACAATTTTTTAATATATTTTTTTTTTATAGTGAAACCTGTACATTTCAGTCCCACCCACCCACCCTCCCCAACCTTTCTTGAAGTATATTCTGTGTATTCTAAAGGTTTAGAGTTCCTTCAAGAAGCTAATGATAAACCACACATTCCAATAAATGGGAGGGGTAGATTATCATTTCCACACATTTCTGAGAGTCAAGTACTCTTCCTATAGGGAAAAAATTGGTCATAAATTTATTATTGTAAACAAATACAGTATTAGTGATTATACATACTGTATTACTGTATGTGAATCTTATGAGTGTTTTCATTCACACAAGATTTGATTGGCATTGTACATTGAATTCTTTTCTTTTTGTTGAATCTTACTTTTGGTATGGCCCTGCATCCATCATGTGTTGTCTATTGTCCGTCAACAATTGCTTGTTAACATTCTGGAGTCCAAATTTCTGATCCAATTTTAATCAGACTTGGAATATGTGGTTAGATCATCAAAGTCTCAGAGGAATTCAATAATTAGCAAGATCCACACATGTTAATGAGGGGGGCCCCAGGTGGCCGAGTGGTCTAAGGCACTCGCCTTTACAGATCACTCACATCTCACCTCTGCCTGTGGGGGTTCGAGTCTGGGTTCAGCCAATGTGGATATGTGAGAAAGCTTGCCAGTATCTTCCTGTGGGTCGGTAATTCTTCTCAGGTTCTTCCTTGACCAGATACACTGGCTGCCATGTTAAACCCACAAAAACAACAAAATATATTAATGAGATGATATTGCATCTGATTGGCTGACATTCTTACCACTCTGAAGGCAACATTTCTGATCCAGACTTGTTAAATAGTCTAATATTATAAAGATGAGTTTGATTATAAGCAGTAATAATGAGGTAATCTTTTCACTGGCTAAACTTGTTACCAGTCTGGACACCACATTCCAATCAGATTTAGCTCTACCTTGGAAAATAAGCTTTTATTATCATCGTCATAGACAGGTTCCATAATAAATGTGATCTGCACATATTAATGAGATACCCAGCATGATATTGATTGAGCTTGTTACCTCTAGATCTAGAGGCTATATATCTCAAATGTTTATAAAATACTCGATAAATGGGTTGATATCATCAAGATCTTGGATGATGTGATTATGAGAAAAAGACTATGCATATTAATTATGTATTTGTCTTTTGAAAGATTTTTTATCAGGATATAATAAAATAAGTAAAATCAACATTATTTAAAGTTTGGGAGATAGTTTACATAGGTTCTAGTTTTACAACACTACATAGGCCCACTTAGTGAAATGGTCAACTGTTAATTTAACTGTAAGCCAAGTGAGTGATATCAGGCCCACATTGTCCTCTTGTTTTATTTTTCTTCTTTTTTCTTTTGTTATTTATTTCTTTTTCTTTTTTTTTAATTATCACATGATAATGTGTGAAGTCTTAATTAACCATTTCCATATTTTCTGTTTGCATAATTTTACATTTTCTGTTAGTGTCCTACATTTAAGAGTTTAATCTACACAGCATGCTGTGGCAAAAACCAGACCTTATTTGGTCTATCTAAGGATCAGATGTTTTGTCAATGATGTGTCCTGTAAGTGAAATCTATATCAAAAAAAGGCTGTTCTTGCTGTTTTGTCTAAACCATTTGCTTTTAAATGCTATCTTTGAAGATAATAATTACCTGATCATAATATTGTGGTGCATACACTTCCTCACAAATCCAGCCCTTCCAAGCTATAAAAGATATTGCAACAATCTTGGCTTGTTAGCAACAGTGGTGCTAAAAGGTTGTCTGCTTGCTTAAAAAAGAAGTCAGATCAGAGTAGTCTCCCCCTGAATATAGGGATCGCATCGAAAAGCCTATAACTGTCAGTTACTACATGTACTTCCTTGCATTCCAGTGTGCATAATTCTTATGAAGGCCTCACAAATTCCACTTCTTGAGTCTTTCTAACTTTGGAACAAATTCATGGAGTTTCCTCACTTCACATCTCTTAAAAATATGAGAAAGCAATCAATAGTGTGTATGGATAACTGTATCTGGATATGACCTGTAAACATTCCACCCCTGAGGTCGTCATTTGTATGCTGTAACTTGTAGTAAGTCTTGTTCCTATTTTTGAAGTATTCCCCCTAGAATTGTATCTCTCAGTTTTGAATCAGTATCTATAAATCAGCTGATAGATTCTGTAAGTGCTTATATTTTCTTTCAGAAAGTCAATCCATCAATCATTCAGTCAAATAAGAAATGAATGATTTAATTAGATTATAATTATCATAGTAATTAACAAGTCCCTTAAAACAGTTCACTTAGTAATGAGTTTTTCCCCTAGAATTGTATCTCTCAGTTTTGAATCAGTATCTATAAATCAGCTGATAGATTCTGTAAGTGCTTATATTTTCTTTCAGAAAGTCAATCCATCAATCATTCAGTCAAATAAGGAATGAATGATTTAATTAAATTATAATTATCATAGTAATTAACAAGTCAATTAAAACAGTTCACTTAGTAATGAGTTTTTCATGCCTTGTGCTCACTCAAAATGATAAATTTGTGAATCATTTACAATCAGATACGACGCAAGGCCACCATCTGGAAAAAATTATTTCACTTATCAAATTTCATTTTCTTTTACTTTAGTTAACAGAAGATGACTTCACAGGAACCTTTAAGACGTTGGGAACTCCCCAAAAGTCCAGCAGACAGACTTGGCCTTTGTGTCTTTGTATTTGGAGGACTTTTTCTATTATGGTATGAAGCACTACATATCTTACCAACCTACTACCCAGATGATGCTGAATCCTGCAGTATGAAATATGTCCACTATGTTGCTGCAGTAGTATTTGCTATCAACATTTATGGAAACATGATCCTTCTTGTCACAACAGATATATCTGGAAGGCATTTGGTATTTCCTTCAGGACCCTCACAAAATGGATGGAGATATTGTGAGAAAAGTCAGTGCAACATTCCTGCAAGAGCACATTACTGTAAATTATGCAGAATTCCTGTTTTAAAGAGGGACCACCATTGCTGGTTTGCTGGATACTGTGTTGGCTACCATAACCACCGTTACTATGTTGCCATGGTTACCTATATCATGCTTGCAGCACTTTACTGTAATATATTTAATGCTTCTTTTGTGTTCAGAGTTAAAGATAGCATTACATTTTGGAACCTTCTGTCCTTTATTGGTCCACAGTTTGGTTTATTGTTTGGATATTTTACATGGTATGAATTTTTTATAACACTATTATCTACCATTGGCTTTATCCTATTGTTATTGTTTTCATGGTTATTTGTAATTCAGATTGTTCAAATAGTCACAGGACAGACAAGGTATGAAAGGAAGATGAACATCAGAGACTACAATATGGGACTAAAACAAAATATTACAGAAATTCTTGGAAAGAGATGGTACCTTGTTTTTCTATTTCCATGGATTCCTTGTGAATTACCTGGGGATGGATTGTCATTCCCTTTGAAAGGAAAATGAGGTCTTTATGCATGAAGATAATATTTAGTGGAATATAAGTGCAGTGGAACTATTAATGTTTATACTACAAAAGGATCAAGCTAATTTCCATTTCAAATCAAGTACTTATTTTTGTACAAATATCATATATTAAATGAATTTTATCCGGTTCATTATAACACATTGGTCTTTGAGTATCATTTTAAACTGTTTCCTTTACACATCATGTTTTAGATGAAATCTTTTTCCATCTAAAGGAATGGTGAAAATGGTCTTCATTTCCTTGACAACCTCCTATATGCCATTTTGATTTACATTTACCATTTCCAGCATCTTACTTAATTTTTGTTATGTACTTCACTTCACTTCAGTAGTTCCTTTTAAGTCATCAAAATATTATAATACTTATCCTTGATCTGTACAATATCAAAAAAAAGATTTATTTGAAGTTTTGGCCAGTTGTTCTTATTCATACCTGCTTATTCTAACAGATTTCAATCAGTAGTTTCCTTACATCCAATCCATAATTTAAGCCACATGTCGGTAGTTTGCCATATCAACAAGGGCAGCCAGTCTGTCATCAACAGTTTTGAATAAACTCAAAAAGTATGAATGTGGCTATTTCTAGCATTGCTGATCCACTTATACACCAACACATTTCCCTGAGCAGACACAAGAGTTATGTCCCTGTGCAACAGCTTGGAGAACCAAGGAAAAAATTATATACATTTAGAAGTGATTTCAGTGGATACAGCCTAAAACAGTTAGGCCAGGGCGTGGGGGAAAAAAGAAGTGAACAAAAACGAGGCACCCCAAATTAGGATCGCTGGACAACACTGAGTGTTGCCTAAGGAAAATGAAATTTTATAATGAAAACAAATCCTGCCAATTCACACCTTTAAAGTAACCAAAAGTAAAAATTATTTCATGTTTTATGATCAGTTTCTTGGTCATTTAAGCTTTACCTTATTTTTGACATCATTTGACATTTTCATAATCATGATGTCAACACTTTACATCGTTTGACATTTTCATAATCATGATGTCAACACTTGACATCATTTGACATTTTCATAATCATGATGTCAACACTTTACATCGTTTGACATTTTCATAATCATGATGTCAACACTTGACATCATTTGACATTTTCAAAATCATGATGTCAACACATGACATTGTTTGACATTTTCAAAATCATGATGTCAACACTTGCTGAAGGGATGGGATCAGAATGTATCCACTTGATGTAGAAAATCTGCAAGGGGGTGCAGTTTTTTACTGTATTATTACCTCAGACTGATAATTGCACATTCTCTGATATGCAGATACATTTAGGGCAGGTCAAGATTACTGATGTGCCTCCCCCACCCACCCCTTTCCATAGCAACAGTAGTTTGCATGAATAAGATGAGGCAACATCACCAATCTTCATGCATACCTTTGTCTCAGTTAACACCATCCCATTTATAATTTGGAGTGATCATTAATCCCATTGCTTTATTTTAATTGTCAACAGTTCATCATAACATCAAACTCACAGGATTTACATGTATTGGTCTCATTCATAATCATACAGCTACTTGAATTGAGTGCAGTATAGTTTTCTCTAGCCTGGGTCATCCAGCCCAGGGAAAAACAAAAACAAAAGTGAAATTTGACATGTAATGGCCATATTCATAACCATATAGTTGCTTTAAATTGAGTGTAGTATAGCTTTCTCTAGCCTGGGCCACCCAGCCCAGGGGAAAAACAAAGTGAAATTTGATATCATAATCATACAGCTGCTTGAATTGAATGCAGTATAGTTTTCTCTAGCCTTGGTCACCCAGCCCAGGGAAAAACAAAACAAAGTGAAATTTGACATGTAATGGCCTTATTCACAACCATATAGCGTCTTGAATTGAGAGTAGTATAGCTTTCTCTAAGCTAGGTCACCCAGCCCAGGGGAAAAACAAAGTGAAATGAATATGTGCCCCAAATTTGTGTGTGCTAGATGGGGCTGTAAGTATTGACTAAGGTAAATTAAAGAAGAAAACAAAGCTTGCAAATTCAGATCTTTAAGGGAAACAAATGTAGAACTTCTATTAGTTAAGAAGAATGTTGTAAAATCATTTTAGATGTGTATTAGGCTAATGTCGTTTTATACATCATGTACATTATGATGTCATAATCTTAATGATGTCAACACATAGGGGACAGGATCAAAATATATCTGCTTAATGTGAAAAACCACAAGGGGGAATAACTGTACAAACCACAAGGGGGAATAACTTTCCCTTTTTTTTCTCAGATTTACATCTGCAAATTCTCTCTGTAGATACTGTCTGGGCCAAGACTAAGCTTTCTCAAGCACTTCAGTAATAAAGCTTGGGACCCTAATAAATAAATAGAACTCTGGCATGCAGCATCTTTGAAACTCTGTTTTGAATTGAAGCTTGTATTTTTGTTAAATATTATGTAGAAACTATGGTGAATTCATAGCAATAGACAGTTCTGCTCATCTGTGATTTTATATCTAGATGCAACAAAGGTAACTTGAGGTGTAAGGAAAGCAAATTTTAAAGGACATTACTATTGCTGCAAATCAGAATAAAATTTCATATAATTTCAAGTCAATATTTTGTCTTGTTTGTTTGTATTTTTTAAAAATTCAAAATTTATTACATATTGGCCCACCATTTCAAACAGATATATTCCAGGCAGTCACGTCTTTCCTTTGAAATGTAAATGCAGTTTTGTCGCACAAGTGAAGAGATAATATATATTGTAAAAGTTATTGTATATAATGTATGTAATGTAAATTGTCAATCCTAAGGTTGTATATAATGCATGTAATGTAAATTGTCAATCCTAAGGCAATATTTAATGTATGTAATGTAAATTGTCAATCCTAAGGTTGTATATAATGCATGTAATGTAAATTGTCAATCCTAAGGCTGTATTTAATGTATGTAATGTAAATTGTCAATCCTAAGGCAATATTTAATGTATGTAATGTAAATTGTCAATCCTAAGGCAATATTTAATGTATGTAATGTAAATTGTCAATCCTAAGGCAATATTTAATGTATGTAATGTAAATTGTCAATCCTAAGGTTGTATATAATGCATGTAATGTAAATTGTCAATCCTAAAGCAATATATAATGTTATATAATGTAAATTGTCAATCCTAAGACAATATATAATCCATATAATGTAAATTGTCAATCCTAAGGCAATTTAGATATTGAGAACTGCATAAGATAGATTCATTACAGACCACTGCATGAAAATAACTATCACTTCCAGTTTTTATATCATAAAGTTATTGGAAAGCTTATACTGTATGGACTACAATGTTTTAGACAGTTCCTCGTGACTTTGGGGTTTTGTTGGTACATGCAGACAGTATTTTCAGCTTGTTATATGATATAGAAAAATTTGAAACTTTGAATAGGAAAAAAGTTCTCCACACAAAAGGAAAAATAAAGAACAAAAAATAATCAATGATTTTTCAGTAATGATGGTGTAGAAGAAATTAGGGATATGCAAAATAAGACAATACGGTATCATAATGTATAAACATTTGTATTTTTATAAATACCATTTGCTTGCACTTTACAAAATAGCTATGAGCATACAATGGCACAAAATAAAGTTTATGGAAATGTTTTATCGATTCATTCATATCTCATTAACATAATATTGTTTGTCATATACAGAAACACTGAAATATTAAGTATTTGTAAGAAAAATACAACAATTCCACAGAATGTCTTGTTTCAACTGCGAAGTCACAAAAGCTAAAAATAGGACATTGTGACCTATTTTTACCCATGGTGAGTACTACCCTCCAAGAGGAATACACCCATCAAATTTCATGACTACATACAACAGTGTCAGAGAAACTGACCTAAATGCAAAATCTTAATATAATTAATGTAAAGGGCAAAGTAGGTTACTGTGACCTTCTTTTACCCATGGTGAGTAGTACCCTCCAAGATGAATATACTCAGCAGGTATCATGGCTATACATAAAACTGTGTCATGACTATACATAAAACTGTGTCAGAAAAACAGCGCTAAATGCAAAAACTTAAAGTAATAACTGTAGCATTAAAAGGAGATCATTTTGACCTACTTTTGCCTGTGGTGAGTAGCAAGATGAATATGCCAATCAAGTTTCATGACTGCATATATGACAGTGTCACAGAAACTGAGCTAAATCCAAAAACTTAATGTTGACACCTTTTCCCACAACAATGATGACATCACTTTTGGGAAAGCAATCCCTCTGTCTTACCTTTGCTTCACAGACAAGACAAAAATTACACAGGCTTGCAATAAATGACATAATGTACACATAATGAACACAATAATAGTAGAATATTGGAGTAAACATATAAATTATCCAAACTCATCAGAATACATGGATATGACTGCATAACTGATATAATATAGTGAATCAATTGTGTTTCCAGAAGAACACTCCATTGGTCTGTATGACTGAAAAGCCTGGAGAAGTTACATACATATAATGGATGTTTTACTGTACCAATGTAACATGGAGAAGTTACATACATATAATGGATGTTTTACTGTACCAATGTAACATGGAGAAGTTACATACATATAATGGATGTTTTACTGTACCAATGTAACATGCTGTGACTAGTCAACCTGTATAAAATAAAGCATTTTTTTCAAACTTTTTTCTTGGAATATAACTTTTTAAAAACTGTTGGTCTTCAATATTGGTTTAGCTGACAGGAGCACTATCCATATAATTATGAATTTTGCAGATTTTTTCCTGCACTCAGAAACTATGATAAAATATTAAAATTTCACTTGAAAAATGTTAAGTACCATGCATATCATGGGACAATACTCTGGAATAGCTACTGACAGTTTGCAGGGTAAAGTACATTTATTGGTGTATGGACTCGTTTGTAATGATACATGTATGACTATCAAACAATACAATAGTTAATCAGCAAGTATTAAAAGACAATACTATCAAACAATGCAACAGCTAACAGCAAGCATGAAAAGATGACACTGTCAAACAATAGCTGATTAGCAAGCATGAAATGATGCTATTAAACAACAGCCAAGTAGCAAGTATGAATAGACGCTACTATCAAACAATAAAATAGCTAATCAGCAAGAATTTAAAAAAGTGCTGTTATGAAACAATACAATAGCTAATTGGCAAGAATAAAAAGATGCTATTATGAAACAATGCAATAGCTAATTGGCAAGAATAAAAAGATGCTATTATGAAACAATACAATAGCTAATCAGCAAGTATGAAAAGATGCTATTATGAAACAATACAATAGCTAATCAGCAAGTATGAAAAGATGCTATTATGAAACAATACAATAGCTAATCAGCAAGTATGAAAAGATGCTACTATCAAACAATACAATAGCCCATTGGCAAGTATAAAAAGGTGCTATTATGAAAACAATATCCAATCAGCAAGTATGGAAAGGTGCTATTATCAAACAATATACCAGCTAATCAGCAAGTACGGAAAGATGCTGCTATCAAATAACGCAACAGCTTATAATAAGTATATAAAGATGCTACTATAAATGGATTAGACTTTAAACCCGCTTATGTACAGACTGACCTCTTGGATTTGCGGAGAATGCTCCACCCCCTTATTAGCGTGCCATATTTATCCAATGATAAGCCAACTCGTACTTTTACAAAATTTTGTCCCCTATTTACTAAGGATATCTTTGATAATAAGCCAACCTCTTTTTTGAAAAATGTTGAAAAGCTGATGCCATGGTCTTAATATGGGAGAAATACTGTAGCTTTTTAGTTAAAATCTGCAATTGTCTCTCTAAAAAAATAATGGCCATTGACAATATATTTTTGTAATTTTTGAAAATTTAATGAAAAAATGGCAATACAAAATTGTGGAGTTACAAAGGATTGAACCTCTACCAATTATATATTTAAAAATGCATATTAAGTGACCTAGTCAGATGGACAAACTCTACCAATGATATATTTAAAAATGCATTTTAAGTGACCTAGTCAGATGGACAAACTCTACCAATGATATATTTAAAAATGCATTTTAAGTGACCTAGTCAGATGGACAAACTCTACCAATGATATATTTAAAAATGCATTTTAAGTGACCTAGTCAGATGGACAAACTCTACCAATTATATATTTAAAAATGCATTTTAAGTGACCTAGTCAGATGGACAAACTCTACCAATGATATATTTAAAAATGCATTTTAAGTGACCTAGTCAGATGGACAAACTCTACCAATGATATATTTAAAAATGCATTTTAAGTGACCTAGTCAGATGGCCAAACTCTACCAATTATATATTTAAAAATGCATATTAAGTGACCTAGTCAGATGGACAAACTCTACCAATTATATATTTAAAAATGCATATTAAGTGACCTAGTCAGATGGACAAACTCTACCAATTATATATTTAAAAATGCATTTTAAGTGACCTAGTCAGATGGCCAAACTCTACCAATGATATATTTAAAAATGCATTTTAAGTGACCTAGTCAGATGGCCAAACTCTACCAATGATATATTTAAAAATGCATTTTAAGTGACCTAGTCAGATGGCCAAACTCTACCAATTATATATTTAAAAATGCATATTAAGTGACCTAGTCAGATGGACAAACTCTACCAATTATATATTTAAAAATGCATATTAAGTGACCTAGTCAGATGGACAAATTCTTTTTCAAACAACAAGCTATACCAAAAATGCGATCAGGTAAAATATTTACACCTGCCTGGGTGATAAGATTGCAGAGTGGTTCATTGGAATGTTTGCCATGCAATAGATGATTGACATATGTTGTGCCCTACTGTGAGGTCAACTGTTCCTCCCAACAATCTAACCAATTGATGAATCGCCAAGAAGCACCAAAAATAAAAACTCTGTCCATCTACCACCAGCTGTCGGTTATTATTTATTTGACTGATTGGCTACTTGCTAGTTTCATATCTAGCCAAATGTGAATCATTGTATAATCACACAAGTAGTGCTAAGGTTGACTGACTTGACAGTTCACTGATGACTTGACATCAAAATAAATTGTCTCTTTATCATATGTACAAATTCAAATTGTTATAGCTTCAAATGTTTGCTTGTAATTTTCATCATCAAGCCCAAAGTCCAATCAGATACAGTGGTAAACTTATTATAAGGAACATTGTGATTTTCTAGGAACTGCTATGGTCAAGGACTGGCATGGTTGTCTTGACTTTGGTGATTTGTCTTTTCTAATATACATCTCTGTATATGTATACAATTCCAAATTTAAAGTGACAGCATTTACGAAAAGTAGGAAAAGTATGGAAATTCATCATTAATGAGATCACTATTAGCCAGATCAATAATGCCAATTCATCACAGATTAGATCACTGTCAGCCAGATCAATAATGCCAATTCATCATTAATGAGATCACTGTTAGCCATATCAATAATGCCAATTCATCATGGATTAGATCACTGTTAGCCAGATCAATAATGCCAATTCATCATGGATTAGATCACTGTTAGCCAGATAAATAATACCAATTCAACATGGATTAGATCACTGTTAGTCAGATCAATATTGCCAATCAGACACAGAAAAATATGCCCCTGTGAAAAAACAAATATGATACTAAACTGAGTATAGTATTGCTAACCAAAACAATCGTATCATGTTTATTGCTATATAAACACAAGAATATACTAAAACATTGTTCCAACAATAGTATGTGCATGGCAACAACAGAAAAGCTAATGTTTAATTATAATATGTACATCATTGATTGGGAAATATGCTTTAAATATCAAAAGATTTGGGCATTTTGATTATGTCTTTTCAAGGCATAATTTGTGCCCAATTAATAAAAAAGTAATATGAAACCAATACTTTTTGCAAACATAAAAATGCAACTTATTGCAAATTATGATTTGTAAAGTGCTTTGTCCAAGGACACACCACAGCAGCTGATCCAATGGTGGAGTAAAACCAGCATCTTCTGGTAATGACTCCAAAGCCTTAACAACTGAACCACTGCAGCTCCCACTGCATATTATGACCTGTCCAATACACACATGTAAATGCAGTCACATGTCCAAAATGGCCAGTTATTCACTTGGGAAAACCCCCCTAAAATGTGGTGTTTTCAAATGTAAAAAAAAAAAAATACTTTAAATGTAGAAGAATGTCCAGAAACCTTTGAGAACAGGTATGATTTAAACATGCAGTGGAAGCTTATTCACCAAAACTGTACCAGAGTAATGTAAGCTTTTCTTACATTGCTCTGTTCTTGGTTTCGGTGGATGAAGGTTTCCATGTGATGTTGATCTCAATTGGTAATTAAGGCCTGAATAAATCTTCCAGATACTCCAATGCAGCTCCATGTAGACATTTATGTACAAGAACTGTCTTGTGAAACACAATCCTTTCATATATTGTAAGCCATTTTGATTCTGTAAACAAGGCTTTTGATGAATAATCAATAGATGCATCTAACATAACATGTCCTGTCCTTTTCTGAATTTTATAAATCATGTCAAGCTGAGATTTTGCAGTATCCCCATACAGCTGAACAATAATCAAGAACTGGAAGAATATATGCATTGTAGTAAAGAATTTTGAGTTTATGAATATAAATATCTCTCTATTGTACCGAGTGGGGCAATTTGGAATGTTGGTGCTTTACAAATATTGTCTAGAGTCATTCCAACGTAAATAATTATTTATAGATACAGGTGAGCCAAAAGCATGCCATTTACAGATGTCATTCACAGGTGATAATAAGGCATGCCTTTCACATGTGAGACAAAAGCATACCATTCACAGGTGAAACAAAAAGTAACCTTTCTAGGAAATCTTTTACCTTTTTCCCCCCATTTAAACTCCTCATCAGTGAAAATCTAGGTCAAGTTATGCTCTTCTTTTGCTACATAATCAGGTATAAATAACCAATTTAAAATAGAGTCAAAAGAATCTGTTGTTAGATAATGGCTTTTAAATTGGTTACAGTATGGTAAATAAAGGTAAATATGTATAAACTTGTGTATAAATAGGTTTTAATGAACCAAACCCTTATACATGATTGATTGATTTATAAATGTGATTACTATGATATGTCTGAGATGACCATTATGGCAAATTTTAATGAAATGAATAAATATTGAATCAGCAGTTCTGTGAATTAAATTAATTCTGGATTCATCATGTTGTTTGTTCCTCTTCTTGAAATGAGCTTGATCTTTGCCTTTTTGAAGTTTTCTTCCTTGTCTTACTAACTGTAACCTGCAATAGATATATCATTTTAGAACTGTTAAGTAGGTGCCGCTGACTAGGTTCAAATCCAACTATCTATGAATTTTCCAGATGTATCACCTTATATTACGGCTGAAACAGTAAATTCCTTAACCAGTTGCCTGTACAATATGAACTGAACCATAACAAGTTAGTTGCAGTTGGAAACACCTCGTGTACAGAGTGTAAACCAGAGTTTCATGTACAGAGTGTAAACTGGCAAGAATTGCAGCCTAATCAAAGTTTCAAATTTCTAAAATCTAGTGAAACTTATATGGTATATTTGCTGACACACATATATTTCCCGCTAGCTTTGCATGAGCTCTACACGTGCTGATTAAAGGATTGAGCATTTTTCATATTTTAATGAAGAAACAGCAGAATGTCAACATTTGCAGGATCCACACAAGCTCTCGGTTTGAGTTTGGCAATGAGGTGGGGTTGGTGAGGGGGATGGGGGTTGTGTAATGATTAACCATTTACCAAATTTTGTAACCCGTTACTGCCAACACTCGAACCGTCAATGGTTATCTGAGTAATCATTTCAGCCTTACCTTATATAGTGGAATAAAATGAATAAGGTTTCACAATACAGCAGAAATATGTTTATCCCAAACCAGATTAATATCCAAACTGCCCTCTGATCCAAACTGAAATAATGTTCACTGACTTTTTCACACTAAGGTTGGTAAGAAATTAATGTTTGTAAAATGCTTGCAAGTCCAAACTAAATGGATGTCCACAAGGCATTTAAAATAAATGGATTTACACTCTATAAGATAGATGAGTCAGATAAATTTACTGCCTGGGGACTAAAAGGCAGGGTTTGGGCTATAGTTTAATTCTGGTAGCCCTGTGGGCTACTAAATTATACATTGTTTTGAATTTACACATCTTTCACAAAAATAACTATTAATGACTTGTAACTAGCAAAAAGGAAAAACTTAAAGCTAATATTTTTAATTTACAACATGCCTTCAAATTTGATCTGGGCTACCAGGTTTTTTTTTGTGAATGTACAATTTCCAGGATCCTTAAAATTTTGATTTACAGATTAATACTTCAAATCTACAATGTAATTACAAGGTAATCTGGATTCCCCTCAGGACTGACAGTTTTAAATTTCAAATCTTTAATATAATTACAAGGTGCTCTGGGATCTCCCTAGGATTTACAGTTTCATACTTCAAATCTACAATATAATTACAAGGTACTCCTGGTTTTCCTCAGGATTTACAGTTATACTTTGTCTCAACAATACAATTACAAGGTACTCCGGGATCTCCCCTGGATTTACAGTTTCATACTTCAGATCTACAATATACTTGCAAGGTACTCGGGGTTCTTTCCCATGATTTTTTTTAAGGCATGTCGGGCTTCATTAGCTCATATTATATGGTCTATGACCATTTTTATTTGAAATATATTTTTAAGTGGCTGGGCTTCCAATCTACAAAATAATTAATGGTTAACTGTTTGATCAGTTAGTTATTACCTTTGTTGCATCACATGCCTTCTATTTTTATAAGATGAATTGGGATGAATAATATAAAAGCAATGACACATAAAATGCCCAGAATGTAGTTTACAGCAATTTGTGTAAAGTCTAACAGAATGTCACTTCTGAACTCGAGGAATGTCGAGATTGAAGGCATGTCAGCAGTAATTTTTCTAAATGAGTCATGCCTGACATGCTTAAGGTAGTTTGCTTTTGTAAAATCAGTGCTTACATTGCAGCTGTAAGTGATGTGATCATTACATTACGACATCATCAATATGACATCACTTTTTACCTAGTAGGTGTATTGTAGTGCAATTAATTCTCATAGAGATTCAAAGTAAAGTGATGTGGTTGTGACATGTCTCCTATTATATATAGAAAACAAATTCTTATACAATTTTAATAATTGCAATAAAAGTCCGGTAAAAGAAAATGATAAAATCAATGAAACATATATGAGATCATTAGAAATCTTAAGCAATTTATGACCTGCTAAAAATCAGCTTTACAGGCTTTCATTTGTAGAAAACCAATGAGATTTCAATAAGTGTGTCATACTGAAAAAATTCACTTACCAACATACCCTTTTCTTGGTGCTTTTTATAAGAGGCGTATATGATCTTTAACCTGTGCAAATTTAATGAATTTTTAAATAGTCATTCAGCTATTATTTTATGGGCAATTAGTGACAGTTTACATTTTTTCATACTTTTATATGTAATGACCCTTACTTGGGGACAGATATTCAACCAAGATTACAGCAAGAAAATGCATACCAACTGTTACATTTTTAAGTGATTCTGAATTGCTTGGACCCTTAGTTATGTAAAAGTATAGATTTAAAACAAGTTCAGTACTCCAACATTTCACAAGAGATCATCCTTAAATGGCCTGGGAAGAACATTTGTAGTGTATTATTCAGGATATTAAATGTGCATTAAATAATTATTAAATGTGTATTAAATAATCAAAGTACTGGGAATACTGATGGAATTCACAGTTAAGGCATTACGCTGGGTTAGAAGTGAAATTAACTTTTAAAATTTGAGAGGTTTTTTATAGTTTTTTTCAAGGTTTTAAAATTGTTTTAGGTTCAAGACACAAAGCAGTTACAAGATTATCTCCATGGTGAGCATAACATTTATTAATAATTTAAAAATGAATGATAGAATAATATGACCTGATGCCTTTAATTTGCATAATTTGTGTGCTTTCTCGACTGCTAGGCTAGCCTAACGAAAAACTGCAAAAAAGCATTTTTTGTCGGGTAAGGGTAAAACTGTTCATCATTTCTTCAAATATTTAGGGTTTTTTTAATTTAGGTTTCCTTCAGTTATTTTTGGCTTATTTTAGGTTTCTAAGGTCAAAATGAAATTTTAGGGTTTTTGAGGTCCACTTCTAACCCTGATTACGGTACATTAAACTGGATCAGTGGGATGAACATAAATTGTGAGACACCGATAATCATGTTTTTTTATGATCATAAGCAAATACCAACATCCCTCAAAAAAGATGTAATCTGAATTTTTAATGTTTTAAATCTTTTCTTCTCTTTATCTTTTAATGGAGAATTCATACCCAAAATATCATAAAATATTTACGAATTACCTTTTATAAGCATTTTCTATTGAAATAATTCTGTTGAAAGAACAACACCGAAGCTGTCAAATTATATCAATGGAATCGATCAGTCTCAGTCTTATCATTTCCTATTAGGATTAAGGTCTGACTTGTGTCCTTTTACAAAGATGCACTTTTTCAAGGCCAGAAGACAAATAGAACTAAACTGAAAAGTGCCTATTATTAAAAATACAAACTATTCTTGGTAACAAAGAATAGAAAGCATGCCATAGACTTGAGAGGGAAAAATCCCTCCAAGTCAAAACAATCAAATGGATTTGAGGTATACCGTATATACTCGTGTATAATCCAGGTCCAAATGCAAACAACATAGACCATGATTGCCGGCGCATAATGCACCAGAAGATCAGGGTCTATGTTGTTTGTTCTACTGATTAGTCCTTACAAACTGCATAGACCCAGATCTGCCAGCGCATTATGCGACAGTAGATCTGAGTCTATGCAGTTTGCAGTTGGTATTGGCTTATACGTGAGTATAGACAGTAATATCGCTTAGTGACATGGCTTTATGATACTGCAAGGCTTTATGTCACAGTGTGACGTGATTTTTATGACTAGATGTTATAACACTAGTTGATATGAATTACAAATATTATCTCATACCGCTCTGTATATCCTGCATGCTTCTGCCCTCTCTTGTGGGGTCACTTTGGTGTCATCCAAAACCTCCAAATGAGGAAGCTGGCTGATAGTGTAGTACCTGCATTCCCATTAAAATGATATAAGTAACTGAACTGTGGTGTATATGCATAGGAGTTTAAATGACTTACTATTAAAGAGTCATATAAATGGAACAGTTGGTTCAATTTAAGTAGGATGTAATCAAAAAGTGACTGAAAAGCAAAACCTGATTTATTATAAACCTCTCTGTAATGGACATCTACATAGTTCAATTTAAGTGGGATATAATCAAAAAGGAGACTGTACAGCAAAACCTGCCTTATTAGGCATCTCTATAATGGACACCTAAGTTTAATTTAAGTGGGATATAATCAAAAGAAAACTGTACAGTGAAACCTGCCTTATTAGACCTCTCTATTATGGACACCTGCTTGGTTCGATTTAAGTGGGATATAATAAACAGCATACTACATCAAAACCTGCCTTAGTAGGCGCATCTTTATAATGGACACCTGTACGGTCCAATTTAAGTGGGATATAATGAAAAGGATACTACATCAAAACCTGCCTTAGTAGACACATCTCTAAAATGGACACATGCTTGCTTGAATTTAAACTGAATATGATCAAACGGAGACTGTACATCTAAACATGCCTTATTACACACCTCTATAATGGACACCTGCATTGTCCAATTTAAGTGGGATATAATGACAAGGAGATATCAAAACCTGCCTTATTAGACAAGTCTTTATAATGGACACCTGCATGGTCCAATAAAAGTGGGATATAATCAAATGGAGACATCAAAACCTGCCTTATTAGACATCTCTATAATGGACACCTGCATGGTCCAATTAAAGTGGGATATAATCAAATGGAGACGTCAAAACCAGCCTTATTAGACATGTCTTTAAAATGGACACCTGCTTGGTTCAATTTAAATGGGATATAATCAAAAGGAGATTGTACATCAAAACCTGCCTTATTAGACATCTCTATAATGAACACCTGCACGATCCAATATAAGTGGGATATAATGAAAAGGAGACATCAAACCCTGCCTTATTAGATGTCTCTATAATGCACAATAACCTGATTCAATTTAAATGAGATATAATGAAAAGGACACTGTACAGCCAAACCTGCCTTATTATGCATGTTTCAATAATAAAAATCTACCCATAAAGAACTATACTGATAAACCCTTTCTTAACTTTTCCTACATACATACTTCATATAAAAATCTTGGGACTAAATTTAAGAACTTTTCATGGGCTTGTTATAATTTTTTTCAGGAGCTTGCTTAAATTAACTTTCCCCATTTTAAAGTCAAATTCTGAAACCTTTTTTACTTTATTTGTCTTGAATTCACATTCCAAATTATAAAATAAAGTGTTCAAAGTTTAAGTCTTGAAATAAAAACATATATACAATAATGGCACTGTCAACAAAAGTTACTGTCATTACTAATTTTCTAGTTGCATGTGTACTTCACTAGTAAAGTGACTCACCGTGTCATCTGCAGCTGCATGCCGATGAAACTGGAATCCAAAATACCTTGTTGTAACTTTGTCACCTTACAAAGTATTGGATATGAATATCCATCTGCTGAATATGTGCCATCTTATTTAATGATTCATCAAACAGTACGTCAAAATAGTCACTTTCCTTTGCATTATTTACCAAAAGTACCTTAAAATGTTATGCTATACCAAAGGTTGCCAAGTATGCAGTTTTCTCTCCACATGAAAATTTGGATGCAATTTCACTGTCAGGAAACATTAATGGCAACAGTTTTTCTCTCCCCACATGAAAATCTGCATGCAATTCCACTGTCAGGAAACATTAATGACAACAGTTTTTCTCTCTCCACATGAAAATCTGCATGCAATTCCACTGTCAGGAAACATTAATGACAACAGTTTTTCTCTCCCCACATGAAAATTTGGATGCAATTGCACTGTTAGGAAACATTAGTGATAACAGTTTTTCTCTCTCCACATGAAAATATGGATGCAATTGCACTGTTAGGAAACATTAGTGACAACAGTTTTTCTCTCTCCACATGAAAATTTAGATGCAACTGCACTGTCAGGAAACATTAATGGCAACTGTTTTTTTCTCTCCATAGCCCAATGATATCATTTTTCTTAGTATCTATCGTCATAAAAGCAGCAATCAATGACTGTTCAGATTCCAAAATTGTGAGTAAAGGGCATACTCCCTCATTTTCCCCCAAATCTATAAACTTATTACACAATGCACACTTTGCCATTATCCCCTTTGAACTCTCTAATCCATGAGTATTGAACACACATTTTCCCATTGCTATAAGTGACGAAATTGCCAATCACCATGCTTCGACTACTATTTGTCTTGACTGATTTACTGATAGTGACACCTAAACTATGCTATGGGAAGTTCAAACAATAAAATCACAGTCTGGCCATAAGACAATGGACCATAAATACTGAAGGCATCAAAATAATTGCAATGAGTGATAAAATAATGGATAATAGAATGATTGTTAATGTACAGTTTTCCCCCAAAAAAATTAATAGGTAAAAATGAAACACTTAATATTAATAAGTCAAGTATTCAAGGGCTTTATAAGGGCTATCAATGCAAATTTAAGGACTTTTCAATTGGTTTTTCCACTTTTTATAATTTTAAAGGTTTTTTCAAGACCAGACATCAAGTTCATAGGTTTCTTTAAGACCTCTGAAAACCATGTAAACATTTCTTCTCTGCATGAAGAACACCTATCCACAAAGGCCAGAATATTGAGGTCCATGAGTGACCTTTATATATAGGTTTCACTCTCTTCAGACAGAGGTATTGTTTTCATTTTAAATATTTCAGTATATAGCAATCCATCATTCTAACACTGAATATGGAGGCCATGGTGTATACCACTTTATAGTCAGATCACTTTATAATGAAGTACATGATACATATAATTTCACTACTACATAATAAAATAATATCCATGACCATTCCTGCCTTATAGCAGGAACTGTGTTTTAATGAAGGCCCTTATAGTGAGGGATTGATGTATTGCAGTATACAGTATCCAGTTAAACTGTTTCAACCTCCAACTGGACAGCATGTTTCCTGGACATGTATTGTATTCCCTATAGTACAGTAAATTTAGACTTGAAAGACCAATGTTTTAGGAGACCACCTTTCAGTTAAGACCATATCCTTCATACACTGATGAATTTTGTTATATAATCTTAATATAATTTACCTGGTAAAATGACACAATTATACAACCCTAATACAATTTACCTGGTAAAATGACACAATTATACAACCCTAATATAATTTACCTGGTAAAATGACACAATTATACAACCCTAATATAATTTACCTGGTAAAATGACACAATTATACAACCCTAATATAATTTACCTGGTAAAATGACACTGTTTTATAACCCTAATATATAACTGTCACACAATTGTGTGGAGTAAAATGTTTATGCATTATATATGAACGAAAATGTATTCGGGGTTTTGTTGCCGCATAAAGCATTCCCCAAGGGTGGTTTATTTTTAGCCATGGTTATTTCAAAATACTGAGTTCAGTTTGAGAAACTCAATTACCTTGAGTTCTCTAATCGTAGATTTGACTATAACCAGAGTTCTTATAGCCCTAGATTATCTCTGTATAATCACAATACAAGTTTTGTCAGGAAGCTGTCCACTTTATGGAAGCAATCTTCAGCTGTAGAGGTATTTGAAATATATAAAAGTGCATTATTTCTTGCTATCCGTTTCATGTGATAGAATTGTTTTATATATTGGATGTTTCAGAATTTATTCTAAATTTTACAGAGATTCAGACCTATGTAACAATGCCATGCTATCAAATAGACTATAGTCTGTTCAAAGTTGGCCATTTCTTATAACTGAACACACTTTGAATTCAATTATATGTATCATGCATTAAAGGATGAGTAATGTTCAAGTTCTTATAATTCAGCAAGATTATTCTTGTCGGACACAGATTCATGTATAAACATGATTATAATAATAATCTCATACAGTAGTTTTGATGAAACAATTTAATGGTAACAAAGCCAATTCATGTGTGCCCCTTCGTAATGTATATTATTGTACTCGCACTTAACCATGTCTCATGTACTACATGGTTCAGTGATTATATTTTTAGCTGTTTTCACGGGGAGTTGTAGAACTCTGTGGGGTTTCATGTAACCCATATGCTGTGGTCAATGGTGACGTTGGCACAGAGGACAGTATTGGTTTATTTGCAGTGAGGGACCAAAGGGTCTGTAGGGAATAAGGAGGCTCTCAAGGGATCCTCAGCAGACTGGGAGGGGTAGGCCATGCATGGTGGCTCCTTGACCATTCAATGAGAGCTGTGGAACCGGAAATACATCGTGATTGTCAACAGGATGCCATGAGATACATATCTTCCATTTTTTAATCAATATTATTCAATATTACTATATGGGTGAAATCAATAATTCAATATAGCTGTATGAGTGAAAATCAATTATAAATACATCTTACTAGTGGATGAACCATACATTGGTCACACTTAATGCTAGAATCATACATTGTTCATATTTGTGTATACATTCCATGCATTGATCCTCCATGATGATAGAATCATACATTCATATTTATGTATAAATTCTATACATCGATCATCCATGGTGATAGATCCTTATAACAATCATATTTGTTTATAAGTTCCATACATTGATTCTGGTTTGATTACTCATTGAAGTTACATGTTCTGATAAGTTCCATTTAGGAACGATATAAATTTTTTTAATATCCATTGTTTAATTCAATGTGCATCATTCTGTTAAATCCACTGTTGGACTTGATGCGTACAAGTATCATGTCAAATTCATTCATCGTTCAATTAAATTATAAATAAATATCACAATCATGAAATTGCTTTCAGTGTCTTTGCTAAATCCAATCCCAACCCAGCTTCATCGTGTTAAAATAATTTAAGTGGTAAAATGACAGTTATATTACCCTAATATAATTTACCTGGTAAAATGACACTGTTATATAACCTTAATATAATTTACTTGGTAAAATGACACAATTATAAAATCCTAATATATATTACCTGGTAAAATGACACTGTTATATAACTCCAATATACTTTACTTGGTGAAATGACACCATTACATAAATCTAATATATATTACCTGGTAAAATGACACTGTTATATAACCTTAATATAATTTATATGGTACAATGACACTGTTATGTAACCCAAATATATATTACCATGTAAAATCACACTGTTTTATAACCCTAATATAATGATCTGGTAAAATTACACTGCTATATAACCCTAATTTAATTTACCTGGTAAAATGACACAATTATATAACCCTAATATAATGTACCTGGTAAAATGACACAATTATATAACCCTAATATAATGTACCTGGTAAAATGACACAATTATATAACCCTAATATAATGTACCTGGTAAAATGACACAATTATATAACCCTAATATAATGTACCTGGTAAAATGACACAATTATATAACCCTAATATAATGTACCTGGTAAAATGACGCAATTATATAACTCTAATATAATGTACCTGGTAAAATGACACAATTATATAAGCCTAATATAATGTACCTCGTAAAATGACACAATTATATAACTCTAATATAATGTACCTGGTAAAATGACACAAAAATATAAGCCTAATATAATGTACCAGGTAAAATGACACAATTATATAAGCCTAATATAATGTACCTGGTAAAATGACACAATTATATAACTCTAATATAATGCACCTGGTAAAATGACACAATTATATAAGCCTAATATAATGTACCTGGTAAAAAGGCACAATTATATAACTCTAATATAATTTACCTGGTAAAATTACACTGTTATATAATCCTAATATAATTTAATAGGTAAAGTGACAGTTATATAACCCTAATCTAATTTACCTGGTAAAATGACACTATTATCTGGAATGATTTATTGAAAGTCAATCAAAATGAAACAAATTTTTTAGAACAAAATTTTGCCCTTCCATCCTAAACTTTACTCGACTCCAAGTCTGGAGTAAAATTCATTAGTCAAAATGTTGAGAAAAGTTACATGATGGAGGTGCCAGGTTTTTATGAAGTTTTAATTACTAATGATTTCCAACTAATTAAAGATATTAGTTCTTATTATATTTTTAATTATTCAAACACAGTATGAAATACATATAAACAAATGCTGGTGTCAAATGGTCTTTATATGCCAAAGCAAATCTGTCATGTTTAGAGTTACGAATTGATGGAATTTAGACGAACCTGTAGTCCAAATACTGCTCATAGCTTCCTCCATTGAAATAACTTGGTGCAGCCTCGTTGTTCATCATAGAGAGTATTCTCATGTTTGGACATTTTTGAGACAGGGTGGCTAAAAACACTCCTGAAAAAACAAATCCTAGTAAAACTCTATTCAAATGAGAATTACCAATATATAAAGTATTCTTGATAGACAAATGGTTTGATTTAATTCAGTGACACATACACTCAATGCATAAAAAAAAAAAAAAGGAAAGCCCCCTCAAGGTAGTCTTATTGTGCAGCTCAAAATGATGCAATCATTGCAGTATGATGTCATTGATATGACATCACATTTTACCTACTGTATATACTCGTGTATAAGCTGGGTCCAAATGAAAACAACATAAACCCTGATCTGCCATTGCATAATGCGCCAGAAGATCAGGGTCTATGTTGTTTGTTCTACTGATTAGTCCTTACAAACTGCATAGACCCAGATTTGCCGGCGCATTATGCGCTGGCAGATCTGGGTCTATGCAGTTTGCATTTGGTATCAGCTTATACGCGAGTATAGACAGTATGTGTATCATAGTGTTATGAACTCATGGAGAAACTGTACATAAAATGACTTGGTTGTAACTCATGTATCTTATTAAATAATGTAAAAAAAATGATTATACAATTTTAATATGTGACTGCAATAACAGTTCTGTGAGAGAAAATTATAAAGTATAAAAAAGGATGCATATCTTTATCAATTAATGACACGCCGTGAATTGACCATGAAGGATTTCCATTGTAGAAAACCGATGTGATCACAATAATTGTGTCATACTGATCAAATTCACTCACCAACATACTTTTCTTTGTATATTTGGTAAGAGGAATCTATGCTCTTCAATCTGTGCAAATTTGATGAATTTTTAAATAATGTTACTCTTTTATGTATTAGTTTTATTTTATGGGCAGAGTACTTTTTCACCGTACATTTCTACGTATGATGATGACCTTTGCTTGGGATTGATATTAAAAACTAAGAGTAACACATAAAAATGCACACTAACCCCCCCACCCCCCATGTTTTTTTTTTTACTGATTTGGGATAGCTTCGATCTTTAGCTATGTACAAATATCAACCCTACTCTATTCAAATGAGAATTACCAATATATAAGGTATTCTTGATAGACAAATGGTTTGATTTAATTCAGTCACACATACACTCAATGCAAAAAACAAAAAATAAAAGGAAAGCCCCCATTTAAAAAAAAAAATTATTTGGGATCTTTAGTTATGTAAAAATATCAATATTTTAAAATGGTAAATGCTCCAACATTTCACAGGTCATCATCCTGAAGATCATGTTCTGCATTTTTTCAGATGTAACGTGAAAACAACATAGTCTTTTTCAACGAGACTTTCATGTGGTTCCGTGAAGTTTCTGTGATACAAGGGTCAAGTAAAGTCCTTCAGTTATCTCTGTTACTGACAGCAGGCGCTTCAGTCAATTATTTTTGATGCAAAACTACAAAGACAATTCTCCCTATCTCAAAATTTATCTAAACATACTCTCTGCAATCATTGAAGCCAAAATTATATCGTGACATTAAAAGGATATTATTAAACATCACTTTGTAAACAGACTTTGATGCAGGAGGTGTGTATCCATTAGCCAGTGAAACTGTCCATGTTTGTGTGAGATATGATGTCATCTCCTCATTACAATGATGTATGATGTATCTCATCAAATCAGCCAATCAAATTAGTTTTCCAAATTTTCAGAAAGCCTCATTCTGGCATTATAAGGAAAACTCAGTTTTTTACCAGACTGTAATCTGGTGGAGATCTCACAGAAGCACACATGAGGTCTGGTTGAATGAGACTACAAACAATACAGACCTAGATCTACGAACATATCTGAACCAGCAATCAGGGTTTATGTCACTTAAAATCATTAGTAGACTTAATAGCCTTGACCCTGGTCAGTCAACACATTAACTGATGGCAGATATGGGTCCGTAATGCAATTTTACACCCGGGAAAAAAAGGTAAATGTTAACTATTTGCCCTATACCATATGTTGTAATTTTATACCTGGATAAAGATGGCAAATGTTTACTATTTGCCCTGTAACATATGTTGCAATTTTATACCTGGATAAAGATGGCAAATGTTTACTATTTGCCCTGTAACATATGTTGCAATTTTATACCTGGATAAAGATTGTAAATGTTTACTATTTACTGTGTACCTTATGTTGCAATTTTATACCTGGATAAAGATGGTAAATGTTTACTATTTACTGTGTACCTTATGTTGCAATTTTATACCTAGGTAAAGATGGTGAATGCTCACTATTGACTGTTTACCTTATGTTGCAATTTTATACCTGGATAAAGATGGTAAATGTTTACTATTGACTGTTTACCTTATGTTGCAGTTTTATACCTAGGTAAAGATGGTCAATGTTTACTATTGACTGTTTACCTTATGTTGCAATTTTATACCTGGATAAAGATAGTAAATGTTTACTATTTACTGTGTACCTTATGTTGCAATTTTATACCTAGGTAAAGATGGTGAATGCTTATTATTGGCTTTTTACCATATATATTGCATAATTCTGAAAATATGCTGAGATGTATTAGTCTGCATGTAAATCATTAGAATATTATTGTGGAAATGTTTTTAAATCATTTTATGAACAGTTTTATTATGGTCTGACATTCATAGGTGTCAAATCAATAAAATATATGCATGAAAATAATAGATGACTGTATTTACTTGCTTCAGACTTAGGGAAAATCATATTCCTTAAACAGAGGTTGTTAAAAGACAAGTGTAGAAAATCACATATTTTAATGGTATGTATCCTAAAATATTTTGTCATTCCT
Organism: Margaritifera margaritifera; assembly: GCA_029931535.1. Lineage (NCBI taxonomy): Eukaryota > Metazoa > Mollusca > Bivalvia > Unionida > Margaritiferidae > Margaritifera > Margaritifera margaritifera. The sequence continues at coordinate 151,666 of JAQPZY010001603.1, forward strand.
TTATTTAGAACTTTGCAAAACATAGCTTTGTCAACTATTGTCTGGAAATCATTGAAAAAAGATATATTTTGTGCAAATCTACAAAAAGGTATCACTTACAAAGAAACCTTTCTGCTGTGAAATTTGTTATCATTGGAAAATTGTTAAATTCCATGTCATGACGTACAATCAGCAGCAAATCAAATTTTGCTGAGTCATGTTCTACTGCCTTTGTGTTTACTTAGATACTGTGTACATTCTCTATTATATATAGCATACCCATTTTCATGGATTCTGTGGTTGCTGCAAAGCACAAATTTATCGGACTTAATGGAAATCGTAGGGCATTTGCAAAGACAACTATCTGTGGCATATCCGGCAAATGTAAGTAACGGTAACAACACAAATATCATTTTCTGCAACACCACAAAATTTGATGAAAACAGAAATAAACAATTTTACATTATGTTGAATTTTTTTTATAGTACTAAAAAAAACAGCGATTTCATAATATATCTGATTATTAAATATTGTAATATCAAACACTTTACAACATGAAAACAGAAAAATGTTGTAGCTGATAATGCAATCATGATGATAAATAACAGGGCTAATTTACAGTGTAGGAATTACTTTACGTCACTTGAAATTCTAAATGCAACTCAATCACAGAAGATCTTTCCAATTTACTAAAGAATGTTATATATATATATATATATATATATATATATATAACATTTGTTAATTCAACTAGAAATCAATAATATGTTCATACTTTATTCTTTTAAGTGCTTTTGCACCATCATCATGGATGCTCTTCAGGTAAATACATTATACTTTCAAAGTATTTTGTAAAAAATAATTTGACATCATTGTTACGTCAATGACATATTTGTTTATAGGACGAGATATACAACTTGTTTACATCTATAGACAACACTTGTATACAAAAACGCAATTTCTAAGACCATTAAACACCTTAAATTCACAGTCCTGGTTTAAATAAAACAAATGAAATAAATTGGACAGAAATGCACTCAATATAGGCCCTGTCCTGTACAGTATGTTATGAAAATGCATTCATGTATTGATACAATGTATAAGGTGGTCCATACAAATTAAAATAACAAACATAGGTTTCAAATGGTCATGTTATGAAAATGTATCAGTGTATTGATACTATATATAAAGTATCCCATTTTAATTTTCTATGAATCTCGAATTAGTTAGAAATATTAGGGTCTGGTTGTTGAGTGCATATGAAATAAATTCTTTTTCTTCCCTTAAATATTCATTATGGGTAAGTAATTATGTAAGGTAAGGTCTTTGAAGTTTCCTCCTGAACAGTTATGATAATGTTTATTAATTTCTAATAATGTGATATCTTCTGTTCTTGTTTGCTGTCTATGTACTGTCATTCTCTTTCTTGCTTCATTTTTCATATGACCTATGTCAAAGGCTTCATATTTCACACATGTCAATGTATAAATCACAGTTTGGGAATTGCAATCCATGTCCTGTTTAACTTTAAATATCTTTAAATTTCTAAATTTATTAAAGTTTTCTTCTATTATATTAGCAGGGGCCCCGTGTGGCCAAGTGGTTTGAGGCACTCGCCTTTACAGATCACTTACACATCTCACCTCTGTCCATGTGAGTTCAAGTCCCGGCTCAACCAATGTGGGTATGTGAGAAAGCTTGCCAGTAGCTTCCCGTGAGTCAGTTGTTCTTCCTGGGGTCTTCCCAGGTTCTTCCTCCACCAAATATATGGCTGCCATGTATAGCCTATCATGTGCTGAAAAATGGTGTTAAACCCCACAAAACCAAAAAGAACTGTTATATCAGAACATGTTTTGCATCTAATCATACCACATTTGGTTACTCAGGTCTCTCTTTCAATGAAGTTAAATCCAGACCTGATAAGAAATTGTTTCAAATTTTGGGTTGCCTTTTACTATTAATAATTGTCATTCTTTCCAAAAACATTTTTCATTTTATGAAATTTTTATTACTAATGATTTCCAACTAATTAAAAATACATAGAAGTAACTGTTCACATATTCATACCACCAGAAAGATATTAGTGTTCCGCAGGTAATAAGCTGTAATCAAAAGAATTCTATCTGACGATGGGTAATGTTATCATGATTATCTCCCTTGATCAGTCAATTTTGTCTTGTATTCGGTATTCATTGACTGATAATTTCCTCTGGGTAGTTTTGCCTGCAAAGATATTGCTGTAATTCTGCAAATTTGTTCTTGCTTATGCTTGTCTTTTACAATCATTATCACTCTTGATGCAAGATTAAAAGGAATGTTCACTTTTATATGTCTTGCATGATGAGATTTAAAGTTAGTTATTTATATATATATATATATATATATATATATATATATATATATATATATATATATATATATATATATATATATATATATATATATATAATCAGCTTGTGCATATAACTGATCCATGTTTCACAATTGGCTACACCTGATATTTATTTATTTTATTTTATTTTTATTTATTTATTTTATTTTTTCTTCCCAATCTTAACTTACCGAGATTTTTTATCTGGTTGTGGTTGACCCAGAGAGTGTGGAGGTTGGGCATATCTGGCATCTTGACATGTGATGTAATGTTATTATGATCTAGGACTAGACTCTTCAAGTTTTGATAGTCAACTAAAAACTTGAGATCTCTAGGTGACATTAAGGAAAATAGCAAATGAGTAAATGTACTGAAGGAAAGTCCAACTTTTGCCTTCTGGTGTATTTATTAAATTCTTGCCTTAAATTTCAAAGTAGAAGACTGATTGGTTCTTCTTTTTTTAGAAAAATTGCAAGAAATAAATTTATCTCAGTTTAGTCACGTTAATGCCATGCAAGATCAAGAAAAATTTTATTTCAAATTCTGACTGACTAAAATTACTGGATAAATAGATTCAATTTTAATTGGAATCCATTATTTTTTTATCGAATTCAAATCATAATAATAAACTAAAGTCTCATAGTGAATTAAGGCTGGAGAAAAGAGGTTAGACTATAATTGTCATATAATTATAGTACTCCCTCATTATAATGCTGTCCATGGAAGCCATTGTATATCACCTTAAAGTAAGACCACCTTGTAATGAAGTGCATAATACACTGTACATATATAATACCTATAATTCTACTACCACCAATGAAATGCAATCCATGACCATACCCATGAACCATGTTATAATGAAGGACCTTATAGTGAGGGAGTGTTGTATACTGTACCCACTGCAGTCATCATATGCAAGTGTCAACGGTAATCAATAATCATTTTTTACAAGAGTTCCTCAGCCATCTCCAAGAATTCATACATGCATACATACATGCATACATACATACATACATACATACATACATACATACATACATACATACATACATACATACATACATACATACATACATACATACATACATACATACATACATACATACATACATACATACATACATACATCAGGGTTCTCAATAGATTTAAAAACTGAAGAGTTTGACCCTTGACCCTTGACCCCATAATCTCAAGAGTCAAAATGAAAATCTCAAGAGTCAAAATGAAAATCTCAATAGTCATTAGTTTCTGACAGTCATGAACTCATAGCTGGGATTGTTTGTTATTTAATCTCAAGTGATTCCAAAGCACCAAATAAATCACCAAGCATAATGTCCAGTAAATTTGTACTGAATGATACATTAATTAAAACACCCAATTTTGTAACATTTTACTGACTGAAACTAATCACCAATAAAACACAATTAAAGTATGTCCACTTACCTCTGACAACAGGCTTATGAGCCACCATATTTTCCACTATTTCATCTGATTGATTATCATTTCATGGGCAATCAAACAAACACCTTTATTTGATCAAACTTTAATACAATCAAGTCATAATTGATTCTCTCTTCCTCTATCTTAAACATCAAAGATAATCTCAGAACAATTTAAACTCGATACAATTATGCACACCTAAGCATGACATCAGAGATCTGTTCACTCCGCCCAGTTCATATTGATTTTACATATGTGTGATATTATTGGCCAACAAGGGGTAAACATTAGTATAGCAAATGTTGATCACGGGCACATACAGTAAATTTATTATGGACAGCGTGCACCGAGTAGGAAATTATGTCAGAGGTGAATCAAGGATAATTAAGACTGATGTTATAACCCAAATCAACAGGACTCATAAAAATGCACAGGCAAATATCCATGGATCAGAAATGGGTCCCATTTAAATTCCAAGTGTCAAAACCCATGGATACGTGTCTATTGAGAACCCTGTACATATTCTCCTAGATCTTATAAACTGGAAAATATAGATTCATTTTTACTGCTGGAGTTTTACATTATGAAGCATTGTAACTAGTACCATCTATACTTGCGTATAAGTCGATGTTTTTATTGAAAATTTGATTCATGCAGAGTAGATCTAGGGGTAGTATTGGAAACTCTAGATGTTTGCAGTACATACAAAATACCGTCAATTCAAAATACTTTTACGTGTACATGCCAATATTTTGTTATGCATTATCCATTTCATTACGGTATTTATTACACAATACTTGTATCTACATTTGGATTTTAATCATTTGAAAATATTAAATCAAATATTACTCACTGCAAAGTAAAATGTCCATCAATGTTTTTTACTGTGTGTGTTTACTAAGATATATATTGCTTCCATTTTTTTACAAGTCCAAACAACCTATATTTTGTATTTTATATTTCGTATTTGCTGTAAAAACACTGTAAACTTTGTGTTTGATGCAATACAAGTTTTGATTTTATTTAAATTTGCCCTTTTCATAAGCCAGATCTAATTTCCAAGTGATATTTCCCTAGCCAGCGCATGTTGGATAAGCCCTTAGCTTGTAAAGGCTGCACCCACTTTGTTTTCTCAGTTGATAACTCATTTGATAGAGCTGCAAATGTGTTCAGTGCCCAAGTATAGTCCTATATTTAGTTAACTGTAGGTGCTTCTTTAGAAAAATTAACAACTCCCTGTGCATTTCTGACCTCAGTCCCTTACCCTGTAAAGACCGCACCTGCTTTGTTTTCCCAGTTGACAATCCTTTGATTGAGCCATGAATTTAATACTTGTTCAGTGCCAAGTAAAGTCCCATATTTAGTTAATCTGGGAGCTTATTTTAACTCTGTGTGATCATGCCGAACAATTGACACCTGTTCAGTTGTGGTGATCCTTGAATGAGATTTCACTGACTGTATGATGAAAGAGTCAATTACAGAGCCTAATCTCAGTCTCCCCATAAACAATGGCCAAAGTTTCTGAATTGTTAGTGTTCTGTCAGTTACTATGTACCTTGTCACTTAAGTATCATAAATCATGAATTGCTAAACTTCGGTAGTTTTGACGGTATGAGGAAAAGAAAACAATACACTTATGATGGAGCATTAAAGCCAAAACTTATTGCCTTTGCAAAGAACCATAACAACAGTGCCACAAAACATGAATTTGGTTGGGGTTTTTTCCCCAAGTTGCAATTCTGACTCTGAAAACAAGTTACTCCTTACAGACAGATTTTGATTTGCAAAGTACACCTCAACTTATAGGAGGGTCAAAGAGAAATCAGCTTTCTGCAGCCCTAAAAAGGAGGAGGGGGGACGTCGACTTGTATTTGATTCATCTCATAAACGAGTATATACTGTAATTATACTTACATTTTCTAAATTAATATACCTGACATTGAAATTTTTAGAAGAATGTAGAAATGTTTTTAAAAAGAGCTTTATTATATAACGTACTCATAGTTATGAACACTGATTAAGATACATGAGCAGCAGTCATGTACACTGATTAAGGCACATAAGCAGCAGTCATGTACATTGAATAAGGTACATGAGCAGCATAGTCATGTACATGGACTAAGGTACATGAGCAGCAGTCATGTACACTGATTAAGGCACATAAGCAGCAGTCATGTACATTGAATAAGGTACATGAGCAGCATAGTCATGTACATGGACTAAGGTACATGAGCAGCAGTCATGTACACTGATTAGGGCACATAAGCAGCAGTCATGTACATTGAATAAGGTACATGAGCAGCATAGTCATGTACACGGATTAAGGTACATGAGCAGCAGTCATGTACACTGATTAAGGTACATAAGCAGCATAAGTTTTATGAATCTCTCGTTAATTAATATCGCCATATCCTCAAAAATCAGAACAACAATATTATCAACAACAACAACTGTATCCTCCATAGCAATCAGACTTTGAGTTGCTTTAAATTTACGATAAAGAAGAAGAAAAAAAACAGGTGGAATATAAGATCCTGCAAATAGCTGAATATGAACAGAAGGATATGACAGTTTATTGTGTGTGAGATCCAACTCTTCCACCATTTCTCCAGCCTCATCAATGATTCCTTGTGGAATCTCTTCAAGACTGCGGAAAGCCAAGTTCTGTTTTCTAATTTGATTTGATACTCCCCCATCCATCTTGGCCATCCTGAATTGGATTTGACTATTGCAATGGTTTCAGGGCCATCCTCTTCACAATATATATTAACCTGTAAATTGGAATAAGAGTACTGAATTTGATTTCATATTCTATATTACACAAGAAAAAAATCATACTTGTGGTACCAAATTTAGTCATACAAATTAAATGCTAAAAATGTGTAAAAGATATTGTTGTCATGCCAAAAGGCAAAAGCCAGATATTTGATAGATAATAACTTTCAAAGTTCTGGCAAATCTACTTTCTTTTACGCTTTCAGAGAATTTTAATTACTTGTCACATTGTGTCTGTAGATTTAATTCATATCTCAGTTGCCTATTTTTGCTATATTACATCACTGTGGTCACCAAGTGTTATTTGTTTCAAAAGTGAAGAATGGAAAATAACTGCTGTGTTAACTGAAAAGGCAATTTCATTACATTGGTAAAAGAGCACACATTTAAAAAGATTATTTATTACATCAGTTGCACAAAATGGATGATGTCTACTTCTGCCCAAACTGAAGAAAAGTATAAAAGACAAATATCTTTGAAAATTTTGAATGGAAAAAAACCCACCAGCATTTCTTCTTAGGATTAAAGTTTGTACTTCAAATGGCATCAGAAATGGTACCAATGTATTAATGCAAAGGCTTCAATAATGGATACAGAGGGTTCCTTTTACATGGGCTATAATAATTTCAAAGTTTTTTTCCCCAACAACGTGGACAGTATGCATTCAACTCTCAGAAAGAGTCAAGGCCTTCATAATTTTCAAACTGCAACCATGTTGACAAATGGTTTTTCCTTGCAGGGGCGCACAGGCTAAAACCTCCCAGCTGATTTCTTGTCAATAATTCTTTCAGTAATTTGACTTGAACACTTTGTTTAGTTTTATACAAGTTTTCATTTCTCCTCGAGGATCTTTTATTTATCATTACAGAATAAATTATGATTGCAAATCACAACACAGATGACAGTAGTATTTTATTATTATAGGGCTGTCACCCCTGCAGGATTATACCAAATTCTGGCCACACTTCTCAGGTGCTGAAAATTTACATCAAGGAAAACCTTTCCAGGATTATAGAATGCAGTATCTGCCTTAGCCAGTAAAACAACAATATAAACTATAGTAAATCCTTGAACTTTCAAGAGTGAATGGAATGCCTGGCTCACAAGTAGCAGTAGTCCGCTAGCCCAAGGCTAGTAAATTTCATGTCAGACTATTAGCTTTCATATTTCAGTAGTCCAATGGCTTGTACAGTTTCAGTTGTTGCCATCCAGCATTTGTGGGAAGGACTAGTGAAGATTCTGCTGGACTAGTACATTTCTCGATCTACTAGTCTTTCTGACTACAAAGAAATTTATGTTAAATTCTAGGCCTGAAATGGATAGTGCCTGTGTTAACAAGTAAAACTGTATAAAATTATTGAAGCATTTTCTGGACGTTTGCAGAAATACATTCTTTAGAAGCAGCATGAGTTACCATTCACGATGCCATTTGAAAACTACAATCTTTAACTGCAATAAATCATGACCAGGGACCAATTCTGTGTATATCTAATCCGTAATATAGGTCCCCGATATGACATACCCAGTGTGACTGAAAAATATTGCTTGATTAAAATCATCTTTGTCCATACAGTCTTGCAGCTAACTAGCAAACTGAGTCACGATGACAAAATCTATCTATTCATTTATTCATCAACCCGTTCATTTGATTCATTCATTCATCCACATCTCTATCCATTCTTCCAAATATTCAAATTGTTTATTAACTCAATAAGCTCGTGTCCTCACGGCCAAACATATGACAATCAAACACAATTTATTTCAGCAGTATTGTCTCACCTCCAATTTTAGTAAAGAATTGGTTGCGTTAAACTAAACAAAAATGTTTCTTGGTCGATTTATGTCTTCTATTTTGGACCAGTCACATGATTGTCTGGTGGGATATTGTAACCGCTTATGTTATTTTCGTATATAATTTCAAGCGTTTAAGTGACATAAAAGAAGCGACAACAATGGCAGTCGAAATCGAATCCGCTGAGTATGCGAAACTATTTTCACAAATTCTGTTGATTTCAGCAACAAAATGCCTTAAGTTTCTGATTTTGGATAACATTATTAGGGAATTTGTAATAAAAGAGTAAAAGCAAGAGGCATAATTTTCCTAAACATTACAGAATTCGCTAGATTTTCGGGCGAGTTAGCAGGAACGTGTTTTCGGTGTTTTGTCTTAGAATCGAACTTGAACACTTTATTTCTTCTGTTTCAGTGTTGTGAGGTTAATAGAACAGTATCTGAAAGAAAACAGTTTGATGAAAACTCTCGCAGTTTTGCAGGTAATTTGGGTCAAGTAATGCGTTGTATATTTCATATGAATTGAATCTGATTACAGTACAGTTTTCATTACATACATTCGTATAGTATACGCTTACCCTCCCGTTTGTTATTATGACTAAATTACTTGCTATTTTAGATGTACTTAGTTATGATTTTTACAAAAATATTATAATGCTATTTTTATTCAGACTTCATTATTTTGAAATGTGTGGCATATAATTAAAAAAAAAATGATAAAGTATATTAGATTACATTTTTATAATTCAGATAATTTGTTTCACTGTAGTTTCGTAGCCGTTATTTTAATTTTACTGATTATAATGGATGGTATTGTGCACGTTTTATACAGTATAAATGTACCATTATTTTAGTTTTATGAATGTGAATATCCCCATCGCAACCATGCACCTTATCATGTGTATTAGGCATTGCTTGTACTATAAATAGCATTTTCTTTAATATTGCACTCACCGTTAACAACTGTATTTTTCCAAATTAAAAAGTTATTCGTAGACGGATCAAGGTTTGGTTTGAAATTTTGTAAGGTATATAGAGATTAAATAATTCTCAGCTAGATAGTAACTGGCCCCGGTAAATACTTTCGAAGACCAAAGGTGGTGTACGATTCAGAATCGAACGGGCCCATACTATAATCAACAGGAATGTATATTGCAGCTTGGCAATTTGGCTGATGTATGCTTTGCCATGGGGTAGGGGTGGGGGGATATTCAAGAAATTTAAATTGCGGTATTTTGTCCATGTTATGCACGTTCATCTGTGTGTATGCCTAGCTAGGCCACTGCTAAATACCACAAAAAATGTTACTTCTGTATAGTTTTGTACAGGTAAAAGTATGAAATTGATACCTGCCATGGTCGGGATTATGGCATAGAGGAAAAAGAAACAATGACCATATTTGATTCACTTTTTTTCATTTCATCTTTAAACAACATAGCATATTACATTCCCTTTTTTCATAAAGAAACTTTAACAAATTTCTCCACAGCAGGTTTATTATCAAATTCCTTAAGTTCTGGATCTGGTGTTCCTTGGGTTGCCATTGCATGTTTCCTTCCACAGTCACAGCACCATGTGCATAAAGCTAATATTGTTCCTTTATTTTCTCGTTTTTCTGCCCATGGGAATGTAATATTCCTTGATTCCATGAATCTCTCAGTCTCTTTTGTGTTCTGTTTTCTCTATCAAAACTAGATGCATATACTAATTTCTGTTTGCCAGTCTCACTAGAATCATGCTAATCTGCAGCATTGCACTTGGTGCCAAAGAAATTATGTAAAGTTCCCATTGGTAAGTATACATATGATAATCACTCAAAAACGAAAGTACACCGCTCCCTCAATAACTCACGCACAACAGGGTCCAAAAACATAGACCGCACTATAAGCGAGGGCGCGAGTTACCGAGGGACCTCAAAAAAATTAAGAAAGGGATGCCATCACCGCGGGACATCGAGAAAACCACATTGGGGGTGGGGGTGGGTAACAGGGCTGTTTAATGGCGGAATACTCATTTTATAATTACATTGGGAATAATTGTCAATAAAGAACTTTTTCTAATGTAGTTGTTTGCTTTTCTGTATAAATTACCTTTTATTTTCAAGATAACGAACCTCTGAAAGATCGTTAACAACATTACTCCAAGCGGTTTGAACAACACATGTACGCGATACATTGTGTATTACGTCACTGCTTTTTGTTGTTGTTGATTCACAACTAAACAAGATTCCTTTTTTCAAAAACTATTGACATTTATTTCGTGAAACAACCGTCAACATCGAACCTCGATTTATTTATTGTTCCATTAGTAAAATATGGATGCCGTGATTTCATATCAAGTAACAGTGAAACTTCGTCTCATCCTTGAGGAAATCCCTGAGTAGCATGTTAGAAAGTTCAATACAAACTCTGGAACTCGCTTCTCCATAATGAACCGCATCTGTAAAACAAAGCTTTTATTCTCCAAGTACTCATTTGGCTTGGTTGCCTTACTATCTTTGATTACATTTGTGAATGAGTAGGCTAATTTAAGGTAGTTTAATTATATTACTTACATAATAATATTTATATAAGTGTTCGATTGATCAATTGAAATGAGTTGACCTGACACATGGCCGTGACCGCTAGCTCTTATGCAGGCAGGATTTGCACGCCTTTTAACTTTTCTGTTATTCCACCCCCTTTGTTTGATTTGATACAAAAGACGTAATTAACGTGATAATACAAAGCAGGTCTGCTATTAATTGAGTGTAACAACACAACATATACTTCCGCAAGTCGGAGATAAAAACAAAAAAAGGTCGGCACATAATTAGATTCTCACGGAAAGGCTCGCGGCGATAGCTGGGTCGGTTGAATTTTAATTTTCACGTTTGAATACAAGAGGGTTTATTGCATTTATGATGATTACACTGAAACCGAATTAAAAGATAGAGCTAAAACACATATTTCACTTGACAAAACTTATTTAATTGGTATTTATTTTTTAAATGTTGCCACCAGTAGGCTTTAGTGACGTTTTCATTGATCGAAATTTCGTCGAATATTGTTATTTATAGTGTACTGAGAATGTTGTTTGGAAAGAAAATTGAACAAAATATTTGACTTCTTATTAAAAGTTGAAAATGTCATGATGATGATTCAAATTTCTGGGTACTAACCACTGGTTTTGACGATAAAACGAGCGATATATTAAGGTTAATTTTACTAATTTTTGATCGCGATTTTTTCCACCTTAAACAAATAGGGTCTTTTTTTTTTTTTTTTTTTTTTAAATTTTCTAGTTTTAAAAAAATGGGATCCACGTCTGGTCCGCGTTATAAGCGGGTTCGCAAGTTATCCGGGCGCGAGTAATCGAGGGAGCAGTGTATATCTGTACATGACACCCCCAAAAAGCTGATTTTATGATGATTAACATAGGAGTTAATGCGCCTCTGACAAATAAAAATCACTTTGATAAGCATCAGTCAGCACACTTTTAATTATTGTATTTAAATCCTTCTGTGATGTTTGGAACACTTGCATTTTATCATATACTGTATTCAGAAAAATAGTGCCAAGATTTTGGGACTTATTTTGTTTGTCAGAGAATATTCTTTTGTTTTCAAGTGATTATCACATGTACTTTTCCGATGGCAACTTTACACAATTTATTTGGATTCATAGAATAGGACATTTCCATAGGCTGCAAAACAACAAAACAAAAGAAACATTATTAGCTTTATGCACTCAGACTTGTTTTGAGACTTTGCTGTTTTAGCTGAAGTGTTGCTGGTTTCACCTATAACATAAGTGGCTTGTGAGCGAGGTTTATTGTCACATAATCTTATCAAGACAAAGGACAATTGATGATTAAAGCAAGAAACTGTAACTAAATTGGCAAAGGTGACAGAGGAAGGTCCAGAACTTAAGGATTTTGATCCTAAACCTGCTGTGGAGAAGTTTCTTAAGAAAAAGGTGAATATAGTATGCTGTGCTGTGTTGCTTAAAGATGAAATGAAAAAAGTGAATGGAATATGCTCCTTCCCTGACCTAGAGGCATGGGCTATCGACACCTTTTCAATCAGCTGGGAGGGAATATCAGCATATGCCTACCCTCCAGCAGTTCTAATACTGAAACTAATCCAGAAAATGAGGGGTTGTGCTTGCAAAATAGTTGATTGCCCCTCTCGGATGGGACAGATCCTGGATCAACGATCTGCTCAATCTGGCAACAGACATGCCCAGAAAAATCATATATTTACCCCCATGCTGCATAAGCAGCCAAGGTCGCCATTATTCCATTAGTGTCCAGAGAAACTTCTCCTTCATGCCTTGCTCATGTCTGGGATGCCCTGCATGACAAGGAGTTCTGCACTTCGATTGTGGAGAGGATTGCGACAACTAGACAGCCCTCCACTTTGAAGGTATATTAGGGGAAGTGGTGCATTTCTTTTCAACAACTGATGTTATGTTAATGACAACACACCACTGTCAGCCTCCATCCCCATTCTGGCTAACTTCTTTCTTTTCCTCTTTAAAGATTAGAAGCTAGCCCAATCACAATCAAGTGATACCGTTCCATGATTTCAGACATGTTCAGATATCATGGAAGAAATGAGATTGGCTGCAACAAGAACCTTTCTGACTTAATGTCCAATTTCAACATAATCCAGGTCCCACTTGCTCACCTTGTTCCCAAAATTTAACCTCTCCTGGGTCTTGATGTGGCATGGTAGGTCTAAGTTCAAGATCTTGTTTTCCACCTTGCTAAAGCAGTTATCATATAAGACTTGCTTCCTGATTAGCACTAACTTCAGCTTGCAGAGTGAGTGAGCTGCATATGCTCTCCATGGATCCAAACTATATTCAGTTCCATCCCAACGGTTCAGTCATACTAATGATGCAACCTGGTTTCATTTCAAAAAGCAGATTACTGTTGATAGGCAACAAATAACTATCCGCTCTCTCGCCTCAATCTGCTTGGTACGTGCCCTTAGATGCTATGGAGAATGTCCACGGTGAATGTCAAAGGCTCATCCTACTGGTTAAGGCAGGAAAACAAGACATAACCCCACAAGCTCTGGCTGCTTGTCTAAAGGGGATTATTAGATCAGTATACTCTGAACTCTCACTGGGTCAGGAATAATTCATGAAGGTTTCGGCTCACAAAATACAAGCAATTTCCATGAGCTTGGCCTTCGAACATAATGTCGCAGTTCGAGACATAGTGGAGTCAGTTGGCTGGCATGCTCAGTATACTTTATCCAGAGCTCTACTATTTGCATGGCATGGCTTTGCAAAGGGGAGAGCTGTATCTTGTTGGGCCACTGATAGCTGCCTGGACAGTTACCACACCCCATTCATGACAGCACAACCTCAACCTCGGGCATGACCTTGCAACTTTTGTTGGAGTCTTCTGGAAAAGCTTTGAATGTAAGGCAATAGCCAGATGCGGGATCTCACAGGGATTGCCCTCGCACATGTATAAACACATAATCTTCTGTTGTGCTAACCTCATGTTAGGAGAAGTTCATCAGTCATCTTGCTCCTACAGGGTGACATGGGAAGAGGTTGGATGCTCAAGCATTTCCTTCTTTGTTTTCCTATTCTTCTAATGTTAATGTGATCAGGTAATGTATTTGATGGAGAAAGGACATTTATAGTAAATTATGTTTCTCAGAAAATACTTACCCAATCATATTACTGTCAATCCCTCCCATCTTTCCCTGCAAATGCAATCATCCTGTCATAGGTTTCGCTCATTAAACTGGTAAAATCCGGGATATGGGTGGCCACCTAGCTGGAACAAGCGGAGTTAATCTGTAAGAGCTACTTCCCTTTGTCTATATTAAATATAGACTGAAAGATGTTTTGTCGTCTCTCAGGGAGGACTGGATTCAGAGGTAACTGATAGTAATTTTGTAATGTTAATGTGATTGAATAAGTATCTTTGGAGAAAAATAATTTACAAAAAAATTTCCTGTTTTCAATTTTATGAATGACTAAAAAAAATTCTCATTGAACTGGGATACCAACTAAAATATTGATTCAGCAAGTATTCAGTTGACGAACATGTCTTACCATGATGTATGATGTGTGTAGTGCTTCCCCCAAGCCATTTTTAGATTACTCAGTGTCATGCTGTTCTTTTCCTGTACCAGCCCTTTTTTTCAACAACTTGTCCTTTCATCAGTTGCAAAATTCTCTCCTTTTGTTTCTATTGAACATAAACAGTCATTCATGTGCTCAATTTAATTTCAACATTTTTTATGATCATGAGTGGCAGTATGCCTGTGTCCAAAGCTTAGGTTGTTCATTGTGTAAGCAGATCACTGCTAATTAACACCTTGAAGTGATGCATAAAGGAGATCTTTGTTTATTCAAATTCACTGCTCACAGCAGTGTGAGCACTTAGTGGACAACATTTTGACATGAAGTTCAAGTAGATATGATTAAAGGGATTATCTTTTTCAAATGGATATTGTCTTTAAAGCCAGTGGCAGGGTATGGTCAGTTTTATCTATTCTAAATGACATGTTCATTATTGTCCATTTCATGCAAGAAGCTACAACTGTGACTGATATGAGTCTATCAAATAACTGTTTTTAGCAAACAGTTTCTGACATGTTTTGATAGTTGTCAGTTAAAAAAAAATGCTACTGACTGGTTATTGAATTCGTTTTAAACAGCATATTAAATGAACTAGTAGACACATGGATCCTGCCTTACAATAAAATAAATCATAATTCTTGCCCTTCAATAAATTGAATCATAGTTCCTGCCCTTCAATAAATCAAGTCATGATTTCATCCAAGGAACATAAAGGATGCATAAACGAAAAGAAGATGAAATAGAAGGCTTAATAAAGTTTGGAAATTTCTTATATGTCACCTATATCCACAATTACTTCATGATTATTATTATTATTATTATTATTGGTAAGATTTTTACTTTGTATGTAACTAACCATGCATTCAGTTTCCTTTGAAAGCATTACTGCCACATGTACATGTATCCTTTGCTAAGGAAAGATGAAACAAAAAAAGAAAATTAATACTGGGAAAGAATGCATCAAGGATTTTACTCTTGCAACTTTGTTCAGTGGATTACATATGAAATATAGAATTTTATAGAACTTTAGAAGTCAACTACTAATTTTACAACAGCAACAACAACCATAATTATAACAATAACGGCAACAACAGTTCACAAAAAAATAAGGTGCTCTTTTCATCATGAGAATCATATTTCTAGAACTGTAAATTTAGGAGGGATATTTTGCCTTCCATTTGAAGAAGGGGGCAATTTTCTCAATAAAGGAGGGATTTAATGAAGGAATAAAGGTAAGGCTTGAAAATATGATTAACGGTTTTTGCGTATTCTGTTGATTTTTTTACACGAGGTTTAGAAATGAGCATGAATCTTACAATTGCATGTTCTAAGATATAAGATAGACGCTGTTAAAGTGCCTTTTTTTAGACTAATTACCATGCCCTTTTTAGATCCTGTGGGAAACAGTATGTATTGTAAACAAATATCCATCACTTTTTATAGTATTGTCAATGTGATACTGAATGAAATTTTTGGGTAAACCCAATTCTAGACAGTAACAGATGTCTGGAAAGAAAGCATTATAAGTATTTTACTGGATAAAAGCTTGTCTGACTGAGCATTCTCATGGTACATTTGCCCGCCAGATTATTCAGCTCATTCTGGGTGTATGGGCAATGGATTTCTCTAGTGCAGGAACACCATCTGCTTCACAGAATATTGGTCTCTTTGGCACACACAGTGTACACTCAATGCTTGGAAATAGTGGATGCTGTTCTATACCATCTTTAATAAAAGAAAGGGATGCTAATTGACTGATTTGAATATTTAAAGTATAATAATTCATATTTTGGGTACAGTTTTTTTTTTACATTTTAAAGGACAGAATGTGCTAGTTAAAGTATACTGATACACTGTGTTTGCCTTTGATAGGGATGGTATGGGGGAGGGCTTCTTCTGACATTTTACATCTCCAGTGTAGTGATGACTTCGTCTTTGTGAATGATGATGCAGGTGCAAAAGGGGTTTTCCACTGGAGAAAGGGCCAGACACAAGTGAGGTTGAAAAGCAGAAATAATTTGTTTATTTCTTGGTGAAGACAGAAGGACAGAAAACTTTTCACATGATGATATGACATATGGGAAAATCAAAGCAAAAAAATGTTTTCCCAGCTAAGGATGTTATATAATATTTTTTAAGAAAAAAAGTTTTAAAAAATCCCTGGCTCCTCAAAGAATGAAATGATTACACATATTGCCTTACTCTTTATTGCAGGAAGAGACGGGCATATCTCTTAACACTGTAGACTCCGTGGATGGATTTGTCTCGGACATTCAGAGTGGACACTGGGACACAGTTCTACTGGCTATTCAGTCCCTTAAGCTGCCAGATCAAAAGCTGATTGATCTGTATGAACAGGTAACCAGTGTTAATGTTTGCTAAATACTATAATGCTTTGAAATACAATGACATTTTTGTGGCGGCTATTTCGTTTTATTGGGTTTTTGTTTTTTGTGCAGCTAGTTTTATTTGCTTTTGCAGTTATCGTCAGTGTTGAAAATTCAATTTTTTTCTCACCTGGCTACAGTCAGGTGAGTTAGGTTATGGTGTGGTTCTTCAACAGTTATGTGTCGTCTACTCACAGTTGCTATTTGTAACTTTTCAACTTTAAATATTGGACAAATTATATTGATTTGCCATCAAATATGGATGAAGATATAAAAAGTAGAGATATCTTGAAACAGTTGTTTAGACAACATATATAATCAACAGTGTTGAAATAAATTTCTACTAAAAGCATCCTACTGCTCCAGATTTCTTGGTAAGCTGCTGCATTTGGATTTGAAGCAGATGTCAGAGAGGTGAGCAATCTTAGACCTGCTTGGGCCTTTTGTTGATTAGTGTACCAGAGAACCTGTGGCATAATAATTGGGTGTGTAACAGAGATTTCACATTGCACTCAGTACATCCTAGCAGGGTTATTGAAAGTACATGAGAGTGTATGTTTATCCTTCATTAAAACTAAAAACATTTATTTTATTCTAGTCAGTGAATTACTGGATTTTCTGAGTGAAATAATTGTGATATTTCACTGCAGTGAAAAAATATGATATGAGAGATTGATAACATTATGAGTAAGAAATTTCAAGCTTTTTGTAAAATGTTTCTGTGGTGTAAAGGTTAAGATGGCCACCTCACAACCAGGTTCAAATCCAGCAATGGACAATTTTTTTATTTTTATATTTTCTTTTTATCTGCTGTTCTACCTTGAATTGGGAAGTAGCATTATGTAACTACTGATATCTGCTGATACTTTATGTGCAAATATACACAAAACAGAGCAGAACATAAATGGTAAACTCCTGACATTATCGCGCGGGATGTAGCAAGAAACCAACTACGTCAGTGTGTTATACAAATTGCTAGACAATACGCTTGAGCATATAAAAAGAATATTTGCTTGCTCTGAGTGAATAACGAATATATTTCATCGAGTGTGTGAAAAACTTAAGTATTTTCACCCACTCAATGAAATATATCCATTATTCACTCGTTTCAAGCAAATATCCTCTCTGTAATTGCTACTGATTTCAAGAAGTTCACACCATCTGATTTGTTTTTGAATGCGACATGAGAAATAGATGTAATTCTGTTTCTCAAAGATAAGAATTTGAACTGTCCACATTTCAAGACTTGAAAGGTTTCACAAAGAAACAAAGGTAACTTTCAGGTAAAAAAATAAATTAGAATTACAAATCTTCAGCTGTCAATAAATAAGCCAAGTGTCATGTTAAATGTTGTATACATGTTCTGTGCATTTGTTACATATGAAAATTTGACCTAGGGTGCCATTTTGGAAGATATTCTGATGACCAGTCAAAGGATTATTGTTGCATAAATGCTTATTGTGTTCAGTATACATCAGTAATTTTATCATTCAGCCTGTGTAAAAATATTGGTGCTTTTTAACTGTTTGAATTAATAGATTTCCATTTTAATGTCGGCCATTGTAATTCCTATGTGCACACAGTGTACCAGTCATGGAATTTTTAAGTTCATCAAGTCAGAATTAGATCAGTTTTTGGTTACAGGCAATTAATTATCTTATGAACTACAGAACTCGCATATGTGTGGTGGTATATTAAGTACCATATTTAAAAGAATGAAGGTCGCTCATTGGCTGAAAAGTATTACCTGAAAAAATTAACATAATTTTTCAGAAGAAGTCTGTGTATGGTAAATTGTATGCATTAGTAGGTTTGAACCTACAACAATTTTTATTTTATCACTGTTGCCACACAGGTACTACAGGAAGTAAATGGGGAGATCTCATCGGGCTGGCTTTTATACAACCGAATATCAACTCTTAGTCAAACGTTTTGGAGATTCATCAACCAAATATCAACTCTTAGCCAAAAGTTTTGGAGATTCAGCAACCAAATATCAACTCTTAGTCAAAAGTTTTGGAGATTCAGCAACCAAATATCAACTCTTAATCAAAAGTTTTCAAACAAAAGATAGAAGTACCTAGAAATCTTGAAATTTATTCAAAGATGTGTAAATTTGTAACTAAAAATCATTGTTGGGCTAGTGAAATTTAATGTTAGTAGTTCAACTTCACATAGACCAGCATAGAAAAAAAGAACAAAAGTTAAGATTTTGAGACAATTTTTCCCTGCATCATCCTTGCCATGCTAGTAGATCTAAATTGGAATTGCCCCCTGAATATGCTTGCATTGATAAAAATCAAATGTTAATCGACTAGTTTTTCATTCCCTGTCAGTTTTGCACATATTATGCATCACATGCAAAGTTGGCAGGTATTATTATTTTCTTATTACACTTTTATGAATGGTCTTGATAGTGCAACCCATAGTTATTCCTGTGTTCTTCCTTGATTTATTATTTGAAATAAATGTTGAAGAAAGGTTTTTATATAGTCTAGAAGCAACATTAATATAATCTATTGGCATACATGCATATTAAGCTGTGGCAGGAACCTATCTAAACTTAAAAGCTTCATTTATTACTTTAGGTCTAATAATCATCGACATTATTTTTTATTTTTCATTTCTGTTTGTTCCCATAACAGCACCTCAGGCTAAATTGATTGCATAAAAACAGCATGCTTTCTTCCTTAATATTAATGTACTCTGGAAAGCTACATTTTTAGTTGCAAATAACTCAAGCTTGATGCAAATTTTAGCCATCCCTTCAGCACTCAGAGCTCTTCCATCTCTTTTCTAGTCCATTAAGGTCCATCTCCTCAACCACTCTCCAGGTTTCAGAGTGAAGTTTATACTTAAAACATTTTTGATTGGTCAGTTCAAAGTCAGACTTGAATTTCATATGGTTGGGTTCTTAAAGTTTTATACCAAATTTAATTTATATTGGAACTAGTGAAATCCAAACCAGATCACTAAAACACCCTAAAACTTTGGGGATGTATTTTTCCTATTTACTCCATATATTTTATGTTTGTTCAATGCAGAATATATGATATGGCTGTTTTTACTTCAAAACAGATGGACCCTTTTTTACTGCATGATCAGCAATAAGTTTTGAGCAAAATAAATGCCCCATTTTTCCAAAAGTTGCCTTTGCTTGAAAAAAGTGCCTCTATTACAAAAGTTGCCCTTGTTGCCCATCTCTCTGTATGAAAATTCCTGGCTTAAGCATTTACCATATAACCTCGCGTATGACCCAATGCCAACTACAAACTGCATAGACCCAGATCTGCCATCGCATAATGCACCATCAGATCTGGGTCTATGTAGTTTGTGAGGACTAATCAGTAGAACAAACAACATAGACCCTGATCTGCCAGCGCATTATGCGACGGCAGATCAGGATCTATGTTGTTTGCAATTGGACCCACTTTATACGTGAGTACATACGGTAGTTTTTGGGTTGATTACAAAATATTCATAAATATCTGATCAGATGTACCAGATTTAGGAAGAGCTGGTTCATTGAATATTCTGAAGATATCTAATCTAGTTTTTTTTTTACATGTGTTTTTCTTCACTGTTGTCAACACTTTGAAGAAGTGCCATATTTTTGTAAGACCCAGTACAGTAAAACTTGTCTTGAAAGACCATTGCTATGAGAGACCATCTGTCTTAATAGACCAGATTCTCAATGCACTGATTTGTTGATTATATAGTGTTTTGAATTGTCATGAGAGACTACCTGTGTTTAAAAACCATCATTTTTTGGCAGAAGGGGTGTATTTTCAAGACAACATGAGTACTTTTAATTAAAAACAGATTTTAGTTTGACATATCTTGTACCTGAAGCCCAGAGGCTACTAGTATGCTGGGTCTGGGCTACCTTGAAATAAGTACAGTTTAGGTAGCCCTGTGTTGGAAATATCTTGTGCCTGCAGCCCAGGGACTTCCAGAATGCTGGTTTTTTTAGCTACTTTAAAATAAGTTGAATTCAGGTAGCCCTGTGGATTACTACATTATATTGTTTCTTGTTTTAGTATATTTTTATAAAATATAGCTTTGAAAATATTTCGCAAACAAGAACAAGTAATAATGACTCATAACAAAGATTAAGGGAAGACTTGTAACAAAAAGTTATATAATATTAAAGTGCCTTCCCTGGGCTACAGAATTTAAGGTCAGCTACTAGGTTCCTTCTCTGTTAGTCCATTGGGCTACATCTAATTTTGAAATTTGTCATTTCCTGCTTATGACCTGGATAGTTTGCTTAGCAGCTTGGGTTTATCTGATTTATTTTACCACAAAGACTACTCAGTGCCAACATCTAAGCTGCACAGTGATGAGCAAACATTATGAGAACTTGCATTACACTCAGTGTAAAATAAATACATAAAAGTATGTTACAAAAATATTTAAAGATTAATTTCTTCCAGATTGTGTTGGAGCTGATAGAGCTGCGAGAGCTGGGAGCAGCCAGGTCCCTGTTGAGACAAACTGACCCCATGATTATGATGAAACACAACCAGCCTGACCGCTACATCCACCTGGAAAATATGTTGGCAAGATCCTACTTTGATCCTCGAGAGGTAATGCCTCATTGAGGTACTGTTTTGTGAATCGTATTGGGGACATCCATGTTTTTTTCTTCCCCAACACAGGTAATTGCTAGAAATACGAAAGTGACTTTGATCCTTAAATATGATCCCTAATAGTTCAGCCCTTCCCCATTATAACACGGTACTTGAGGGTCTATAAATGCCAACCACACTAAGTACCAAAACCAATCAATAATGAAAATGATAGAAAATTTGATGAATACATGTTGGGGAGTGGAGGATAAACAAAATACAAGTCAAACATTTAATAATAATGTAAGTTTATGTAAATTAAATATTTTTTTTCACTTCATGGTATTTTTGCATTTAATTTTGTCAAATAGTAATGTTTTAAAAATGATCTGGAGTTATAATACTAAACTTTATGTTGTTTTCTTTCAACTCATATTGTCATACATAGTCATTCATTTGATAGATCACAAAATGAATAACATTAAATCAAGAATGTAACACCTGCCTTAATAAATATACTTGTCAGTTCTTATTTCTAATATACAACTACATTGTCATCAAATTTGAAATGATGATAAATCATATGATTCAATTCCAGTTGCAGTTGAGGCCAATGCACGATTCTTTTTTTAAAAATTAAATCACATATTTACTACTTCTAAGCACATATTGCAATTAAATAAATGAACATCGAATTATTTATCTGTAAAAATATGCAGTGAGTAATGTCAAGTTATTTGTGTCAGTTAAATATTGTGTCTTCATTTCAAAAGCACCAGTTACATATGCTGATATATGTAGCAGACTTTTACTTTAAGCTCAAGATAACAAAAATAACAAACTTGCATGCTTGTATGTAATCCATTTGAAAGTGAATGAGATCTAAAAGAAGCACATTTGTTCACAAAAAGTACTAAACCAAATAGAATAAGCACTGTTCATTCAGCATGATGTGTATTCCTGCCTTCGATACTTTCTTTCATGTTATGTTTGAGACCTGATCATTCTTGGATTTTTTTTTAGAGTCAGTGATGTTTATTAACTTCATAATCTTTAATGGTACAATGTTCTGGCTTAGTAGCTACATTGTGCAAATGAGTATCTATCAGTGGCAGTCACTTTCTCTCTCTTAATTGGGTAATACATTCTGGGCCTCATTGTGGTACTTAAGTGGCTAGTGTTTGCATGACAAAAATATAAGACAAGCTTATTGTAGGTCATTATATTTTGACACTTGGATGTCAACAGATCACAGAAAGGACTAGCAGCTGCATGTCTTACATGTATCAGCACAGCCGGTACCGACACAAACCACACCGCATTCCGCATGGCCGGAAACTGTGCTGATGAACAAACCATCCATACTGGTTCAACACATTCATCCAGCAGAGCTGGCTTACCATATGTACACTGCTTACCCACAGGGAAGTTACCGTGACTTACATAGAGATGACGGCATTGCATCATCTATGCCACCCGGGATGGTTTATCAGGATATGGAGGCAGAACCAGAACAGTGTGTGTGAAGATACTCCTAAACAACAGCTTTACTCAGATTCAACCATGGAATGGACTGATTTCAGCTTTTAGGCTGTCATTGAAGAGATATACCAGGTGTTGTAAGCATGATACCACCCTCAAGCCCTATCTTCGTGGCTGAAGTAGGTTATATGCTTGGTGTACTCTGAAGTCTCAAAAGATCACTGTCGCCTTATGAGCATTTCAGCTCATCAAATTAGAATGATCTCTGCGAACCTTGCTTTCGAACGTAATGTTTTGATCTAAGCCATAATATAAGCTGTTGGATGTCAACCTTCAAGAGTTTTTATCTCAGACATTCACTTCGCAGAGACAAACTCTGAATCTGGTGGGTCCTGTGGTGGTGGCCCAAATGACCACCAGACCCAGTTAAAGCCAACACAGCCTCGTAGCTTCGCTGGATTCGCCAGTGAAATTTTGTTGGTAAGAAGAATTAAATAAATCATCTTAACTGGATATAAGGGTCACAGATCACATGACTCAAGGCTGTGTTGCTTTCAGATTAGGAGAGTGTGGTATCATTCACATAGGGAATCCAGCCTTTTATTCCCTAGAAGGATATCTGAGGTATAGGTAGGATGCTCAGCATTTCTTCCTCCTATTACCTATTCTCCTAACATTAATGTGATCGGGGAATGTATTTGAAGGACAAAGCAAATTTTTAAGTAAATTATGTTTCTCCGAGAATACTTACCTGATCACATTACTTAAAAACTCTCCCAGCCACCCTGCCATGCAAGCATCCTCATTGGTATATTGCTCAGCTTAAAAACTAGTGACACCTGGTGGTGGGAAGGGGAGGTAATTGATAAGAGTTATTGCCCTTTGTCTATATGATATAGACACAAAAGACAAAGCAGGACTGGATTCAGGAGGTAGCAGGCTTATATCCCCTAATGTTAATGTGGTCAGGTGAGTATTCTCTGAGAAACATAATTTACTTAAAAATTTGCTTTCTCTAAAGTGCTTGGCTTTGTACTATTGCAGTATTATGCAAAAATTTAAACTATACCATAACAAAATATTTAAAAAATATTCAGGAGTTCATTTATTGATAATCTAGCAATAGAGTTAGCTCTAACCTGTGTGGAAAGTAAAATTTTGAGAAAATGACATTTTATGGCCAGTCACACTACCGTATTTAGCTGTGTATAACGTGCACTTTTTTCGCCTAATTTTCTTATTTTCAGTAGGGGGTGCACGTTTTATAGAAGAACTAAAAACAAAAGTTTTTTCCAGATGATATGATGATATGATGAAGGCACTATAGCTGCCTACATGTGTCACATTCACTCCTTGTGAAATATGAAATCTATTGCAATTTGCATTGTAACTAAATTGTTTACTGGTACTAGCCTTATTAAAGAAATAAATAATGATTACAAACCTTGATAGTTTTGTTCTTTGTTTGCTTCTGTTAATAAACTTCTTTCATTTAAGATCGCTGTGTAGCGCTTTCATCTGTGCATCGTAAATACATGTACATAACGACAGGTAACTTGTTGTTCTAAAGCTGTGCAAAGTACCGCATTGCAGTGGAACAAACATGATGATTACCATGCCTGTTCCATAAATGTTCAGTATTCCATAACTGTGGATCTAATACATTTTTTCTTCATTTATTCTTGGTTGAATTGAAATATAATAATTAGGGTTCAAGCAGAATTAATGTTCTCATCAGAGGCACCTTTAGGGGACATATTTTTTCTGACTATGGTTTGTCTGTTACGGTAACACTGACACATTGTGAAAGAAAATAATTATTTACAAGTCGGATTTTTGTTTTTTCTTTGGAAAATAAATTTGCATCTTAGTTTTATTTCTCATCTTAAAATGATAGTATTTTATATTTCTTTGTGACTATACAGTGATCAATAGTTCATTAACTCAGTGTGGTCTTTTCATGGTAATCAGTCCCAGCTAAGCTTTGATGTGCTAATCATAGTTACAATGCTTTGTCTAGGTAAATTTGCAATTTATTTACTTTTCTTCAGGAGTGTTATCAGCGGAACAAACATATGATTACCATACCTGTAAATGTTCAGTATTTGATAACTGTGGACCTGGTTTAATTTTTTCTTCATTTATTCTTGGTTGAATTGAAAGATAATATTTATAATTCAAGCAATGTTAATGTTCTCTCAGAGGCACATTTAGGGGACATCTTTTTCATAACTATGATTAGTCTGTTACGGTAGCACTGACACATCATGAAACAAAATAATCAATGTATGAAGTCGGAAAACATTTTTTTTTCTTTGGAAAATAAACTTGGTTCTTAGTTTTATTTCTCATCTTAAATCATAGTATTTTATATATTTTTGCGACTATACAGTGATCAATGCTTCATTGAGTCTGTGATCTTTTCGTGGTAATCAGTGCCGGCTAAGCTTTGATGTGCTAAACATAGTTACAATGCTTTGTCTAGGTAAACTTGAAATTTATTTACTTTTCTTCGTAAAATAAGCTTAGTTCTTTGTTTTATTTCTCATCCTGAACAACAGTATTTGATCCTTCTTTGTTACAATAGAGTGAGCAATATTTATATGACTCGGCATGCTGTTTTTAATATATTATCAGTGCCAGCTAACGTTTTGATGTGCCAAACATAATTATGAAGTATTGTCTTGGTAAATTCTATCTAGGGCACTGAAATATATTTTAGAAGTGTCATGATTGTCCAAATAAGTATAAATACTGGACCTGAACTTTCACATAGCATCTTGAGTTTGATCTTGAAACGTAAGGAATGATGACAGATGAGGACATACAGCGACTTTTCGAGAGTGATGACAACGAAGAGGAATTTTAGGCATCTGATGCTATAGACAACTCCATCAACAAAGCGAACCTTAAAACTGCTCTTTTAAGGGTCAATCATAAAATCGGAAAGATATAGTTTAAAATTTGCCACTTATTCATTCTTTCTTTTATGATATCTGTAAAAAAGAAGTATTGGTCATAATCGTGTGCCATGTGCTGACAGAAAAGACTAGAGAAATAGTCACACACTGGATTATTGTAAAGAATTCAAATTCGTGTAACAAATGACAAGCAGTGCACTATCCAAAATGGCTGACTTTTGTTCTACTTCGAAATGGAGTGAAATTATCAAGATTTTAAAATGTATTTTATCACATGCGCGTTATATGGCAGAACTACGTTTTATCCCCTCATTCTGGGTCAAAAATTGGAATGCACATTATACACACCAAAATAAGGTATTTTCAGAAGAGTTGTGCACTGTTTTTTTTTTACTGTAGACTCATCTACATCCTGGGGGTAGGTGTGGGATGCTGGAGAGGTGGTGGTATCTTTATTTAAGGAAATTTCTCACCATTCCACTACTTTTTTTTTCTTCATAATGACCATGCAGTAATATCTTCTCTTTGTTTGGCCATGAATAAAAACGACATAGTATAGACATTCTTTTTAAATGGCACAGGGACTGGTCACTTTAGTAAAACTTTTTAATATGTAGCTTACATTAATGGCTTGATGAAATAAAAATGCACACAATTGAACATAACTTAGTAGATTAATATGATAATTATAAAAAGTTTTTAACTGCTAAGGGTCCCATGCCTGTGACAAATTGCATTGAAACACGTGTATAAATTATATTTACTTACCAAATATCCATGACTATAAGGGATATTAGTTGCATGAGATGGTCAAATTTGCTCGATGAAGGTTTTGACTAAATGTTTAAATTGCCAGCTTAAGTCCAGATCAGGTTTTTTTTGGTGACTCAGTTAGGTTAGGGCTGCATGCGTTTTTTCAGATCACCCAAATTAGGTTAGGACCGTATGCATTTGTCTTGGGGTGATCTTTAATTGGCGATTGCCAAAAAATTATATTGGCAGGAAAGCCAGTCACCAATTTTAATCATTTTCCTAATTTGAATCGCTATATTCATCATTTAATCGCCATTTACAACTTTGGCGATCGCTAATGGGAACCTAGGACTTTGCATATTTTATCACACCCACAATGGATATTACAGAAGATGCTAAATAATAGTTTGGTTGGAGTTGTTTTCTGTGGTGATATTTGCATCACCAGATTGATAATAGAACTTCACACATTGGTTGAAGGGTTGAAAAATGCCTTAAGAGAATAAGAACACAATAGTTCAGATGTTAAGTTTATAGAAAATGAGTAAATTTTTTTGTAGAATGTGAGAAAACAGGTCTAAATCTAATTACAGGCCTATCCTGAAGGTCAAACAAAAGAAAAGCGACGTACAGCCATTGCACAAGCTCTGGCAGGAGAGGTGAATGTGGTACCCCCATCTCGTCTCCTGGCCCTCTTGGGGCAAGCCTTGAAATGGCAGCAACATCAGGGGCTTCTTCCTCCTGGTAAGTAATAAGACATTCTCTCCATTCACAGCATCAACTTGAATGCATGAAGAAAATTAAATATTTAGTTTTGTGATTAATTTCAATTTATATTAAAATAAACCAGTTTACTTGAATTTATAATCCATGCACAAGTCATGCAAGGTCTTTTGTATGTATGTCGTAGAAGGCATACACTGAACATTTTGTGCTCCATGTCAAAAGTTTGCACACACTGTAAGTGAGGTATTCAGCAAGTTTTAACTTAATTAAAATTTTAATTACCCAGGAATATTGGTGAAAATTGATACAGCTGTCATGTCTAGTTTAATTTCAATAGATCTGTCTCCTCAAGCAAATGTAATACAGGATATTCTGCGTATGCTGCAGAACACATATTCCTAGTTTTCAGGATACATGTGCCATTTTGTTAGTTGAAACACATGCACAGATAGAACAATGGTCAGGCACAGGACCTCTTTTTATAGCATACACTCAAACTAAATACAGTGGTCAGGCACAGAACCTCTGCTGACAGTAGGCACTCAAACTAAGTACAGTGGTCAGGCACAGAACCTCTGCTGACAGTAGGTACTCAAACTAAGTACAGTAGTCAGGCACAGAACCTCTGCTGACAGTAGGCACTCAAACTAAATACAGTATTCAGGCACAGAACCTCTGCTGACAGTAGGCACTCAAACTAAATACAGTAGTCAGACATAGGATCTCTACTTAATGAGACACTAAATACTAGGGGTGAATGATTCATCGATATATCGATGCATCAATACTTTTGTCATATCGATAAATGTATCGATACAAGAGGTGAAGAATCGATACAAAACGATATATACCCTATATAGGTTAGTTTAATCTTCAGTGGTCATGAATAATTATTAGTCTTTTGCCTTCTTATTCTTTAAACTGAGAATCGATAATGTATCATATCGTAGGCTGTGTATCGTGAATCGTATCGATACACGGCACAGGTGTATCGTTTCACCCCTACTAAATACAGTGGTCAGGCACAGAACCTCTGTTTACAGTAGACACTCAAAGTACAGTTATCATGCACAGGACCTCTGCTGACAGGAAACACTCAAACTAAGTACAGTAGTCAGGCACAGAACCTCTACTTACAGAGACACTCAAACTAAGTACAGGGGTCAGGCACAGAACCTTTGCTGACAGTAAGCACTCAAACTAAGTACAGTGGTCAGGCACAGAACCTCTGCTGACAGTAGACACTCAAACTAAGTAGAGTGGTCAGGCACATTAGACACTCAAACAAAATACAAGTAATGGTAAGGAACTAGATTAATACAGGGGCCAAAATCTACACTAACACCTGATATATTTACACTTACTGTTGGAGGTGCAAAGCGGCGAGACTGAGTAAACAGTTTATACATAAACAATGAAATCAGAACTTGAATATCAGTTAGTAGTGGTCATTTATAAATATTTCTCACTTCTTGAAGGATTATAGAGAATCAATAAGAATAAAACTAAAGCATATTTTGATGCAACTTTTCATCTTGTTGCATACAATCCCAAATTTTAGAGTTTAGGATCTTTTTCCATTTGGATTGATGTATTTTACATCCAAGACACAACATTTTTAGTGAATGCAACCACTGCATCCATGGAATTTATCTTATAACATTTTTACATCAGATTTAGTTTGTGCATTTAATGATTCTCCAAAAATGTTGCTTTCAAGTGTGTACACCAATTCAGGAGCTTATTAAATAGGGGGTCTGTTGCCCTCTTTTGTCACACCAGTAAATGGTGAGACATAAGTAACACTTTTACAGGAGCAATGGTGGCAGCAGCATCAATGTTAACATTCCATTCTGTCTTAAATGTTTGAAAGCTATATATCTTCTACATCAGTTCCCTTGTTTAACTGGAACTCAGACACTTTATTCTCTACATCAGTTCACTTGTTTAACTGGAACTCGGGCCCTTTATTCTCTACTTCAATTCCCTTGTTTAACTGGAACTCAGGCCCTTTATTGTCTACATCAGTTCCCTTGTTTAACTGGAACTCGGGTCATTTATTGTCTACATCAGTTCCCTACTTAAGTGGAACTCAGGCCCTTTATTCTCTACATCAGTTCCCTTGTTTAACTGGAACTCAGGCCCTTTATTGTCTACATCAGTTCCCTTGTTTTACTGGAACTCAGGCCCTTTATTGTCTACATCAGTTCCCTTGTTTAACTGGAACTCAGACCTTTTATTCTCTACATCAGTTCCCTTGTTTAACTGGAACTCAGGCCCATTATTCTCTACATCAGTTCCCATGTTTAACTGGAATTCCGGCAGTTATTCTCTAAACTTCCGATATGATACTTGGGATCCACCTCCATAATAAAACATATGCCATTCTAGTACAGGGCCTCAAGTTAAGAAAAGTCTGAAAGTTCAGTGATTCTAACTTTATTCTAATTAAAGTCATGGACTGTCAGAGTTTTTTTACTTTGAAGTCATGCTTGTGTTTCTTACTCAAAAAGTATCAAGAATACCTGGTATATATTACAATATGCCTAAAGTTGTACCTTGATATACAGAGGTTTCCAGTTTTTTTGCCTGCTTAAGTAGAAATCTGTGTCATCAGAATGCCATCCACAGGCTTGACACCATGGAACTGTGTCATCAGAATGCCATCCACAGAACCCTTGTTTAAATGTTGATTTTACAAAGGAAAAATGTTAACTCTAAATTCCAAACATTTTTAGAATAGAGCAAGTATCACAAAAGAGTATAATTTCTTCACTTATGCATTTTCTCAATTCCCACTTTATTTTATGACTTCAGAAATTATATTTGAGTCTGAATTCAAATTTTGTGGTCTGATAATTGTTAAAGCACAGAGATTACATTTAGTTGTTTGACAGGACATTAACATGCATTCATTAAGAGCATGCTGTATATTTCTAATGGTAATCCCATGGGCTTTGACAATTTGATTATGAAAGTATAATTAAAGATGGAGTTGTAATCTGCTAAATATTCTGAATAAAATTAAATAAATTAAATACACAGCACATTCAGTTTGAATGACTTATGTGGTTCTTCCACAAAAGATTTAAACATGAACGGATTTATATATATATATATATATATATATATATATATATATATATATATATATATATATATATATATATATATATATATATATATACTGTATATATGTATGTGTGTATATATATATATATATATATATATATATATATGTATGTATGTGTGTGTGTGTATATATATATATATATATATATATATATATATATATATATATAATGTATGTATGTGTGTGTATATGTATATATATATATACTGTATGTATGTATGTCTGTGTGTGTATATATATACTGTATGTATGTGTGTGTATATATATATATAGTGCTGAATGAGATACTGTCAGAAGTATAATCTGTATTAGAATTGTGATTGCTAAACACTGATTGATTTAAACTCAAAAGATTACTTCTGTGTTGTATTAAATTTTTTAGAGTGTAACAGTACTCGGATTGTTGAATTTGGTTTCATGAGAGACAGTTACTTATTTAAAAATATATTAGCATGAAGTTTGTGTGCTGTAACAAAGCATTTTTAACTTCTGTATTACTTGTGAAAAGTAGAATAGAAAACCTTTGCTGCTTGTCTGATCTAACTTCCTTTTAAACTTTGGCATTTTTGTGCTTTGCAATTAATTGTAAGTGTCCATCATACATGTCCATTTTCTTTTTCTTTTAGGTACTACTATAGATGTGTTTAGAGGTAAAGCAGCAGTGAAAGAGCAGGAGGAAGAAAAATACCCCACACAACTGAGCAAGACCATCAAGGTAAATGATCACAGCTATCTTTCCCTTTATTTATCTTACACTGTAAACCTAACAACTTTTCTTGTGCAGTTTTTCTTTTGTCCTTTAAACCCAAAGATATCTGTTTTCATAAATAACAGATATCTTTGGGTTTAAAGAACAAAAGATCATGAACATTTTAAAGTAAGAAGGGTGGAGGATTGAAGGTTTGAGGCATTTTTGTCTTTCAAGCTTAGCAACTTTCTCTTTCATGTGATTGGTATATAAAAGTATACATTTTCGAAAAGGTTATAAAATGGCAAACATAATGAATTCTAATTGAACAGATATGTCTCAAGAGGAAAGAAATATTTGAAATCTGACTTTCAAAATTTTAATTTTAAAAAAAATGTTTTTGAATGAAGATGTCTTTGTCATCTTTAAACATATTCATGCTACATTTTGTGATCATAATATATGTCCTATTGAACCATGTTATGGGCTTTAGATAAAACATTTTAGTTTTAATGTTATAATAGCTACTTAAATATATAGATCAAATGTATTCTTTGTTGAGCCCATGTTAGTGGGAAAGTGAGATATAGCAGTCTTTTTTATGCCGGTGGTATCAATAATTTTGTTAAGCTTTTGGATAAAGTTATTTATTATATTTGTCCATGTTGTGTTGAAAAACTGCATTAGACTTGACACCTTCTGCATATTGTCCAATATAGGCTTTCAACACAACATAGACTCATACAATGAAAATCCATAATGTACAGGTCACTGTATAATAACCTCTTATTATTTACATATATTTCCTAAACTGTGTGATAGATTCTCATCATACATGGCATGAATCACTATGAAGCCAAGACAGTTCATTCAGTGCTACATTCACTCACCCCACTGAACTTGACGTCAAGGTCAGTCATAGAAAATTTGGATTAGGGTTTTGGTAAAAACATTTATTTGCATATATATCCTAAACTCCTGATGGATTCTCTTCATACTTTGAATCAATCGTTATGAGGCTAAAACAATTCAATCTGTGACACATCTACATGTTCTATTGACCTTGAGGTCAAGGTCACAGTCATAGAAAATTTGTGTTCAGGTTTTGGTTAATGTTTTTTCATTTGCTTATATGTTCTAAACTGTTTGATGGATTTTATTCATACTTAGGATGAATATTTCTAAAGCTAATACAAATCATTCTGCAACATACATACTTGTCTTTTTGACCTTGGGATCAAGGTCACAGTAAAAAAAATTGGAGTTAAGGTTTGGTTAATGTTATGAAGTGGAACTTTGCATTTACTCTGAATGAAAACTTGTGTAATGTACATCTTACTGTACATTTTATATATATTATGTACTGTACATCTTACGGTCATTTTATGTACTGTACATTTTATGTATTGTACATCTTAGTGTACATTCTATGTATTGTACATCTTACTGTACATTTTATGTATTGTACATCTTACTGTACATTTTATGCATTGTACATCTTAACTACATTTTAAGCATTGTACATCTTACTGTACATTTTATGTACTGTACATCTCACTGTACATTTTATGTACTGTACATTTTATGTACTGTACATCTTACTGTACATTTTATGTATTGTACATCTTATTGTACATTTTATGTACTGTGCATTTTATGCATTGTATATCTTGCTGTACATTTGATGTATTTTACATCTTATTGTACATTTTGTACTGTACGTCTTACATCTTATTGTACATTTTGTACTGTACATCTTACTGTACATTTTATGTACTGTACATCTTACTGTACATTTTATGTACTGTACATCTTACTGTACATTTTATGTACTGTATATCTGTATACTATGTAAACAATGTATCAATCTATAAAGCTTTTTAACATCATTTATCTACATAAATTTTGTGCACAAATGTAAAGAGTTCAAGAAAATGTATATTTCGAGATTTTTGCTTATTTTTTTTCTTATTTCAGTGTTTTTATTAAATCATTTTAAGCTACAAATATAAACATAAAACAAAAATTGGTATTTTATAATTTTGATGTCTGGATCATTTTCTTTTAATATCCTTGATATTCCTCTAGAACAAGCTTTTTTTCTCCGATGTTGCAGTTTGGGCAGAAAGCCCACATTGAGTGTGGCAGGTTTTCTCCAGATGGTCAATATTTAGTTACTGGATCAGTGGATGGTTTTGTAGAGGTTTGGAACTTCACAACAGGAAAGATTAGGAAGGATTTACGTTACCAAGCACAGGTAAAACACTTAACCACATGGTACCAGACACAGGTAAAACACTTAGCTACACAGTACCAGGCACATGTAAAACACTTAACCACATGGTACCATGCACAGGTAAAATACTTAGTACCAGGCACAGGTAAAACATTTAGCCACACAGTACCAGGCACAGGTAAAACACTTAGCCACATGGTACCAGGCGCAGGTAAAACACTTAGCCACACAGTACCAGGCACAGGTAAAACACTTAACTACATGGTACCATGCACAGGTAAAACACTTAGTACCAGGCACAGGTTAAACATTTAACTACACAGTACCAGGCACAGGTAAAACACTTAACCACATGGTACCAGCCACAGGTAGATACTGAACCACATGGTACCAGGCACAGGTAAAATACTAAACCATGTGTTACCAGGCACAGATAAAATGCTTAACCACATACCTTTATTACTATAATTACAACACATTACAAAAATTGTCTCTTGAGTTGGTTTTAAATCTATGTTGAGTCAAGCCTCATCATATGGTGAAGATTGTTTACCGAAAAGATATTGAAATAACTCATCTTATAGATAAACATGGTCTTAATTAAATCACAAATAAACCATGGTTTAAAGCACAAAAGCAACAAAGTCATAAAGAAGAATTCTTTTTAATATGACTTTTAGCCACAAATGCAGGAAATAGATCAGCGGTTACTGGAAACAATAAGCAAGTGCAGAAGGTGTGATATTGTTTGTATACAGTATAGGTCTGTATCATCATCTTATATAAATTAAAGAAGACACAGTTTCAGCCCTTTAATTTTTCTCATTATTTCATGGTTTAAGGTTGAAGTAAATGTTTTCTATTTAGTATTTTTGTTTGTTGCTTTTTTTTTAGTTCATTAAGTCTTTTACACAAACTTCAATGAAGACTTTTTGATACTGTAAGTCTTTTACACAGACTTCAATGAAGACTCTTTTGTTCTGTAAGTCTTTTACACAGACTTCTATGAAGACTTTGTTTGGTACTGTTAGTCTTTTACAC
Organism: Margaritifera margaritifera; assembly: GCA_029931535.1. Lineage (NCBI taxonomy): Eukaryota > Metazoa > Mollusca > Bivalvia > Unionida > Margaritiferidae > Margaritifera > Margaritifera margaritifera. Next base: position 186,052 of record JAQPZY010001603.1, read on the forward strand.
AGACTTCTATGAAGACTTTGTTTGGTACTGTTAGTCTTTTACACAGACTTCAATGAAGACTTTTTTTGTTCTGTAAGTCGTTTACACAGACTTCTATGAAGACTTTTTTTGGTACTGTTAGTCTTTTACATAGACTTCAATGAAGACTTTTTTTGTTCTGTAAGTCTTTTACACAGATTTCAGTGAAGACTTTGTTGATACTGTTAGTCTTTTACACAGACTTCTATGAAGACATTTTTTGGTACTGTTAGTCTTTTACACAGACTTCTATGAAGACATTTTTTGGTTCTGTTATTCTTTTACACAGACTTCAATGAAGACTTTTTTTTGTTCTGTAAGTCCTTTACACAGACTTTAATGAAGACTTTTTTGATACTGTTAGTCTTTTACACAGACTTCAATGAAGATTTTTTTGATACTGTTATTCTTTTACACAGACTTCTATGACGATTGTTTTGATACTGTAAGTCTTTTACACAGACTTCAATAAAGACTTTTTTTGATACTGTAAGTCTTTTACACAGACTTCAATAAAGACTTTTTTTGATACTGTAAGTCTTTTACACAGACTTCAATAAAGACTTTTTTTGATACTGTAAGTCTTGTACACACTTCTACAAAGACTTTTTTTGTTCTGTAAGTCTTTACACAGACTTCTATGAAGATTTTTTTGATACTGTTAGTCTTTTACACAGACTTCAATGAAGACTTTTTTTGATACTGTAAGTCTTGTACACACTTCTATGAAGACTTTTTTTGTTCTGTAAGTCTTTACACAGACTTCAATGAAGACTTTTTTGATACTGTAAGTCTTTTACACAGACTTCAATGAAGACTTTTTTTGTTCTGTAAGTCTTTTACACAGACTTCTATGAAGACTTTTTTTTAGTTCATCAAGTCTTTTACACAGACTTCAATGAAGACTTTTTTGATACTGTAAGTCTTTTACACAGACTTCAATGAAGACTTTTTTTGTTCTGTAAGTCTGTTACACAGACTTCAATGAAGACTTTTTTGATACTGTAAGTCTTTTACACAGACTTCAATGAAGACTTTTTTTGTTCTGTAAGTCTGTTACACAGACTTCAATGAAGACTTTTTTGATACTGTAAGTCTTTTACACAGACTTCAATGAAGACTTTTTTGATACTGTAAGTCTTTTACACAGACTTCAATGAAGACTTTTTTGATACTGTAAGTCTTTTACACAGACTTCAATGAAGACTTTTTTGATACTGTAAGTCTTTTACACAGACTTCAATGAAGACTTTTTTGATACTGTTATTCTTTTTCACCAACTTCTATGAAGACTTTTTTTTTTATACTGTTAGTCTTTTACACAGACTGCTATGAAAACTTTTTTTGTGCAGGATAACTTTATGATGATGGATGACGCTGTGCTGTGCATGTGCTTCAGTCGAGACTCGGAAATGTTAGCCACAGGATCACAAGATGGGAAAATCAAGGTATCAAAATGTCTGACCTTATTCAGTTATGACATTTTCATTTTGCATGTATTACATATAAGCATTATTCTGAATATTTTTGTGGGGTTGAACCTTTTAAATAGATGATTACAGCAACTAGTCTAAATTCTTGATCTTAAGTAGCCATCTGTCTTTCATCTCATTATTTCAATCCATCCTTGAAATATGTCAAAATATACATGAGCAGCATGTATTGACCATAACAGATTATAAATTAATTTTGGTGTTTGTTATAACTTGACCAAAATGGGCAGACAGTTTAACCTCTTATGGAACTATTTATTTAGTCCATTTGACAAATAGGTACAGTGCTGTACATGCATTTAGCATAAGTAGTGATGAGGTATCCATCTATAAAAAACGTAAGGCATGCACATCACCCTATATACCTATGTGTCAGGTTGACAAAGGCGTAATAACAATATTTTGAGACCTCAAGCTACCAGTTCACTTTGATGCAACTATGTTATAAGGGTCAGGGTTGGAGGGATAAGTTTAGGTTATTTTTGTAATTATTAATTGGAGAACTCAAAAGGAAATCTTTTATCACAATAATATAGTCACAATAATAAACAGTGAATGAAGAATGATACTAGAAGAGACTTTTGCGGTCATTTTTTTCCTTACATTCCTTAGGTAATGACAAGTCTAGATAAGAAGCTTATATACTTATTTTTTAAACTTGTGCTCATGATGGTCATAGGGTCTGGAAAGTCATAGCCCACCAACCCCTTTGTGTGTGAATCTGACTCCTCAAGGTCCAGAAAGTAATAGCGCATCAGTTCCACTTTGTAAATTTTCATCCAACTTTGAGCCAATCACTGTAAGAGGAGTAATTCCTGTTTGCATAAATGTTCTTTGCAAGCAATGAAATTTCATTTGCTGCCTAAATCCATGAAGCCAAGCACTGGAGAATACAAAATCCATCTCCAAGTGCATCTCTTCCATTATTTGTTTAAATTATGCCTTGAAACACCAGTGCTTGACTTTAAGACCTCTGGCATGCATCAGGGTTAAATTCCTTTACAGGTGCTTGCTCAGTGTCATGGTAAAAAGCTTGCCTACCACAGCCCAATTTTGTTTTTTACCCTTTAGGACCTTGTTGAGTTTTCTGCTCATCATTTACCATTCACATCAGTCTCATTGGGCAGCTCAGAATTCTTAAAAGTTTTGCACTGATTTTTGCTGCACTTATAGTAAAACTCTGATCTTTATGTTTTTTTCCCCCAGGTGAGTGAAAGACATGGGAACTTTGGAGGATGCTTAGCGGTTGTTTCCCAATCAAGAAAATCTACTCAATAAGAATATGTTTTAACTGAAAATCGAATTAGTAATTAGGAAGTTAATTGGCATGCAACAAAACACTTTTAGCTAGTGTTTAAGTATAACTAATTGAATGATTTGTATTGATCTGGAAACTTCAAGGCAGCTTTTTAATGAGCCACCATGTTAACCATCCAACGAAAAGACCAGTTAACAGATTATTTCAAAAAGCATGTTTCTCACAACACATTTAAAGAGAGCTGTGCTGATTTCTTAATTGAACAAAATTTAGAATTTGTAAAAGAAAGGGATAGCCTCTATTTGAAACATACATTTATATATGCACTTCTTTTGGTATATGCTTATTATGCAGATTTGACAGTATACCTCCCTGATATTACAAATTAGATCTGTTCTTTCAGGTATTTGACAGTGTACTTCCCTGATATTACAAATTAGATCTATTCTTTCAGGCATTTGACGGTGTTCTTCCCTGATATCACAAATTAGATCTATTCTCTCATGTATTTGACAGTCTACTTTCCTGATATTACAAATTAGATCTGTTCTTTCAGGTATTTGACATTGTACTTTCCTGATATTACAAATTAGATCTGTTCTTTCAGGTATTTGACACTGTACTTTCCTGGTATCACAAATTAGATCTATTCTTTCAGGCATTTGACGGTGTTCTTCCCTGATATCACAAATTAGATCTATTCTCTCATGTATTTGACAGTCTACTTTCCTGATATTACAAATTAGATCTGTTCTTTCAGGTATTTGACATTGTACTTTCCTGATATTACAAATTAGATTTGTTCTTTCAGGTATTTGACACTGTACTTTCCTGGTATCACAAATTAGATCTATTCTTTCAGGTATTTGACAGTGTACTTTCCTGATATTACAAATTAGGTCTATTCTCTCATGTATTTGACAGTGTACTTTCCTGATATCACAAATTAGATCTATTCTTTCAGGTATTTGACATTGTACTTTCCTGATATTACAAATTAGATCTATTCTCTCATGTATTTGACAGTGTACTTTCCTGATATCACAAATTAGATCTATTCTTTCAGGTATTTGACACTGTACTTTCCTGATATCACAAATTAGATCTATTCTTTCAGGTATTTTCATAAACTTTTTCAGTGATATCATCTGGTTTAGTAAATAGTAAAAATCATCGAAGACTTTTTACAATAAATGGAAGATAATTTCAGTGTAAAGTACTTACATTATTAAAAACATAACAGTAGAATTTACAGATTTGTGCAAAAAGACGTTATTTAAAAAAAATATCCTTGTTATTTACAGGTGTGGAAGATTTTAACAGGACAATGTCTGCGGAAGTTTGACAAAGCTCACAGTAAAGGAGTCACCTGTGTACACTTCTCCAAAGATAGCAGTCAGCTTCTAAGTGCATCTTTTGATCAAACTATCAGGTAAACATTGGAACTTTGTAAGATATCTTGCAGTTGACTTAAGGATTTGGCAGGGAATGAGATCCTCATTCTTTCGTTATCACTCTCACCCAACAACATTGGGCAGGCGATGGAAATGGGTTCTGTCTGTTTGTCACTCTATCTATCCATCACAGTGTTGCTTGTGTGGTGTGGGTTTGTGGGAATTCTGCGGTTCATGACAGGCTGGCCCAAATTGAACAAACCATTGTGCCAAAAGTCCATCAGTTTGATTGACGCTGAAGTAAATTCTGTAATTGGATGTGGGGTTTGGGGGGGGCGGGGGGTAAATGAAAACAAAGAGAATGAGTTTTGTCAAAATGGTGTACAAAAGCAGATATATTTCTGTTCTCATATCACGTAGTGAAGTCATTCAACAAGGACAACCCTCCCTTTCCAGTAATAATTTTCTACCAAAATAATCAGTTCATCGGGGCCCTTCGGACATAAATTTTGCGATCCTTTCGAACTTGAAACTATTTAAACCTTTCCCCAAACAAACTAATGCCCATATTACACTCCTATAGGCTAAAATTGTACAGAGTGCAAATTGTTTTCTTGCAGTCATATGCACAGTATGATCGGAATGGTGTAAAAGATATTTCATTCTTGTATATTTTTTGTCCATGACAAAAGTTTGACCTTTAGAGACTATGATCTTAAACAGAATTCTGTTCTCACATTCTCCACTTTATTTTCAAGCATGACATTAAAAGATACCAATCCTGATTTTATGTATTTTTTTGCTTAGCAACACATTACCTAGGTGAAAATGACATAGGGAAATATTTTGCATATGCACCATATTGTATATGGGTAGCCAGCTGCTGTGACATGTGCTCAGTCAGGAGGAACATGCAAGTTCATGTGAGATATCGAAAAGAATTTTGCTGGATTATTTTAAACTAAGAGACAGCGAAAGAGAATCTCCTGTTGAAACAGAATCAAGAGGTTCGAACATAGTACCCCAGTGCAGCAAGTGCCAGCAATAAAGCAAACATTTGGGCATAACTTCCAATTGAACTGGCACAGGAAATAGTTGTGGTTCAGAAATTCAGAGATGGGGATGCTGTGTAAACTGTGTGAAACACAGAAAAACAATCACTTTTACTGTAGGATGCACAAACTATAGGACGTGTACAAAGGACAGGCACATAAATTCAGCTGATCGTGTTGCAGCTGAATAGGCAGAAACCATGAAAAAGTAGTTTGAGCAAGTTATTACTGGCTAGACTAAATCTTGCATCTTTTGCACTTTTGTTCTGTATTGGTATTGGTAAAGTCCACACCAATCTGAGTCATTTATAGAGGTCTTTTTAAAATTTTTGTCCTCTTGTTTTTCTTGTTTTTCCATGTTTCTTGTTTTAGTTTTTTTAAAAATTCAATCATTTTTTTCTTTATAACCCTTTTATACCCGTCATTCTTACCTGTACACTTTATTACACCCATGCTTGACATACATGAACACCATTAAAATGGAGGAAATATGCAATTGGTAAATATTTTTTCAATCGTGGATCAGGTATACAAGCGCAATAATTTGCTTGGATACAATAAACAACACAATAATCTTTTGCTTCCCTGTTTTGAGGATGCTGCAATCACTTGAAATATGTTCTTCTGTGCGACCCATATTTCTCAAATAAGGGGGCCAAATTTGTCCCATTGAATTTAGAATTGGCCCATTTTTGGAACAGGGATGGGGGAGTTAGCCCTATTTTGAAAAATCATCGAAACAACACTATATCAGTCCTTCACACTTTTATTTCAGGAGCATAAATCCATAAATCCAAGAGCATTCAAGATATCTTTATGAAACCTTGTTGTCACATTAGAGTAGTGGTCCAGGTGTGCCTTTTGCTATTCACAATTCTTCAGTTTCAATATTTTTAATGTTTATCTATTTGTCCATCCATCTATCCATCCATTATCCACACTCTCATTTCTGGAGTACAACTCCAAAACCATTCAAGATATCCACTGAAATTTGGTACACATATTAGACTAGTAGTCCATATGTGCCTTTTGATATTCACAGTTCTTCAGTTTCAGTATTTTTTGTTCACCTGGCTATAAGGCCAAATCGGCTTAGGGTATCCCCTTGCATCCATTGTGCTTCATCCATCTGTCAAAATTTTTTTGTTACAGCTCTTGAGTCCATATTTCTAATTTGATGTAAATCAAACATGAAATATGGGTTTATATCATGAAAATATCGGACAAGTCTGATATCCATGCGTATTAATTGGGTGATCTTGCATCTGGTTGAATAACCTTGTTAATTCTCTGGAGGTCATATTTCTGATCCAATTTATCATCAAGATCTTTGATGGATTCAATCATTAGGGAGATCTATGCATGTTAGTGATGTATTATCTTGCATCTGATTTCCTGAACTTGTTACTGTTCTGGAAGTCATATTTCAGATTCAGTTTTGATCACACTTGGAATATATGCTTATATCATCAAGATCTTGGACACTTACAGTAATGAGCAAAATTCATGCATATTAATGAAGTTATCTTGCATCTCATTGTGTCAGCTTATTACCACTCTGAATATAGGTCAGATCATCAGAACTTCACTCATAATCATACTCACCCCAAATGTTAATGACATATGCCTATTTACCAAGTTTGATCAAAATCCTATCAAAAATAGTGTTTATAGTGGTACATAAACAGGGCTGAGCAAATCCCATAGCCCGATGTCCCAGACTATTATTTTCGAAGTCGGGCAAGTAAAATTTTCCAAGTCGCTAGTCTGGGACAAGTGCTTTTTTCCTATTTTAAAAAAGTTGGGCAAGTCCTTATTTTCGTGCTTTAATCACTATATCTACCTCTATTTGGCCATTCATGCCCTCCGGGCATACTAAACTTGATTCTACCCCTCTACATGTATACATTTACATCCTGTATAACACCTACAGGTGGTCAGTGATAACTATCACATATGTGTACAATTATGTTACCGCTTGACTGCATGAGCGACCAAATTATTGGCAAATCAAAACACGTCAAACAAAACAAAGCCGGTATGATTAATTAGCCTTGTTTTAAGCGGCTTTGTTGCACCGTGTTTACTCAAACCAGATCCTCACAAGCAGCTCACTCTGATTTTAATCCAGCGAGTCAGCGTAATTAAATTAATGAAAGGTATTTTACCGACATCAGTTTTGGTTTCCATTTGACAGTAATGATTCTTTCATTTTTAATTGATTATACAGAGGATTAACTTTCACGTGTGATATTGCGTTTGAAGCAAAACAATTACGCTAATTTATGAGCTGTCTCTGTTCGAATTTAAAAGAGAAAATGTTTGTTATGATCACTTTAGAAGTAGTTGTCAAGCAAGCTGATATTTACTATGTGGATAAAATGAGTTTCCTAAATTATTTTCGCAAGGAAGGTAATAAGGACGATTCGAAGAAGGAAAATTCTTGTGAAAGTGGAGGGATAAAACGTAAGACTGCTACTGAGTGTGAGAATTCCTTAAACCAAGAGAGTTTAAAAATTCTAATGAACATTTTACCAAATGGACCAGAGCTTGAGGACTTTAACCCAGACACAGCTATCAACTGCTGGCTTAGTGCTGGTGCAGGTGGCAGACACGTACATGGACATTTTTTCAAATCCAGCAGCTAAAATATATAGACATGAACCTGAAGTAGCCAAATGTATAATAACCAATGTTTTTGAAAAATTTTATTCTTTAAAGAAATAATTATGTTGTATATTATTTCGTTTGTTTTTTCTATGGATTAAGTACATCTCATCAAATCTCGGCAAGTGATTACCATTTTGGGACAAGTGAAAAGTAAGGCAGGACACGTGAAGAGTAAGGTGGGACAAGTGAATTTTCTGAAACCACTTGTCCTGGACAAGAGGATGAAAAAAAAAATGTGCTACGCCCTGATAAATCTCTGTATCAGATGTAAGATCACCTCATAAAAATGCATAGGTCTTACTCAAAATAAAAATAATCCAATTTCGTAACAATATTAGAATATTTACCAAGTTTGTTTTCAGCCTGGTAAGAAATACAGTCTCTCAAGGGGTATGAATCTCAGTCAATCTCAGTCAATCATACGCAGAATCACCTCATTAACATGCATAGAGCTTACTCAAAAAAAAAAAACATTATATATCTTGATGATATAAGTCTATTTGCCAAATTTTATAAAAATAAGATCAAAAATAGAGTTGCTGAAGTGCAGGGTATAAACAAACTTTAGTCATTCATATATCCACTCTCAGAGTTTGTCAGGACATTAGTATCATGTGTACCAATATATCTAAACCTGGGAAGATGTGATTCTCTAAAAAGAAATGATTTTAAAATACTAAGCTTAATTTGAATTGTAATAGCATCATTTTTAGAGAAATAAATCAATCCACTGATGTAAAAGCGAAGAAACACAGTCACATGGTTCTACAATTAAGCTAATGTACATTTTTGTGCATTACAGTTATCAGTATGACCTTAATTGTGACAGGATTCTCCAAGTATCAATTGGGAGCTGTTAGCTTTGTTTTGTTAGTAAGGTAAATAATGAAAATCTTTCAATAAATCATTTAGAATATGATTCTCGCATGATTGGAGGGGGGTGGGGTTGCATTTAGAGTAGAGGTAAAAGTAGTCATCAAAATTTCAAACATTTAAATTAATACGATCAAGTTAGAGAGAGTTAGTGAATACCCAACATTCCCTACCCATAAAAAATAAAGTAGAACTCAGTTACATCATCCAGTAATTGCACTGTACATTTCCTTTCAAGGCTATTAGTGTTTGATTCAGACAAAATATATCTTGTATATAATGCATATCTCCCTGATTTAATAAGATAGTAATCTCTGTTTATGAATTATATTAGTACAGAAATGATTATTATTACAGTTAAGTATCTGTTCATAACGAGAAAAAACAAACATGAATCAGTATGCAAAGCTAAATATCATATGTTCATACTGAGTCATGGTTATGTTTTTATCTTTATTCAATTATTATGTTATTGCTGATTGTTATGAAGCTTAAACCAAGGCAGTCATGTGCCTGGTAATTAATTTCAGTAGAGGTTAAGGGAACCACATCATGTATCTTCAAAAAGTACATTTTTTTTTAAAAATTAAAATTTTTTTAAACCAGTCTCCATCTGTTTTGAGTAATGATTGACCTTGTTTTATGTGCAGAATACATGGCCTAAAATCGGGAAAGACATTGAAAGAATTTACTGGCCATACCTCATTTGTCAATGATTCAGTCTTTACACAAGATGGACATCATATTATAAGGTGAGTTTTTTTTTTTTCAATAGTTTTGTACAATTTAGAGTAAAGACATGTTTGGGAAATCTGTCAAATATTACAAAAGGGGTATGAATATGGAAAATAGTACTAGCGTTCTCTCCCCCTCTCTCTCTTTCTCTCCCTCTCATTCCCTCTCCCCTCTCTCTCTCTCTCTCTCTCTCTCTCTCTCTCTCTCTCTCTCTCTCTCTCTCTCTCTCTCTCTCTCTCTCTCTCACTGCTATAGCATGCATTTTACATTATATGTGAACATAAGGATCATTGGAATATAATGCCCATTTTATTTCAGAGAAGTAGTAGCAATGATGATGCAAGAATCATGAGTCAAAACCTAATTTATCAGGGCAGAATTTCTCAAGCTTGACCATAGAAGGACTTTTGTTGTCAGTTCTATTTGGTGTCTGATGAAGTTGGCAGAGCCCTATAGTTTAAGCATGTCCTTTATACATTCATCCACCAACAATTTGGTTTCTGCAATACAGACCAATAATTTGGTTTCTGCAATACAGACCAACATTTTGGTTTCTGCAATACAGACCAACAATTTGGTTTCTGCAATACAGCAGTACTGGGAATAATTGGATTAAAACCAATTTGGTATGCAGCTCCATACTGATTTGACCTCGGAAGAGTTTGGTTTTCAGCATTTTATGTGTGTGTTCTAAGGAGGTTTGGCACCTGTTTGCCTGTCCTCCTAATTTTTATCTCTGCAACTTAACTTTACCTAGGATTTTTGGATTCCAACCAGACATGGCATGAAGGTTTATATTGATGAGAATGTGAGTGAGTTTGATTTTCAACATTCCATGTCATCGTTTAAAGGAGTTATAGCCCCAGATTGCTTGTCTGAGTTTCCTCTGACCTTTCCCACCATGTGTTGGACATTTGGACAGTTATAAAGTGGTAGGAGGCCAGAGCACATCCCAAATCAAAAATTGGAATGCACCGAAACCACATTGTAGTGGCATAGGGTAATCACTTTTCGCAGTGGCTAGGAGAGTTAAGCAACTTTATAGTGAACCCTACCTGCATCACATTAACAAGGAGAATATTGATCTTGTCTGACACAATTAAAACATAACTTGTAACTTTAATAAGCATACATATGAACTGATTATCCTGTATTAATGAACAGATTCTACTCTACAATGCAGTATAGCTTAGTCACATGATCACCAAATTTCACAGCCTACGTTTTCAAATGCAGTCAGCTTTTCCCTACATAGCTTGTTTGTATCACGTGATCCTTTGCTTATGTTATGTATAATGTAGAACACCAGGTTTTGGATTATATTACCAAGCAGTGTGAGAAATGGCCAAGTTTGAGGGCTAGTTTGTAAACATTGTAAATTTGACTCATGTAGCAGCTTATTAAAGAGGCTAAATACGTTTCTCTTTTGAATACATACCCTGATCACATTAACATTCGGAAAATGCTCCGCTATATCCACTATTCTCAAAGGCAACAGTTTTGTCCTCAGTCTAATTTCAGGTGGCAACAGAATCCCTTATTCTGGAGGCATTTTGGCTAAGGGGAAAGAAAACAAGGTTTCTCCTTCCCCAAACCTCTTTTTGTAACCGACGATGACATACCATTCTGACCGCCCACAGACAGCCTTCCTGTGGGTGCCATACTCCATTTCTTAACCACATGGATTGATCTGTTTCCTGAGAAGGAATGGCCAATCCAAGTTGTTTTGGATGGCTTTGGATTTCATTTATCCAGCACTGTTCCCTTTTGACTTCCCCTTCCCTGACGTATTTGCCATCTGATCTGGAGAAGGCAGGAATTTTACAGAAGGCGATCTGGACGCTACTCAACATACGGCTGGTGGAGGTAGTTCAACAAAACAAACTCTCCGGGTTTTACTCTAGGCTGTTCCTGGTACCCAAAGCCAACAGGAATCTCAGACTAGTCATAGACCTCAGCTGGCTCAACAAATAAATAGCCATTCTGAGGTTCAAAAAGGTAATGGCAAGGTCAATTACACTTTCAGTATAAAAGGACAAGTTTGCGGTCAGTTTAGATTTAACCAACACATACTTTCATGTCCCTTTACACACATCCTCATGCCAGCTCCTTCGGTTTTGTTTCCAAGTAACCATTTACTAATTTCGCTTTCTCCCATTTGGCCTCTATATCATCGTGGGCTTTCACCATGATCATCAAATCGGTGATAATTTTACATATTTTTTTTTAAGTTTGTGGACTTTGTCACTGACCTTGTAGTTGCACACAGTATCATTGATACCTGCTGTTTTATGTGTTTATCTGCAGATGCTGCTCCCGATGAGTCAGTTAATTTGGCTAACTGGCTCTTTTGATTATGGGAGATTTTGCTCCCTCCTTTTAGCAGCACAGTGAGCATAAGTTCTGCCACATGCCAGAGTAGGGCCAGAATGCTGGTAAGTCTGCACACATGGGGTTTGGTTCTTACTTTGCTGTCCCAACTTCTGTCCAGCTGGTCAACTGGCTGTCGACCACTGCTAGTGACCAGAGGTTGGCCATTATTTCAAACTGTGGTGCAAACCAGCTGATCATCCCATCTTGTATAGCATGTTTCAGGGGCACATAGAACTGGTCTATCCACATGTCGGTCCAGATGGTTGTCCCATATTGGCAAATCATACCGACGAATCCAGTTTATACAGCATGTTGCTAGGACCCACACAACTGGCCCATAATGTGTAGTTTTCCATGTCACCACTCAACCACCCATCTGGCTGCCTGCCCAGTGAGCCGGCCCAACAACACAAACCATGTTGGTTGCCCATCTGCCAGTTTCAGTCTACAGGTCTGAGATTTATCCTGGGGGCAGATATTGCAATATGCCTAGTATTGATGCTGCTTCTTCCATTCCACTGGTTAGTATATACACAGACCTTGAAGCTGTAAAAGGTAAACCTTCACCTCCAGTGAGTGTGGGGAAAAGGGAAAACCTCAATCAGCAGCTCACACTGATCTCACAATGGAAAGGACAGAGTTCAGTTATGAACCAGTGATTGATGAAATTTATTGCATTTTGATGCCAACCAAGTGCCTACCACTGCCATCCGCAAACCATGCCTACAAAGGCAAAGCCTTTGTTGATGCTTATAATGAGGATGAGCACACCCCTACCATCTACTGCTGCAGTTGGTGAAGATTGTTGAGATCTACAATCATCTGTCAGGCAGAATCCAAGGCTGGAACTTCTCCTTTCCCAGGTATTGTACCAGCTCAGACATTTACAATGCAGAGGTCCATAGCTTTGATAAGATGTCATGGCTGTGAACATGAAGACTGGCTGACTCAGTTTACTCAATGTGGTGGCAGACCTGCTCCACCTCAGCCACATCTTTGTGCACCCACTGCATATGGCCCTGCTGGTCCAGTGGTACTTCTTTTCCATTTGTCTAGATCACTGAGTTTTGATCTTGATCAAGATTAAACAGTTGATGCATCAGGAGCAAAACAGACAATCTACAGCAAGAGAAACCCCAACTGGAGATTACAGTCTGTATAGATACAAGTTCATATGATTGAGGAGCCAGCCTCTCGTCCTGCTTCACCATGGTCAGTGGCAGCTGGGGACTGGAAGAGAGGGCCATTCACATCAGCCTTTTGGAAATAAAGGCCTTAATCATTGCCTTTCATGCCTGGAAGAATCAGCTTTATGGAAGGATATTCCTCATAACATCCAACAACTTGGTGGTGACCTACCTCCTTAAGCAGGAGTGTGGGGACCAAATCATCTGACCTCTGCATCCAGGTCTGGGACTTTTCTACACTGGCTCTCCAGATCAGACACATTAATGGTCCAGATCAGACACATTCTCAGCAGGCTAAATAGTCTCCACACCAAGTGGTCCCTTCACTAGTTGATCTTTCATTGGATTTGTGTACTTTAAGGGCATCCGGTGATAGATCTCTGTGCAATGTGGTGGAACCACAGACTGCTGACCTTTGTCTTGCCAGTCCTGGACCTAGATGACTAGGCTGAGGATGCTCTGTCAGTCAGTTGAGGCTGGTTTTGTGGTTTCACCTTCCCTCTATCTGATTCCAAGAATAATCCAGAAAATAAGGGTCCAGACCTGCAGTGTCATTTTGATATCACTTCTCAGATAGGACAAATCTTTGGTGAATGAACTACTCGATCTGTTGGGTTTATAGCTTTCACTTTTCATTACCTGTGTGTTAACATCACATGTCACGTGACCTTTGGATGTGCTACCTTTAAGTTAGGGGAATTTTTTATCATTCATATAGGGACTCCAGCCATATTTCCCGCAAAGGGTACAATAGTAGAGGTTGGATGCATGTCTTCATCCTATTACCTATTCTCCAAAGATTAATGTGATTGGGTAATATATTCAACAGAGAAATGAAAAATCATTGTAAATTATGTTTCTCTACTATTGACTCACATTACTATAAAGCCCTCCAGTACCTCACCACAAACACAAGCAGCCTATTTGATGTTTCAATTAATCTAAAACTGAATAACATCTGGTATATTGGCAGTAACCTAGTTGTTGCAAGGGGAGGTAATCTGGAAAAGCTTCTTTATGGATAGGCAAAACAAAATGTTTGGTTTAGGATTCCAGATGTAAATGGAGTTTATTTCCTAATGTTAATGTGATTGGGTAATGTATTTGGAGAAACAAAAGTGTGAATTATGATGGATGGATGGATGGACAGACAAGGGGACAAAAACATGAAAAATATTGAAACTGTAGAATCGTAAATAGCAAAAGCAGCATCTGGACCACTAGTCCAGTACAGTATGTATACCAAGTTTCACAGAAATTCCTTGAAAAGTTTGAGAGCTATTCTCTGGAAACATAAGTTTTCATCTTTCAGGAAGGGCTGGATTAAAGAGGTAGTGGAGTTTATTTCCAAACTTTAATTGGATCAGATAACTATTCTTGGCAAAACATAATTTACTATAAACATTTCTTTTCCGGAGAATAAATCCAAAACCATTAAAGGTCTCTATCAAATTGGTACACATATTATACTAGTGGTCTAGTTTTGCCTTTTGCTATTTACAATTCTTCAGTTTCAACATTTATAATGTGTTTGTCTGTATGTCTGTCCCTTTTTCCATCCATTATCCACACTTGAGTTTCTGTGGCAAAACTCCAAAACCGTTTAAGATTTCTCTGTGTAATTTGATACACACAACTAGTGGTGTATACTATATGTGCCATTTTGCTATTCACATTTCTTCAGCATAAGCTGCATGGCCAGGCAGTTGAACCAGGCTAACGAGAGAGCCAGAAAATGCTCATGCAAGGATACATATGCTGCCTCAGTCACCATCTTTCTCATGACCAAGTCACTTGAGGTGGAAAGATCCCCATTTGTGAGAAAGGCCTGGGAATCTTTGCCATCATGGACTTCCATGACACTGAACTGCCTGAATGATATCCTCCAAAAGCTGAATTGCGTTTTTTTATTTTTAATGGCACTTTTAACACATTTTCAGCTATATCATGCTGAGGAAAAGGGAACTAAGTGTCTTTGCCAAGGACACACTGAGGCAGCCAACCCTGGCTGGCCTGGGTAAGTATCAATTTCATGACTTTTGGATTACGAGTCCGACATTCTACCAACTGAGCTACAACAGCTCGACCATAAGCTCATATTGAGCAAACTTTTGTAACAAAACAAGAAATACTTTGTTTTACTTTTGATTTTGAACAAGGACAAATCTAACTCATTCTTTTCTGGCCCTTCATTCATTTGGGCATTGAGTTCAAAGCCTACTTGATTAGTGTTTCCTCAAAAAACATGCCTCAATGATCATCTTGGTGGCATCCCCCATCTACTCAAGGAGTCAAATTTTAGCCCAGGGAGTTTCTACGCCTCTTGGGTCTTCCCTGTGGGGCTGCAGACCTTCTTGCCTTGCGCCACCTGTTCCAGAGACCCCCACAGATCACCCTTTCGTCTAAGTGGTGGCCAAAACTTTGCCTACTAATCAAATAGTCAAGGATTTGTACTATCTGAGGTTCATTTCATCAAATGGGAGGACTTCCCCTGGCTTACAGTGGGTGTAGGATGAACCAATGTAAATAATGATCTGCACAGATCTCGGCACTACTGACTAGGGTGTCCACCTCCAGCACTCCTTTAAGATGAGCAGAGTTTGGCCCCTTCAGGAGTGCTCCATGCACATCAGCCTCTTGGAGATAAAGTCTATAGTGCATGCATTTTGATCATGTTATCTGGAAAAGGTTCTTTCATTTTTTCTGACAACTTGACTGTTGTCAGTTACATCAGAAGGCAAAGGGGAACCATTTTCCCAACTTCTGCCTTTTCATTTGGGATGTTCTCATGTGGTGTCATCATTAACAAATCAACATGCCAGGCAGGCTCAGTGTCCTAGTGGACACACTGTTGTGATGGAATCAGCCAATCCATTCCATATGGTCCATCCACCTCTCAGTCTTCAGGCAAATCTGAACCCACAGGTGTTGACCTCTTGTAGACCACCATACAATGCAGTGAAATGCTAAGCTCCCATCCTGCATCTCACCAATCCCAGATCAAAAAGCCTCAGCAACTGATGCACTTTCCCAGAACTAGAACAATCTCAATGCATAAACCTTTCCACCTTCCCCTCTGATTTCCAGTCTCAGAAGAAGCTGAGAAATCCAAGTGCAGATTAATATTGATTGCTTTTCTCAAGTGGGAAAAATCATCGATCGCCAACTTCCTGAATCAAGCAGCAGAGATTCCCAGGCAGACCCTATCTTCTGGCCTGCTGAAACAACCATGCATGCAGATCTTCCATCCAAACCCAAAGATGCTGAACCTGCATGCCTGGTTCATATTAAACAAGGCATCAGAAAAAAACATTGCTCCAAACAAGTAACAGAATTGCTTGGGCAAGAAGGCCCATCACTTTGAAATCCTATGAGGGGAAAGCAAAGACACATCTCTTCCATAAAAGCCTCAGAACTCTCCTGTGGCTTTTTGAGAAGTAGCTAACTCAGCTCACACTCAAGAGCTACCATTCCACAACTTCAGACACATTTCTCTATCATGGAAAGGAGGATATTGGCCAGAACATAGGCCTCTCCAACCTTATAGCCTAGGGTATGACAAGTTCTCAGCCCAGCTAGCCCAGACAATTAATAAAGATCTTTTTTGGGAAAGTGAAATTTCATGTAAGTAGCCCAAATTTCACATAGAAAAAAGAAGAAGAAAAAAGAATTTTGAGAACATATTCCTTGCATCAATGTTTCTGGACTTGTAGGTAAAAATTGGAATTGTCACTGACTGTTGCCAGTTTTGACTTGTCTTGATCAAAGGTTTTGGCCCTTGATCCAAAATGGAACCTATCTTGGGTTCTGATGGAGTTGAACAAGGCAACCTTTGAACCACTGTCCAGAGCCTCTCTAACTAACTTTTCCTACAAGAACTGCATCCTAGTCACTTCGTCTTAAGCAGGAAGAATCAGTGAGGTCCATTCCTAATCAGTTAACCAGAACAATCTGCAGTTCCGCCACAGTGGTTCACTTTCTCTCATGACAGCTCTTGCATTCATTGCTAAGAATATGTTCCTGTTCTTGGAAAATTAGTCTTTTTGCTTGATACTTCTGTCTTCTTTGGACCCTTCTTCCCAAGGGCATCTGCAGGACACTGTCAGGGCATTGAGTGTTACCTAAAGTGCACCGAGCCAATCATCAGAAGGAGATCTTGCTTGTTCTTACCAGTCAAAGAAGGCACAAATAATGTTTCCACCCATTCTCTGTCATCCAAGATCCATTGGGTTATCCACTCAGCCTACATAGAAGTAACTCAAGACTAGATTAATTTCTTATATGTTTTGGCTCATGAGATTATGGCAATCACCACTAGTATAGAATTGCAGTGCAAATCTTCCCTGACCGACATCAGAGACCAAATTCTGTAGCTTTTACCCCCAGAGTCCTTTAATCCTAAAGGGCTCAATTCCATCTGGTTAGACCTGTATCAGCTGCAAAACAGGCTACCTTTCCCGGTGTTTTGTTTTAAAATCTGCCCCTTTCTTCAAGAAAAGTACCCCTATTGCTAAAGGTTTTCCTCTTACCCTTCCCCTATAAGAAATTCCTAGCTGGTGCACTGCAAGACTTAAAAAACGAATAATTGAATTAAATATGTATACAATCAAACCTGTCAATATCAGCCATCCATGCAAAAATGCCAAACTGCCCTAGGTACACAGGTGACTTCTGAATGGCAGGTTCACCTTTCAAACTTGATTCTTGAACAGATACCATAATCATTACTAATATTATTAATATTTCTGTTCTTCTTCTTCTTCTTCTTCTTATTATTATTATTATTATTGTTATTATTCTGGCAACTGGCATAATTTTCTGATCAAAGAATTCACCATATAAATCACTGTATATCATTAATAAATTCTGGTGGAAAAGGGTGTCATTTATTGATTTCTTAAAGCTTTTTCTCAATTTTTCATGTATCCAGTATTATGTTGTGCTTATATACCTATATATGTTTATAAACAGCAAAACCAGATCCAGTTAATTTTATTTATAGACATATATGTTTTGCCTAGGGGGACTGTCTGCTGCTATTGATGAATTTCAGTTCATTCTGTCAGTGAGTGATTCAGTGGTTACTGAATGGGCACAGCTGGGCTGTGAAACTCCCAGACAGAATGTTGTGGATAACCCTCGAGTAAAGTTTCTTCAGCGGCAACTGTGTGGACTTCACTCAGTGGGTTGAGTTTGAATATTAAATGTAGTAGTAAAATGGTGCCAATTTGAGGTCCAATATGGCTGCCACAGCAGCCATCTTGAAAATCTTTTTATTGCTACTACTTTTGAACAGAAAGTCATATTGACATGGGTTTTCACCAAAAGACTTCTTATAATGTCTAGTTGATCCTAAATGAAAATGGTGCCACTTGCACATCCAATATGGCTTCCACAGTGGCCATCTTGAGAATCTTGTTATCACTACTCCTCCTGAATGAATGATCATATATCAGCATGGGGTTTTCACAAAAAAACTTATTATGGTATCTTGTTGGTCATAAATGAAAATGGTACAAATCTGACCTCTAATATGGCCTCCACAATGGCCATCATGAAAATCTTGTTATGGCTACTTCATTCTCCTAAATGAATGGTCATATTGACATTGTGCTTTCACCAGAAGACTTCCTCATCTCTGTCCGCGTGGGTTCGAGTCTTGGGATCGGCCAATGTGGTTATGTGAGAAAGCTTGCCAGTAGCTTCCCGTGGGTCACTGGTTCTTCCCGGGATTTTCACGAGTTCTTCCTCCACCTGATACACTGGCCGCCATGTATAGCCTATTATGTGCCCATAAAACCAAACCAAACCAGAAGACTTCTTATGGAAATGGTGCCAATCCAATATCCAGTATGGCCAAAATGGCAGCCATCATGCAAATCTTGTTATTTTTTTGTCCTCCAAAATGGAAAGTCATAGTAAAGATGGGGTTTTCACCAGAAGACTAATATGGTCACCATGGTGACCAGCTGGACCATCTTGTTATTGCTACTCCTCTTAAATGAAAAATCATTTTGACATGGGGTTTTCATCAGGAGAGTTCTTTTTGTGTCTAGTGCAAACTGACCCTCAATATAACCACCATTGTGGCCATCTTGAAAATTTTGTTATCTGTACTCCTCCAAAATGGATGGTTATATTAGCATGGTGTTTTTGCCAGTAGACTTTTTATGATACCTAGTTGGTCCTAAATGAAAATGGTTCCTGTTGTACGTCCAATATGGCTGCCTTGACAACTGTCTTGAAAATCCTGCTCTCACTACTACCCCTGAAAAGATGGTCATATTGTCATGGGGTTTTCGCCAAAAGAGTTCTAATGATGTCTGCTTGGTCTTACTATATAATATAGATTTAAAAAATGGTGCCAATCTGATATCCAGTATATCCACCACAGCAGCTAAATTGAAAATCTTGTTATCTAATGAAGAATAGCAGAGATTGTTCAACACTCAGCAGTTAAAAGGAAGAAATGATCTTATCTTGAATTCCTGGAAATTCTTTTCACCCAGTAGAGTGTCAGTCCCTTCAAGGGACTTTTATTTCTTAATTATAATAATTACAATCCACTTAGCTGACAGAAATGTGCAGTGTTGGAAAGCTGTATTTGATTTTTCACATTATAAACATTATGCAGGAAGAGCTTACCATGATCTTATCCCCAAACTATTATTATGCAGTAAACACTGATATAAATTGTTAAATAGGTCAAATTTGATCAATTAAAGCAAATTTGGGGTAAGATTAGTTTTCTATTAATCTTTTCTGATGAATACAATTAGTATGGTAATCCTCCACCTCCCACCCCACCCTTGCAGTAGGGGGAACTATAAGAAAGATGATTTAACTCAAATATTTACCCCAAAAATCCATTTCTAAGCAATATTGTCACTTTATTCAAATTCTTAAAATAACATTGCAATTTGAGAGAGTAGTCAATTTAAAGCTACACTAACAGATTTGACTTGAGTATGGTGACAATAAGCAGGATAAGCCATGTTTACACATCAGTTCACATGACATGCCTTTTCCTAAATTACATTGCCTTTCTTGGGAAAACAAATGCTTCATTGTATGGTTAATATGTTCAATTGACCACTTTAAGCAGTAAGAAACCCATGTTAGGAGCCTTTGATCATGTAAAGAAGGTGACCATTTAATAAATTACTTTTATAGATGAAATGTCATGGGGAAATGGGAATGGCCATTGACACCAGGTGACTGTTATATAAAGGTGATTGTAAAGGCCAGGTTTGACTGTACACAAAAAAAGTGCACATCTTAATTATTCATATTAAACAAAATAGTTACATCTGATATACCTTTGGGGAAAACATTCTTCTTTCCAGTGCCAGCTCAGATGGAACTATCAAAGTGTGGAGCATCAAATCCCAAGAGTGTCAGTCTACATTCAAGTCGCTGGGTGGGATTGCAGGAAGTGACATCACAGTTCATAGTATCCACCCTCTCCCCCGTAATGCAGAGCAGTTCATTGTGTGTAACCGATCCAACACCATTGTCATCATGAATATGCAGGGACAGGTGAGGCTACAGTAAAATGTGCTGCAGACCAGCTTTTTAATTTTGGGTTTGGCTTTAGTATCTGTGGAATATTATTTTAAGAAGGAATATGTAATACATTAGTAATAGCCAGATATGTTGCTACAGTGTACATTAGTAATAGCTGGATATGTTGCTACAGTGTACATTAGTAATAGCTGGATATGTTGCTACAGTGTACATTAGTAATAGCTGGATATGTTGCTACAGTGTATAGTGAAGAATGAAGAATGTTTAGCGCATCAGCGACCAAAGCTATTTTATGTATGTATCAGGGTAGAAAAACTTAATCTATCTTATTTTCTTAATAAAATTATTCATTATATGGATGACTGATCCCAAAAATTGTGCTTATGTTGTGGATTTATTAATTTCTGCGATAAAATAGAAAGACAGATTAATACAAATGTATTTGTTTTAGTCGAGACTCTCCCTCCCCCTCTTTGATTTTATCATCGATGTCATCACTATGACTTAACCAGTTAGAACATGAACCTATTTGTAAAAAGAATACATGGTACTTATTATTTTAATAAAGCTTCCCAATATTCAGTGGTTAAAACAATCATGAAACAGCATAAAAATGGATGCATGCATTTATTTCCCTGATTTTCTTAACTTTATATTAAATGAATTGTAAATTAGGGATGATCCATTATGAACAACCAGATATACACATAGTGATTTCTTTTTGTAGTGTGTAGTTTATATTGCCAAACCCTTATGCTTTAAATAAAAACATGGTCAAATGACATTGAATTTCATATTGACATGGTAGCATTTGTCTTCTTGTAAGCATGTGAACTTAGAACTAAGCCTCGAATAGAAGTACATCACTTTTATTAATGTTAGAAATGAAACTGGAACACACACAGACACACTAGGTCTGGTGACACTGGGACTTTTTTTTACATGGGCACCTTACTCAGGAATAGAGTTTTGTAGCAGAGTTGAGGTCAGCAATAAATATTTTTATAATTTGATTTGAAATAATGGAGCAGCTATGGTCGACCATGTCACCTGGTTCTGATGAGTTTTGAGTTTGTGCATGCGCACACCTACAAGATGTATGCTCATATGCAAGACACATGGACAAATTAAGTTTAAAACAAAATTATGTTTTTCACATATAAACTCCAGCAACTGAACACAGGCAAAGATGTTAAAGATGCACTCCAAAAGGGCATTCACCGCCAAATGTTTCTCAGTGTGACCATTCATTAGCTCATCTGTCTCTCACACACACACACATGAATGGACAAAAATAAAAAATCTGTATTAATGAGCCTGAGGAAACAGAGGCATGATTTATGTACTTTGTGACTGAATTGGCTGTTAAAATCACAAGTCTGATTTAACCGCAGAACACAACTGTGCCCTTCATTTAAAGAAGGTTATTGTATCGGCAGATCAAAAGGAAATTTGGTCATTTATGTTAGTTTTAATTAGAATACTTTTTTTCAATATTTTGTTTAACCGTATAGCCACTATTGTGCTGAGGCGCTGTTAAACACTACTACATACATACATACATACATACATACATACATACATACATACATACATACATACATACATACATACATACATACACACACATATGAACATGAGCTGCTTTTGAATAGGTATAGGCATTAATTTGTTTTATTAATTAATTATATTTTTTTTCCTGTAGGCCTACTACAAGTTAGTTAAATTATGTTTCTTAGGCACTTTTGACAACATTAATCATTTAAGCAACCAGTTTTTGTTGCAGTATTTTAATGCAAAATGCTTTTAGAGTTATATTGAAGCTCCAAATTTAAACCTTTGGATAGATAACAATTTCAGTTGTTCATCAAAAATATGAAACATGAGAAAGAAAGACAGAAAGAAAGAAAAAGTTCAACAGGAATAAGCACAAATCACTGAAGGAGAAAAAAAGAAAAACTTATATGCATTTATTAATATGCATTAAATACAGGAAAGAAAAAAGCTAAAAAAAAAGAAGAAGAAAGCTTGAAGAAAGTGTTGAACCACTGTTCAAATATTTATTTGTGCTGAAGTGCACAACTGTTTTACCATTACACCATTGCAACTTTTAGACTACAGTTGTACAATATAATTCCTTTGCTAAATTATTTCTTTGAAAATTTCTGTGATCAATTCTATTTGTCCATGTCATACTGTACAGTAGGCCTAAAATTATACTAGATCTATTATAGTCTACAGATGTCCATGTCATACTGTACAGTAGGCCTAAAATTATACTAGATCTATTATAGTCTACAGATGTCCATGTCATACTGTACAGTAGGCCTAAAATTATACTAGATCTATTATAGTCTACAGATGTCCATGTCATACTGTACAGTAGGCCTAAAGTACTTTAGTCTATAGATGACCATGTCATACTGTACAGTAGACCTAAAATTATACTAGATCTATTATAGTCTATAGATGACCATGTTATACTGTACAGTAGACCTAAAATTATAATAGATCTATTATAGTCTACAGATGTCCATGTCATACTGTACAGTAGGCCTAAAATTATACTAGATCTATTATAGTCTACAGATGACCATGTTATACTGTACAGTAGACCTAAAATTATAATAGATCTACTGTATTCTACAGATAATACTTTAAAGTTATGTATTAAAATATTGGTTTTTACTGGCTTCTTTGGTGATTTCAGAACTTTCATTGCTTGTATGGGTGTGATTCACATTAGCTATTATCTGATTATATTATTACTGATCATAGTATCATATTAACATCATATTCTGATGATGTTTGTCCAAGTTCTTCTGAATTCATACAAAAGAGAAAGAGTCAACAAAACCAACTAAAATAATAAATGCAACTTAAAACAATAAAGGTACCGAAAATATACAAGATGTTTTTTTGTGTACTGTTATTCCTTATTTCACACCTTTCTAGTCAAACTAACATAATTGCCGCCTTGTTTTATTTTTTTTTTATAATTTTTTTTGTGTGCAGATTTCTTTATGCACCTCTTCTATATTTAGCTACTCTCATCCAGATATTCTTATTGATTATAATTCACTCAAATTAATGGCCCAAAACAAGATTAGAAATGGAAAAAAAGAATACAGTCTTCCTTACAAATAACAATTGATATATAAACGTCAATTTTGTGTAAAGAAAAAGAAAATATACACTTTTCTGATACTGTGAAGTAGGATCATATGGCAATGGATGGACATTATAATGGGTAAACTAGGAACACAGTTCGTCTTTATTTTCCTGTTCATTAGGGATGAGCGCAAATGAGAACACGTATGAAATTTGTGTATGCGGTAGATGTTTACAAAATGTGTCTTCTGTCAAAAAATCAGACATGTTCTATATTGTACATGTATTTTATGAGGAATTTGAAGGTGCAAAAATCTGGCAAAATTTGTGGAATTTTATGAACACATGCCTGTTTAGGAACATCATTAACCATTCATTTCACAGTGTTTCATTATATCGTGTGTATATATGTTGCAATGGACATGTAGTGGTATTGTATAACCACAACAAATACTCTTACAAACAATTTAATTTTTTGTTGCTTGGAGGGACTGAATTCAACCCTTAGCCAACCTTGTCTTCAATAAACAGTTGGACAGGATTAAAAAACTGACGGTCACTATTAGATCATTTTGACATATATGAGTAATTGCTATATACTGGTAGTTGTTGGACCAGGTTTGACTGTATCTATACATATGTTCATAACTTTGCCCATGTTGTTTTCTTTTCTTTTCTTTTCAGCATTCTCAATAATGAATTTCATTTTGTTGTTCTGATCTTGTATATTGAATTTTTTGTATTGTAGATTGTAAGGAGTTTCTCCAGTGGTAAGCGTGAGGGTGGTGACTTTTTGTGTGCCACCATGTCACCACGAGGAGAGTGGATCTACTGTGTTGGGGAGGACATGGTGCTTTATTGCTTCAGTATCACCACAGGCAAACTGGAGAGAACATTGACGGTAAGCTGACTGTATAATTGCCTCACCAGGCCATAAGGCTAAGTGAGATTACAGTATGGCTATGTGTCTGTCACTCATCATTTGTCCTCCATCATACATCATGCATCCATCTGTAAACAATTGCTTTTTACCTCTCTGAAGTCCATATTTCTGATCCGATTTCAATCAAGCTTGGAATATGGGTTTGCATCATCAAAATCTCAAATAAGTTCAATAATGAGTGAGATCCATGTATATTAATGAAGTGATCTTGCATCTGATTGGGGCTTTTTACCACTCTGGAGTCCATATTTTTGATCCAATTTTGGTGAAACTTGGAATATATGCTTATATCATGAAGGTCACAAACTAGTTCAATAATGAATTAGATCAACGCATACTAGATCCATAAGTCTGGGCAATCAATCCTCTTTCTTTGAATTGGAATGGTTTTGATGCAGACACAAATCTCCAAACCCATTTTGACTCAAGTTTTTAGCTATGCTGACTTGTGAGTATAATAACACAAGTGTGAATTAATATTTATCAAACCCAGTTTGTGGATATATCTGAAAAATACATTGAATAATGTCAGTTCAATAACTTTAGTTGTTTTCCAAAAATTACTAATTATAGATTTGACCATGCTTAGCATGTGTGCGCATCATGACCTTGTCTGAGACAATTAAGTTCATTTGTCTTCTATTGATGATGTCAGATTCAAGGTAGAAGGCCATGAAAAGAAATTTGTACTGGACTTACAGGTATCTTGTGAACATATTAACTGGAACATGTAAAAAAATATTTTTGTTACCAAATTTGATATGTTGGATTCTCAAGAATTCCAGAGATGTTTTCAAGACCCAGCAGATGAAAAATAATAAAAGGGCAGAAAATGGACTTGTAATGGATTCCTTGAAATTCTTTACATTAAATATTTGTGTATTTTTCCACCATGGATTTTATTTTGTTTAAATTGTCCAACAGAGGTTTTACATATGATTATTTTACTGACAAGTGGCTAACTGTTTTCTCATTGGATGTATGCAGTTTATGGATCTTGATCACTATTTTTAATGTAATCATGCATAAGGCTGTCACGCTTACATGTGTAAACAAGATCATTTTGTGTTAGCCCTGTAAACGTTTACCAAACCTACCTTCTGTTCAAATGATAAATAAGCTTTCCAACAAGTTTTGTTTTCTCAGAAGAGGAAATAATGGCAGCATTGGCTTAACATTCTTGTCTGCCTTCAGTAATCATTATACTAGGGAGTAACTTTTGAGATAACTGCTACTGCTTGGCATGAGAACAACTGACTAAAGTGGTGAACATAAAAAAGCCCTGAATATTATTTTTGCATCGGTATTAATGCTAACTAACATCCATGTCTCCAAACTGTTCATGACTACTGAAAGAGAAAATCAAGAAAATGTCTGTAATTGTTTGCTTCAAAATTCTAGGTGGCTGAATTAACATGTTTCTGCAATATTTCTCCGACGTAAGATTGTGGTGGGCTTAACTTTTGTTTGACATTGTAGTCATGTAATACACATTGTGTAACTTTTGGTCTACATGTACAACTGATGTTTAAGGTAATGTGTGAACCAAGACAGATTCAACTCAGCTGAATATGGAAGTTTAAGTTTGAGTCTTGCTTTAATCTTGATGACATTAATGTCATTTATGGAATCATTAGAGCAACGAGGCAACATAATATAGCTCATCTTGTTGAAGTCTTAGAATACATGTAGTAGTTGATGTTTGGTCAAAATTTGAGCAGAAGCTTAGGTGAACAGGTAAATAGTGTTGTCAAGTCAACATGTAAATAGTGTTATCAAGTCAACAGGTAAATAGTGTTATCAAGTGAACAGGTAAATAGTGTTGTCAAGTCAACAGGTAAATAGTGTTGTCAAGTAATCTGAATTATTGTGGAAAATACTTATTTTTGGACTTAATTATGAAGACTTTACTTTTCCTATAAGTATCTTTAATGAAAACAACTCACATTTGCTACAAATTGCCAATTTTGGAATGCAGGTGGATTAAACACATTTAAACGGAATCATTTTCATGTTCTAATGGTCATGTACAAGTTTTATTCTGTCATAGGTGTAATAGGTATAAGATTTAATTAGAGGATTTACCAGTTTATATTTTGGGGTTTAGTGAAGTATGAACCAGAAAAATGCTCTGCAGACTTGAGTAAAATCTGCTTCATGGATTATACAGTTTGAACTGTATTTTTTCTCAGTTCATATGTCACTGAACCTAATGAAACAAATCTTCAGTTCCTAATTAAATTTCATCTACTATGAACTTTTTTTTAAAGTTTGAAGTATGAATTATTAAAAGTTTAGATTTTAGAAGAGTGATGCAGTTCATTTTTGAACCAATATTCTTAAGTTTTTAGCTCACCTGGAGTTCAATAATGACTGAGATATATGCATATTAATGAGGTGATCTTGCATTCTGTTGGTGGATCCAATTTTGATCAAACTTATAAGTTAGCCTTATATGATCAAGATCTCATAGGAGTTTGATGATGAGTGAGATTTATGCATATAAATGAGGTGATCTTGCATCTGATTGGCTTAACTTGTTACCACTCTATAGACTGAATTTTTTATCTGATTTTGAGTAATATTAGTACATGTACATTGAATTCAATCATCAAGATCTTAGAAGGGTACAGTTATGAGCAAGATCAATGCATATTGATGATGTGATCTTGCATCTGATTGGTGGATCCAATTTTGATCAAACTTATAAGTTAGCCTTATATGATCAAGATCTCATAGAAGTTTGATGATGAGTGAGATTTATGCACATTGATGAGGTGATCTTGCATTTAATTGACCATGATTGTCAACACTTATGCAAGTACCTAATCAGATTTTGTTAAAACGTATTAAATAAGCTCATCAAGATATCCAGCCACGAGTTAAAATGTATCGTTTTTGGTACCACAAGAGTTAAAATATCCAGCCACGAGTTAAAATGTATCATTTTTGGTACCACAAGAGTTAAAATATCCAGCCACGAGATTAAAATGTATCATTTTTGGTACCACAAGATGCCATACATCTGGTATTTATGCAGGAAAAGAAAATTGTCTTGTTATTATATACTAAACTTGCTCCAGTATCGAAGCTTAGAAGATTAAACTCACTCTTCAGCACAACACATCACCACCCTTTTCATAAATTCACCTCACTGTCATAGGCTGATCATATAAATATCAGTGACTTAAGAGAGCGGTACAATTGGGATGACCTAATCTGTCACAGTAAATTACATTTGTGACATTTTATAAACTATTTAATCATATCTGACCACAAAGTCTGATTCGGCAATGCATCACAGCAGGTTTATTATTGTTGTCACGAAAGTAAGGGGAAATAACTTCATAGAGACAAAAAACAGCATAGAGTCAAATTTCTTGAACAAAAATTAATTTCCATGTCTGAAATGTAATGCAGTTTCTATTTATTTGTTCAAGCTCACAAAGTGCTCTTTTTGTTGCTGCAGGTATAACTTCTATTTCACACACAATCAAGCATCACGTGGCATGATGGGAAATCTTGTATTTTCATATGTGAAAATATCAGGATATATTTTTCACATGAAAATATATGAATGAAAAAGTACGCAAATTATTTCGCCAATAATTTTCTATATTTCACACTTAAGTATATAATAAAGAGTACTGTTTTAAATGTAGACATAAACAAATTTTATTTAAGATCGGCTTTGCATTTACATAATGAACTTTAGCTTCTTAGAGCTATTTTAGTGACTATAAACATTAATATAACAATTAATTTAGACAACTGGACATACATATATACATACATATGTATACATTTTTGTTTTTAATTTTGCAACTAGTTATAAAAATCAGGCTTCTATGCTAGAAATCCATACCCATCCATTCCATACAAAATTTATAATTTCTATTTAAAAATCGAATGCAGAGAAATCAGTATACATGAATAGATACTACTCAACAATTACATGCAGTGTAAAAATACATGCCTAATGGCTAGAATTTACTCACTTATGATACCATTTTACATGCAATTTGTAAAAACAATATACAAGGACAAGGAGTTGGACAAGACTATGCACATATGTACAGAATGCACACATATATGATTAATGTTAATGCATTGGAAGTTCATATATTACAAGGCAGATCAGTTACAAGCAACTAAGAGCATATACAAGGAAACATATATGATAACAATACACACAGGAATCAAAAGTAACTGAAAGCTACAAACAAAACTACAGAACTAAAAGCAACTGAAAGCTATAAGAAAGACAAAAGAAATAAAAACTTAAAGCACTATACATGCGACAGAGCTAAAATAAGTAATAAATATAATATCCACACTGCATGCTTAAAATATATATATTTGAATAAATTTCATGAAGTTGAAGCTCATCATAATCAGTGGACATATATGATGTCATAAACAGTGTCCCCTGTATGTACATGTGAGAAGAGTTGGATCCTTTGTGTTCTGAGCTGTCCACTTTGGAGGTTTATTCTTTCTCCCAATATGGTCATGCCCAACAAAATACATTTATATCCAGTTTTGAGAATGATTTAACCCACCAAAAATAAGTGGCAATGAAATATTTAAAACAGGTGCACATAAAAATGGATATTTTAGGCAAGTTTTGATAGAAAAAGATGGATCTGTGCTTAATAAGATATGTGTAGGTATTACATCAAATGCAGTTTTGTAAAGTTTTACTGACTTTAGCTGTCTCCATTTCAGATTTAAAGCTGATTTCACCCTGTCTTTACATATATTTTGTTTTTACATTGACAGGTTCATGAGAAAGATGTAATTGGAATTAGCCATCACCCACACCAGAATCTTCTCGCAACTTACTCAGAAGATGGTTCACTGAAGCTTTGGAAACCTTAAATAATCAGTTGTTGTCCACATCACCCACACCACAATCTTCTCACATCTTACTCAGAAGATGGTTCACTAAGGATTTGGAAACTTTAAATAATCAGTTCTTGTCATCATGACCCACACTACAATCTTCTTACAACTTACTCAGAAAATGGTTCACTAAAGCTATGGAAACCTTAAATAATCAGTTGTTGTCCTCATCACCCACACCACAATCTTCTCACATCTTGCTCAGAAGATGGTTCACTAAAGCTCTGGAAACTTTAAATAATCAGTTCTTGTCATCATGACCCACACCACAATCTTCTTACAACTTACTCAGAAGATGATTCACTAAAGCCCTGGAAACTTTAAATAATCAATTGTTGTCATCATCACAAACACCAGAATCTTCTCACAACTTACTCAGAAGATGGTTCACTGAAGCTCAGGAACCCTTAAATAATCAGTTGTTGTCCTAAGACTATTACAGTTTATTGATTCAGGGATTTTTAAAGGATCCGCAGGGGCTGAAAATTGACCCCCTTTTTCATTATAGATATTGCACAATTTGGCAGAATTCCCAGTTTTGTCAGTTTGCTCTTTAACACTTCGTTCCCATTTGGTCTAATTTGTTTCCAGATTGATGGTTTCAAGTCCATTTTATAACACCATAAAAGAAAACCATGTGACTTAATCACATGATCAGATACTAAATGTTATTCAAACAACTGGACATGCAACTTAAAGAAGGCTCTTCTGATTTCATTGTACAGGATTTATGTAGTTATATTTTTTAAACATATTTCAGAAGTAATCACTTATTCAAATTTTATGAAGAGATTAGACTCAGAATTGGCAATGCAGGTCTTAATTGACCATTGGTAAAGTTTTACATACTGCAGAACACCAACAGTAGCACATTAAATGAGGATGTAAATGGAATTTGACTTGAAAATTAATTCAAGTTCAATCCCATGATGATAATTAGATACTGACAATATGTTTAAAAAACCCAGGCCTTGTATTGTCTAAAGTTTTTAATCTCAAAACTCAAGTTCAAAACTCAGCCAGAAAAGTTTAATTGTCTCTTAATTAACTTTTGATACACCCTTATACTTTAGTGCAAATAAAATTGGTTGTAAAAATTTGAAGATTTTGATAACATTGGTTACTCTCTCACCATTACAAATTTCAGTAACAGGGAAGTTCTACAAGTATTTATTAAATTTGGGGATTTTCAGATTGAGCTTTATACTCAACATGTTTTGAAATAGTAATTAAATTGCTAGCTGTACTGGCTTTAGGGCACTTATGTAAAGAAAACAATTAAACCATGTTTCTATAGGACTTCCAGTAGGTATTGTAACAATTAAACCATGTTTCTATAGTACTTCCATTAGGTATTGTAACAGTTAAACCATGTTTCTATAGGACTTCCATTAGGTATTGTAACAGTTAAACCATGTTTCTATAGGACTTCCATTAGGTATTGTAACAGTTAAACCATGGTTCTGTAGTACTTCCATTAGGTATTGTAACAGTTGAACTATGTTTCTATAGGACTTCCATTAGGTATTGTAACCAATACTGTAAACCCACACAGGGTCTATTCTAGAACAAACTGTTTTGGTTGGGGAAACATATCTCCTCTTTTGCAAAGAAAAGGAGGGGATTCTAAATACTGGAGGGATTTAACAAAGATATAAAGGTGGGGGTTGCAAATATAATGCTTTGCGCATTCAGTTAAGGTGTTTGGTGTGATGTTTTGCTCACTTGGACATAATGCCAAATGAGTGTCCATTGTGCGTCCATCAGTAATTGCTATTTTCAACTTCATCTCAAAATCACCAATTTCAAATAAACTTATCATAAAGCATCCTGGCATGAAGGCCTTCTGATTCTATACAAAATGATGCAGATATACCATCCAATATGGCCACCATTACTAAAAATATAGATGCCTTTAAACAACAGCTGAATTTGACCAAAAGCATCCTGACATGAAGGGCTTTAAAATTTAATCAAATGATATCAGTTTGTCATCAAATATAGCCATATTGCTAAATATAGAGAAAAAAAACATTAAATGACCTATTTTCAAAAGCTGCTAAACAGAATTTGACTAAATATGAAATAAATCATCCTGGCAAGGAGGCTCTTTAAATTTATATAAATGATGCCGATCTGCCATCAAATATGGCTGCCATTGCTAAAAATAAAAAACCTTTTAAAAACTACTCAACAGAATTGGATCAAATTTGACACAGTATTTTGGCATGAAGGACTTTTAGATGTCTACTTTTATATGTCGATTTTGCATGAAATTACTAAAAACAGAAAAACCTTTAAACAATGTTAACCAAATTTGACAGAAAGCATCTTGGCATCAGTGGGTTATAACTTGTACAGTTCATGCAAGATCAACTTTCAAATATAGAAAAACCTTTAAACAAATTATTCGCAAAAACCACAACAAAATTTTAGTAAATAATGGTGATCCACCATCAAATATGGCAGTGTTACATGAAATCAAAAAACATAACCTTATCTCAAAAAGCCACTTGATAAAAAATTAGACCAGAATGTCAGAAAGCATCATGGCATAGAGGCTTTTCAGTATTGGACAAATGATGCTGATGTGTCATAAAATATGGATGAAGATACAAAAAAAAGAGATATCTGGAAACATTGTTTTCATAATATAAACAATAAACAGCAATGGAATAAACTTTCTACAGAAAGCATCCTACTGACACAGATTTCTTGGCCAGCCTATCCTACATTTGGCTACAGGGCAGATGTCAGCCAGGTGAACTGGACCTTTTGTCAGTGGCAGCGTGAGGGAGGGGGTCAGTTGCCCCCGGGTGAGGGGGGGTGCCATCAGGAATCAGGAGCTTCTTTTTTTTTTTGCAGCATTAACTGGGGCATAGATGTGGAGGGGGTTGGCAACTGACATAAAATCTATTCTCTGTGGCAAAGTAGGGGTGCCACTAAAGACCGTTGCCCCTGGGTGCCACGAATCCTCATGTCGCCACTGCCTTTTGCTTAAAAATTAGTGTGAATCCCACAATAATGCATCCTATACTAGACTCTCATACTTCTTGTTGAGGATACTTCATTTTGCTATGTTCAGATGTTTTGCAGCTATTTCATTATGCAGATCTGTAACTTTTCATCTATATAATTCCCTAAAAATGTGTATTTTGTATTAACTCAAGGTCAGAGTTGAAATATCAGATAACTCCATTCTAAATTTCTGTTCTCTTGCACATATTTAGTAAAGTGTGTTATATAAATCTGACAGAGGCTTCAACTGATTCAGTAATTTCATAAGGTTGTCTATACCTTGGTTTTTTTCATCTAGTTATTGTTTATAAATAATGTCATTTATCCAGGGTGAACATTTGTTCATGTCACCATAGATCATGATTTTTTTTTCCATTTTAGTACACAGTCTCATCAGGAGTTTCATATCTGCACCCTTTGCACTCTGTAAAAAAAAAAAACTAGATGGTTCTTTGCTTATTTTCATAATTATTTGTATGCAAATAGAGACTCCTGACTAGCAGGAATTGATATTGACATGATTTTTAAGAAACCGTGTTAGATATCAGATACCTTATTGATCTTACTTATTCATTCACTAGCTCACTAGTTCAAGTATTTGAAAATTTCTTAAAATTTATTAATGAATAAAACAAAAGAATATTGCAATTGATGTTTTTGTTTTGTTATTTTCATCTTGATGAAGTGTAGAGGGCTTATATTACGCCTTAGTATCATATTGGTTATAAATTGTATTTGTTTTTAGCAAGAGCAAAATTAATTTTGTTTATTTCTTTTTTGCCTTTGCTGTCATGAAACTGAATAGGCGCATGCATTCTAAAGGATGCTACTTAGCTATGTCAAACAAGGTCACTGTTACCTATCATTAATGCTTCAGTGACTGTCTCCAGTTTTTGAATTGGGACTCATCTCTTGTAGTTTATTGCTAATGCTGAAATGAAATTTAAGAGTGCATGCATCCTGAAAAAGAAAAAAACATTTGTGTGTGTGCACAGGCCACTGTCACCAAGAGTAAAGTTTCCCTAGGATGAAAAAGTATTCTAGTTTCTCTAGAGGCATGCTTTATCATCTTCTGACAGGTAGATAAGAGCTTTTAAGAAAACTCCTGATATTAAATCCTGTTTTCTTAATCCATTTTTATCATTCATACATACTAATATCATGCTTTATGTCTTAATTAAGAAGGTATTAATGATTTGGCAAGGCACTTGGCACGACACAATATAATCTTCATATGTGTTGTAATGCCATAAAATACCAAAATCCAAACCAAACCTTAATGATATTAATTATTAATTTTACTATTCTGAGTTTTATGTTCATGTGCAATTAATTAAATTTGCGGAAATATGTTTCAATAATTTTTCCAATATGAGATATTACGCTTTCAACAATGTTTCCTATGTTGCATGTGTAAAAACATCTTCTGTCCCATGTCATCTTGATGTAGGCATTGATTTCTTCCCAGTAGTAATAGTCTTCAAAATGTCAAATCATGTTTCAGTGCTTTTTTGATATATTCTTTTGGTTTGTTTTTTAACCAAGTAGCAAAGCTGTATGAAAATGTGTCACTATTTCATCACTTTGCCCTCTTTTTAAAAAAGGGCCAGTTTAAAGTATTTGTTAGTATTCCACAAAAAAGAAAAAAAAGCAAGAAAGAAAGATCAAAAAGAAGAATATGTATATATATATATATATATATATATATATATATATATATATATATATATATATATATATATATAGGGTTTAACAGCACTTCAGTACAATACTGACTATATAGTGCTGATTAAAGGTTAAGTTTAACAAAATCCAACAGGATAAAAGGAGGTATAGACGTTACTATTCTTTAAAAGGTGTGAGTATGTATATATATATATATATATATATATATATATATATATATATATATATATATATATATATATATATAAACATAAATATAAAGTCCTTAAAATATAGGGTCAAAATTTGGCATATAAACCGCATTCTTTTAAAAAGTTTAAGATTTTCTCCAGTGGTACATCATCATAAAGCTTCTTAACTGAGTTCACAACAATCAAGAAGAAAAAAAAGAAAAATAAATACTTTTATGGTGATGATGTGATGAAAACTGACACATTATTCAAGTAGTCTTTCTAGATATCTGCATGAGATGTAAGCAATCATTGGTTTCTATTTGATTTACAAGCAATACCTCACATGCAGTTATCACGTTCAAGAATAGAGATTCGGTCACTTGCAACTATAGTTTATTTTCATGTTTTTTCAACATAGCATGAAAAAGCCCTGGTTTACTCGTCCTTTTGTGCATTTTTTCACCAGAGTGACCTATAATTTAGTGATAAATCTTTCTGAAGACCCTTATACGCTCTATAATATTTTGAACACCAAACGTTAATGCCATAAGGAGGTGAAAAATTCTAGATTAATTGCAGGAATTAGCTAGAAATGTGCAAATGGGATGCCATCTGTTTGAAGAATACATGTGAACATCTTAGGATTGCAAAAGCGAAAACTATGCACAGGAGATTGGAAAGAAATGAAACCGAGCTGCTGTCTAAATAAGATAAAATTTATTTAGTACAAATTAAAAACAATAGAGTACAAATTAAAATTGAAATACATTGTCATATGGTAGATACTAGGGTGCCACAAAAAGAAAAATAAATATTAAGGAGAGGACATTAGTAATTTATTTAAACCTTGTGCAATGCATACAAATTTTCTGTAAAATTTTTTATGAAGTTGATCAAACTTTGACTACTGCATTTCATTTCTTTTTTTTTTTTAATCATCCCCTAGAGTTCTATCAAAAACTATAAAAACCGTATTTCCTGCGAAAAATTCAGTATCAGTATGTGCATATTATTGAAATATGGTCTGTATTGTTCTTTCAAAGTTTTGGTAAGCACTGCCTTAAAGTTGGATTCTTTCATCGCTTCGAATATGCCGCTCACTCGTCACGGAAACGATGAACACTGGTTCGTTCCTTCATTGTAAACTGTCCACTAGACATGTACACGTACCTTTGGAAGTATCAGTCTGGTTGCCGAATCTCTTATCCCTATTAGTATATTCAAAAGTTAACATTTTCCATGATGTTATAAAGAATACAGGTACAAATATTCTTTCATCTTTTTCTTAAGATTGTTCTCTCGTGGTTCCAAAAATGTCATTTCGCCCTTGTGTCTAATTAAAGCATACATGCAGGGCCGTCGTAAGGGTCGGGCGATACGGGCGACCGCCCGGTGCGCCAAGTCTGGAGGGGGGGGGGCCGTTTCGCGAAGTTTGCGGTATTTTTTTTCCGAAGGGGGCGGGGGGGGGGCAAAAAGGCGACGCTCGCCCGGGACGCCGCTGCGTCCAGCGGAAACTTGCGAAGGCCCTGCATACATGATTAGCTTTACTCGTAGATATTTTCATTGTGATCACTGGAAACATTAAGCACCACTTTTAATGCTACGTCTATGATACTGACTATATTTCTTCGATTGTGACGTTGCCATGGATGTGTCCGTCTTTCGCTTTGCTTTGAAATAACTCTCATGTTGCTTACCATTTTGACTGCTCCGAAAAACAGTTTTAGAAACCTACGATGTTAACTTATTTATTTATTTATTTTTTTTTTTTTACTTTCTAAGGCGTGTATAGGCAGTAATCAATGAATCAATAAACAAATATGGTGCATGACGTCACGCGGCTGACCTTCTGTCGCGGCAGATGGAATGGCACTGCACGATCTCTTGACCGTAGCCGCATCATTTCTTTTTCCAAAGAAGATAACTGAATGGAAATAGCTGAGACAGTTGGTTCTTGCATCTTTACTTCAGTCTTCATCCATCTTCAAGTTGACGTTTTAATGAGTTTTTAAACCGTGCGATATACCTTTCTCTTTGTCACTTATTGTAGACATTACTCTGTAATTGGGGGTGGGGGGATGGGCGGTAGCTCAGATGGTGGAGCGATTGACTAGTAACCTAAGGTCGCGAGATCGAACCCGCCTAGACAAACCTGGGTCAGCTGCCTTTGTGATGGGAAAGGAACTTGGCTCCCATTTCCTTGGTATGATAT
Organism: Margaritifera margaritifera; assembly: GCA_029931535.1. Lineage (NCBI taxonomy): Eukaryota > Metazoa > Mollusca > Bivalvia > Unionida > Margaritiferidae > Margaritifera > Margaritifera margaritifera. The sequence continues at coordinate 222,680 of JAQPZY010001603.1, forward strand.
AGCCAAAAATGTGTTAAAAGTGCAATTAAAACAACCAACAAACAAACTCATAGAATTGCAAACACACAACCTAGATTAGTGAGAAAATATTTATTATAATTTAAAGCAATGCTAAGTTGTAATATAACAAATCATTGAATTTTATTGCTCTTTTACTGAAATAGGCTAATATTATATATATATATATATATATATATATATATATATATATATATATATATATATATATATATATATATATAATACTAGCCTATTGCATTCAGATGACACTTGAATCCTACGAATTATTGTTGTACAAATGTACAATCTCATTCATTTTATCCTGATGGCGGAATAGTTTAGTGTTGCTCAGTTCAAGTGGATGGTACACGCATACCCTGTTGGAATGACGTCATTTGCTTCAATAGATCTGTTACACGTAATGTATTTCTTCTAAGAAAAGGTTCACATTTGGAACATTAATTCATAAAATATTAATATGTATTGGCGAATCGGACTAGAAGTATATCATTCCATGTTATGGTTAAAATATGTTAAAAGTGACAAAAATATATGGTTTAATTTAGTCTAAATTGATTCGAATTTTAGCATTAGGAGCACACACTTACGTATTGAATTTTGAGTAGGTTTGTTTTATTTTCTTTTTATATCCACTCAGCATGCAAGATGATTATAGTCTAAAAAAAAGCTTTTGTGACAGTTATCTATCATTTAGCACTCGTTCTCAGATTGGACAATAACATCACCGCGTTGCAAAGAAGGCTTTATCATCATCGAACAAATGAGACTCGCCTAATCGAATTATAATCCTTCAATTGATGAAATTAAACTATCATTTTTCTTTCCTATCAATCCAGCGAATAGTCCTTAAGATGGATGCGTCTCTGATTTCATTTGCTTGACATTTCCAGCGCTCCTCAAGAGCCCTTACACTTGCATGGAAATGCGTAGATTATTATATTATCGATATAAGACTCGCTTCTCTGTTTGTCTTGCAGATAAATTAATTTATATCCCTCGGCAGACTTTCACTGATTCGAATCAAAAGTTTCTATGTATGCATCTAGTCAATCGAAAAAGACCAATACACTAATACAGAGGTAGAACAATTTTCAAAAAGCAACTTTACCTACCGGACAACCAGACTGAAAAATCTGGTTGCCTAACAAAGACATCTGGTAATTCCAATTAAAACAATGATTAATCAATTATTCAAGAATTAGCATTGGATTTCTTGCAAATGATTTGAAAATGGAGACCATAGTTCCTATTTTCAGTTTTGTTTTCTTTGTATGAAGACAGCCCATTTGATTGATTTTGCATTTTGGCAAACGTACTTAGTTAACCCTTTAACTGAGCAAAAGCTGGTAGGTCTGCTGGGCATTGTCTTTGGGTCAGTTGGTTGCCTAGCTTTGATTTTTTTTTGTTGCGAGCAACTGAGAAATGTATAGTTTTGTACCCCTGTAGTACAGTTGTTATCTTTGCGATGTAACTATTGACACTGTTATTAATATAAAGAATAATACACCCCCAGTAACATCGGTTAAAAAGGCTGGAGTTCCAACTGCTACAACTTCGCACTGCAGGCTGGAGTGGAGATTTGATATTTCGAAAATTGTATAACAAGCCATTAGTTAATTACACTAGTTTTATAACAAGCCATTAGTTAATTACACTAGTTTTATAACAAGCCATTAGTTAATTACACTAGTTTTATAACAAGCCATCCGTTAATTACACTAGTTTTAGCCATTAGTTAATTACACTAGTTTTGCTCTTGCAATTCTGACTATGGAACTTTCTTATATGAATCGTTTGAGTTATTAAACAGTTTAAACATTTTCGCAGCATTTTTGCTTGATCGTATTGTTATTTATTAATTGGTACTTTGCTTGATCGTTGCTATGAAAATCTTGCATGACCCCCATTATCTCATATGGCAGAAATATAATTAGAACATTACACGAATTATATATATAAATTTAAGTCTGATTGCAATTCTATGAAGCCATAGAGGATAATGGGGTGTACGTGCCCACCCAACACAGACACCCACCCTTTTTGCCCTTATATAATTTTGATCAAGCCATTTCCTGCTTCAAAGATTGGCCCAAAACAATCTGCGTCATCTAATTTAACCTGAATATATTCATACCAGTTTATGACTTTTTAAGATTTTTCTTAAGGCATGTATTGAAGTTTAAAGGTGATATATAGTTTAATAACATACTGGAATAATCTCTTGAATCTCCTCATGCAGAAAATATAGAGCTTTCCAAACCAAACTATATAAGGAAATTGTGCATTGTTATGATTCAAGAATGGACAATTTTTGCATTTCTACTCGCTTACAGAGCTGAAGAACAAAATTGATGCACAAAACAATAAAATTTTTATGATATGATCCTGTCCATACGTCCCTCTCTCCGTCTGTCCGTTTGTTACAAATTTCTTTTCCGCACAATAACTCGAGTTCTCCACCATCTACAGTTACCAAACTTCTATTTAGGGGTCAAAAGGTCAAAGATCAAGGTCACTGTAACTAAAAGTAGAATAATCGTTTCCGCACAATAATATATTTTTTAAATCAGGTACTTGACTTTACCAGCTATCATATAACAGTAAATATCTTGCAGCGGCTCTGCCTTTTATGTTCTGGAGGAAAATCTAACAGTATATGATGAAGGGCAATCTTAGTAAAAACTCATTACTTGTTTGAAATATTGCATCTAATTAATAATTGTTTGTTACTTTTATATACGTTGACTCACGCACTTGAAGAGCTTTTGATGCAAGTTCGTTTTGAATACGAAAGTCAAGTGTGGTCCTTTCCTGCATACATTTTAAAATATATAAACAAAAAAAGTCAAATGGACAATATCACTCCTTTCTTTTTTCCTAGTCTATCATATCTAGCGTCGTTACTTGTGTCTGAATAACTTTTTTTCAATGAGAAGTCAATTTGTTTAAAATTTAATTTAATTTTTATTATATATATATATATATATATATATATATATATATATATATATATATATATATATATATATATATATATATATATATATATATATATATTTAAATTTATTTCTGAAGTTGACATAGGGTGGTAAAGATGCAGAAAAGACTTTAAGGAAGATGTTAATTTTGCACAATTCGACTACTGCCACAGCATCGTTTCTTATAAGCGTCCAATAAATATTGCCTTAAAAACTACTTTCAGCTTCAAATTAAGCATCAAGTCTGACCTTTTATCCAAATGAGGTCTCGGTCAATTCAGGTTACAAACGAATATGTTACATTTTTATAACTTTGCATCTTTCAGCATTACCCCTTAGAAATCTTTCAAACACTTTGTGGTGGAAATGTGTCAGTTTTTACGCGTTGTTTTTTGGTGGAAATGTATCAGCTTCGAAGCGTTGTTTTTGTAGTGGAAATGTGTCAGTTTCTTTGTGGTGGAAATGTGTCAGTTTCTTTGTGGTGGAAATGTGTCAGTTTATTTGTAGTGGAAATGTGTCAGTTTCAAAGTGTTGTTGCCACCTTTGGTAATATTATCTTTAGAAAATGTAATTTTTATGGACTCTGTTGAGTCCATATAGCTGTGGTCTACGACGTTTTATGGACTCTGTTGAGTCCATATAGCTGTGGTCTACGACGTTTTATGGACTCTGTTGAGTCCATATAGTTGTGGTCTACGACGTTTTATGGACTCTGTTGAATCCATATAGCTTTGGTCTACAGCGTCGACCTATTGAATAAAAAAATTCCTCCATTTCTGGAAAATAGTCTGACAATTTTAAAGTCCGTGGGAGGAATAAAGAGTCGAAAATACTAATTTTTCCATCGTAATCAAATGGTTTAGAAACTTTATTGCTGTATCAACTCATGGGGTAAATGACATATTGAACAGAATATTTTAAAGTCAAATATGGAGACAATTTTCAGTCTCTATATTTTTCAATAATTATATTGACAAAAGTTAGTAAATTACAAATCCACTTTTCCAGTACAATTTATTCCCACTAATTGCTGATACGGAGCGATGAAGCTAATGTCGAGTGACGTATTCCAAAATTACCGCTTGCATTACCTGCTTTGACTGAGGCTTTGTTTACTGATTTGTATGACGTCACAGCAGAATAAGCCGACGATCCTTTTCTGTAGAAGTATACTTATGGAATGACTAGTTTAATATAAATAACTGTTTTAATGTGCCACACAGGGTCAAAACTTGCAAACAAGAATGGAAAGAACCTTGGGGGTTTTTTTTGTTGTTGTTTGTTTGTGTTTATTTGTTTTGGGGGGGTTGGGGAGGGAAGGGGGGTCTTTTTTCAGAACTGTTTTAGGAGTAAAGTTGGAGAAAATAATGATTGACCCATCGAACTGTTCAATGTCTGACCGGAAAGTATCATCAGGAGGTTTGAGAGTACTACAGGTTGTCAATTTCGTTCTAAGCTTATTACAAGCAGTCAAATAATTACAAATCCGTCTGAACGTCACGTAGTGATTCAGACACAGACTCAAACATCTGAAACGTGACTTGCTTTGAAATGCAATCAGACAAAAAAGAAAAGGAAAAGAAAGGAAAGTAACGGAAAAAATAAGTCGCACCCATCCATCAAGAGTAAAGAATTGAAAACCAAGAATACATTTTGTTCATTGTTATTAACTCCTGCCTTGCCTTGCCAAATACCTAAAGATTTGCAAGCGTCAGCAATAACGTAGAATATGTGGAAATATGATTGAAAGAAATGTATCATGTTGAGTGATATTGAAAAGGTTTTCCCCATTTATTGTGTCCATTTATGGACGTTTATTCTGAAAGAGCTATTGTATAAATTGTGATAAAATAAGTTGTTTCATTACTTAATTTCTCATTGTGACTAACAAAAAGGTTAGAAAATACATTCCAACAATGCCGAGATTGTGCTGAGTGCACGGTATTATCGTAATTCTTCACAACAATGCACACAATTCAATTTGTGTCTTTTTATTTTCATTTATTGTAGCTATCAATAGTAGTAGAGAAGTAAATTCTGGCGCACTTATGTTTTTAGACTGATTTGTCAGATATTAAACTTCCGCTAGAAAACGACTAAAATACAACTTATAAAAATGGAGTAGCTTCGTTTCGTTGTTACATAAAACATACATTTAATTTATCATGATAAATAAATGAAATAAAACAATAGCGACGTCTCTGGTGTTCTTTACATCTATACTAATATGTACACACTACAAAAAAAAAAACAAACAATTCATATGTATACACTACAAAATAACAAATGCATATGTATACACTACAAAATAACCAATGCATATGCAAAGTCATAACTAACAACTGCTCTGTAGTTATTAACTGCGTTTGCAAAACATAGATAACGCGCTACAGCTACATGTATATAGCTAAGAAATGTGTATTCAAAAGCATAGATAATGACTGCGATATACTAAACAACTGCGTAGATAAACATAATAGCAACTGCGTAGATAAACATAATAGCAACTGCGCTCGAAATTCGATGGGAGAGTGAACACACAAAACGTACAACTGCGTATGCAAAAGCATAGCTGGAAATTCGATGATGAAGTGATTCTAAAGCATAGACAAAACAAAAAAAAATTACCAAGGCAAACTTTTATCAGGCATTACACGAGTATTATTGAGTAAGTTAATAGTCAATTCAGATAAACTTACAGGCACAATTAACTTTAACAAGCCCGAAAAGTTAGTTTGTAGGGCTCCCCTGTCTTAAAATCAAAAATGTGGTATAACAACATACTGTATGACACGACGAATGCTTAAATGTACAGGATGTTAATGATATTTTTCGTTTTGCTCATTTAGTTAGCAAAACACTCAAACATTTCTACATCTCCCGAATTTAACTAAATTGGTAATTGACTAGTGAAATTTTTACTTTCTGTTCTTCGACTTTTCTTTCTACCGGCTTAGACTTTGGTTCTATAGCTATAGGGACAAGACCGATTGATAAAATCATGCCAATATTAGTATACCATGACATTGATTTAAAACCTTCCCCATTTCTCTTCATAATGCTTCTTTCTCGGTCATTAATTCATTTTGCAAATTCTTCAATATCATCCACTAACTCCCTATCATGTACCTTGTCTAATACAAGTAATCGATTTACGCTTCCTTCTATTTTACCAATCCGTCTATTCAAGCCGTTATTTCCTAGTTTACAATTTTACATTCGTTTGAAATCCCAATTGTATACTTTCTCAGTTGACATAACTTTATCCGCTTTGGCGAGATTTTCCTCGACAACATTTTATTATTTCAAGCTGTTGGTTTTTCACTTGCTGTTTATCTTCACTTGCTGTAATTGAGAGTAAAGGCTTTATTGTTCTTAATGCACTAAATTCATCTAAATCTTTAGGGTGCTTGCTCTTAGCACGCATGGTTAAATTCCACATAACTCTAGATGTGTGAGGGCAATATGAGCATTTTTTAGGCATTTACTATTTATTATAGGATTAAATAGTAATAACTAATTGTCACAAATAGACTCTAATCGACACATAAAGTACACAAAGTGACATACCAATTTCACTGACTGTAATGTTTGTCGCTAAATGGCAATAGTTGAATTATATAGTTTTTGCCTTAATATCAAGTCTTTATGAAGCAATTTTACTAGCACTAAAAGTGTGCAAAAGAAACAAATATTTGAAGGAACTCTACTAGAAGAAATATATTACAGAAGATGGTTAAGAATAATTTTTTTTTTTTTTTTTTTTTTTAAATCTCTTTTATGACACAACACTGTGTACAAAATAACAACCGAATTCGAGATAGGAAAAGATGGTTGATGCGAGGCAAATCAAAAGTAAATAGATCATAATCAAAAGGAAAGATTAAGTATGGTTCTTTGAAAAAGCTGGGGAACGTTTTACACGTGAATGTGGTAAGAAAGTTAAAATGTCATCATTATGGTCACATAACAAAAACAAAAATCATGAAAAAGGATGATATTCAAATAAATTAGAGGTTAAAATTACATTGAAATAAATGCTAGATACTAAATCGATGACATCTTATAAAAGAAATTTTATACTGAAATCAATGCAAGATAATTAATCGATCACATCTGGTTAAAGAAATTGTACAAAACAATGTAAATGTTTACCCTTTCAATCGTTGACATCTAGTATAAAAGAGTTTACATTGACATCAATTTTACGTAACAATCGATGACATCTAATGACTATTGTTTTTTGTTTTCATAAGCATCAATGAATAGTATTCAAATGATGTATCAAAGGGAAAGAATGGATAGTAGAGTGTAGTACGAGGGGTTGAAAAGACAGGAGTATGAACGAACGAGACACACGGAGGAGATGAGAAGCCTAAAGCGACAGCTTCAATGTTTGAAACAAAAAAACAAACAACATTAGAGCAACAGATTGAGGACAAGGCAGAAAGAAAACAGCTACATATCACAAACAAATATCTCTCAGTAAGGAACTCAACACATATACATTTACTGGATGTAATAATTGAGACCTCTATATCTTTTAGTCACGTTGAACCACACGCAAAGGGAATGATTACAAAACTGTAACCCTGTGCAAGTCCAACTTGACTTCAAAGTTAGACTCGAGAAGATGATGTTGATAGAGGAGATAATGGCAGAAGAAACCAAAAATGTTACGACACAAACAGTTTTAAAAGCTATAATGAACAAACTTGAAATAAATACAATATTGAATGTTCTATTCGATGACCTCATCAATCATTTGAACGAAACGATCACAAACAGCACAAAGTGAGTGCTTGATAAAATCTAAGTTCTGTACATGAACTTTGATAATTATGATCCATTAAACGGTAGGCCTGATATAGAGTTACCTCAGTGGGTAAAAGAAACGCTTGTATCAACTTTAGACACACTGACAACCGATGCTTTTTCTGTGCAATAGAGTCAATTTTCAATGCGCAAATAAGAACCAGCAGAGGTTGACAAAGTACAACTTGAATAAATATGCACGTTGGATTAACAGAGGTCCAATGTCAATAGATGACATCTATAAATTTGAAGACGATTTCAATATATCCGTAAGTGTTTATACGATTGTCGAAGACAAATTCATAAAACCTATGAAAATAATGAGAAAGATAAAGTCTCACATGCTCATATACTTAATCGTTTTTGATGACATAGAAAAATTTAATTAGGTAGGTATAAAAGATTGGTAAAGGTTGGCAAATTAGCACAAAAAAACCCCCAAAAGTTCATATGTAAAAAATTTACTAAACTAGTTCACTTCATATGAAAACTTATTTGAACATAAAAGGTTGTGCTTCAATGTAGGTGGCACAATATACTTCATCCCTGATGAAAGTTCAGTCGTCAATATAGAAATTATCAACATCAGTTAAACGTGTCAAGTGTTATGTATTGCGATTTTGAAAGTGTTTTGGTTAAAACTAACGATGATGTAATTGAATTTTGAACGCTATATTGGACTTTGAAGACTACTAAACACATATCTTTAGGATTCTATTTGTACCCGAACGCAATAAATAAAACTGACCAAACTATCATTGACAGAGGTACAGATTGTGTCAAAGTATTTTACAACTGTTTGGGGAACAATTAAAGAAGTATGTAATTTAATTCCCCTACTCATTCACATGTACAATACACAGTTAATACATTGAGGGTAGCCTGTCACGATATACAATGCATTGTCATTACAATTGAACGTTTACCACTGAATATTTGTGCTTACTTCCAAATACACCGGTCAGAAAGGATCTTCTGAGTGGGCTAAGAAGTATATAGCATGGAAGAATCTATGTGGTCATAAACACAAATACTTAACCCATGTTAATTGGGCATAAAGTGCAGGTCACAATGACCTTCTTTGGTTGTACGGGTGTAGTACTAACAGAGATGCATCCAATTATCACATTTCATGATTCGAAAATAAACAGCAACCAACAAATGAACTCTAAACACAAAATTTCAAGATGCACCTACTAATCAAGCTTCATGATTCTTGTTAAGATAATATGCATACAGCGTGGCAAAAACTCATGTGGTATTGAGCTAAATACAAAAACGTAACCAAATCCAAAAAAGATTAAATATAAGTCAGAATGAGCTTCTTTTGTTGTAAGGGTGTTGTACTAACAAATATATATCATCATTAATTTAAAGATTCTAGCATGAACAGTGCCTGAGAAACCAACATCAAACACAAGATTTAACTCAAGTCAGGGAAACGTAAAATATGGATCATTGCGGAAATAATGGAGTACTGCTCATCAAACTGCATCCTTTCACTAAGTTTCATTTTTCTCTATAGGATAGTATGTACAAAGCATACGAAAACAAAGGTGGCCATAGCTAAATTGATAAACGTAACCTTAGGATAGTAAAGTGGGAAATGTAGGTTACAGTGAATTTTTGGTAGAGGTGCAGTACTAAGAAATATGTATACAATCATCAGGTTCAATGATTCAAGCATTAACAATAAGACACAAAATTAACCAAGTCATTGAAGCATGAAATATGGGTCACAGTAACATACTTTTAAGATGATGATGTAGCGCTCATTAAGATGCATCCTCTCACCAAGTTTTATGATTCAAGGTATAACGGTATTATACAATCGGTAAAAATGTGGACATGGGCTAAACACAAAAACTAAACATAAAGCAGTAAAATATAAAATGTAGGTCACAGTGACCTTCTGATGTTTCAAGAGAGTAGTACTAATAGAGATGTATACAATCATCTAGTTTGATAATTCTGGCATGAACAGTGTTTGAGATGGAACTCAAGTCAGTGAAGTGTGAAATATGGGTCATGGTGATCTATATTTGTAGTGAGAATGTAGTGCTCATCATGATGCATCCCCTCACCATGTTTCATGATTCTAGGTACAACAGAATGTGTACAGGGTGGCATGAGCTAACTGAAAAACATAACCATAGCCAGTAATATATGAAATGTAGGTCACAAAGAACTACTTTTGTTGTAAAGATGCGTTATTAACAAAGTGGCGTACAGTCGTCTAATATGATGATTCTGGCATTAACAGAGCTTGCGAAATAAATTTAAAACACAAAATTTAACCAAATTTAGTGAAGTATGAAATATGGGTCAGAGTGACCTATTTTGATTCAAAGGATGTAGTACTCATCAAGATACATCTCCTCACCAAGTTTAATTGATCTTGATAATAGCATAATATTTACAGGCTGCATAAAGATCTGTTTGGCCATGAGCTAAACGCGAAAACTTAATCTAAGCCAATAACATGGGGAAACGTATGTAGGTTACATTAACCTTCTTTTGTTGTAAAGGTGTGGTGCTAATAGAGATGCATACAATTACCTAGTTTGATGAACTTAGCTTGAGAAATAAACCTAAAACACAAAATTTTAGCAACGTCTGTAAGGTACAAATTTGGGTCATACTCATGTAGTTTTGTGATGCGGGTGTAGGATTGGTTAAGATGTATCCCCTCACATAGTTTCATTATTCCAGGTATAACGGTATCTATACAGTGTCAAAAGTCTAAGCTAAGCGCAAAATTTAAACAAGAATGTGCAACTAATGTACATGTACGTACAAAATTAGACCCCTAATCTATGAAACATACTCCAAACTTTTCATTGAGATTTGAAAAAAAGAATGGCTGATATTCATTGAGGCTGTACACCTGTATATGCTTTTTACTGTGCAGACGCTGACGCTGACGCCGAGGATAGTACAATAACTCTCCCCCACTTGAGCTAAAAATGACAACATAGTTCGACGAGACAAAGCCAAAAACATATATTTCGCATAAATATACTAATAACTTGTAAGAATGGGTTATGTACCAAACACTTGCTCGTGAAAATCTTTAGGTGGGGAGATGAAGGTAAAATTAAAATGGGTAGTGCAAAGTTGGTAGATATCCCTGTTAATTATGATACTGAATATATATTAGAGGTAGATTTGGAGATTTCCTAAAAAAAATACTTCTAAGGAGATAATAGTTTCATATGATTCAGGCATAATTTATTATTGGTTCAGTAAGTCATTTTTCAATTTTTCATTGCACTATTATTCCGATGTGTCTCCATTACATCGTTCGACTAGCAAAGCTTAAGGGGGCCACTTTTGTACCTTCAATCTTCAGTATCGGTTTTATTGTGTTATACAGTATGTTGTTGTACATTATTTTTAGATTTAAGGTAAAAAGTAACTAATTGTGCATGAAGGTATGTCTGAGTTGACCAAGGAAGTTCTCATTAGTACTCGTTTCTTGCCTTAATAACTTCTACTTGTTTAGTCAGTGCTGTCATATCAATCAACCATCAAATTTCTAGCGCGGTAGTTATGCTTTTGCATACACAGATGTTCGTTTTGTTTGTTCAATCTATCATCTGTCGCAATTGCTTTAATTTTTACATCCTCCTTATTAACTATAGCATATATTTTAGCAATAGCGCAGTTGTTAGCTGTAACTCGCAAACTACGCTTTTGCATATACATTTGTTATTTTGTCATGTAGACATAATAGTATAGAAGTAGTGAGTTCTACAGAAGTAACTATTGTCTTGATTTTTTTTTCTTTTTTTTTTTTAGAACAGCACAATTAGAATTAGTGTTTTGTGTAGCAGCAGATGGAATGAACCTGCTACATCATTTTTCAAAAGTTTGAATTTTGGTCTTATTTGGAATTTTGAATTTGAAAATGGCTCAAACCAATAGTTACCGCGTCACTTCTAAACTCGCAGTGAATAGATAGCATGTAGATTCATTATACATGTATACAGCAGAGTTAGTCATTTATATTTCTTTAAATTCCACACAAAATTACTCTTTATGTTGTAATCTTCAGCAAGTTTTTAACACTATTATCTCTATTTTAGTTAGTTTAACGTGCAACATCTGCGTCACTTCCGCACACGTATAAAGGTTGCGGTAATGCCACTACAATTTTAGTGAGTTTCTCACTTTTACACTAAATAACTTCAAACTACGCAACATAAGTTTATTGAACAACGGATTCGAGATTTATAAGAGTTGTAGATGAAAAATAACTTTAAACGAAAACTTCCATATTTGACCTTTAAAATGTGACTGAAATTAGAGTATTTTCAATGGATGCTCAAGATTATTACAACTACGGGTGCGCAAAGTATTATCGTCTTCGGTCAGTACTAATTTATACAATTGTGTATCATACATAGAAGCGACCTACGTAGGTTGTCATTACTTTTTTGACGGAGTGTGTCTTTTTAATTTACCTATTGAAAGTGTTACAGATGTATATTAATAGATGTCTATCATTGTCAGTGGCGTACTAAGAGTAAATGGCGCCGGAGCGAAGATGATGGCACAAAGGGCCAGAATACGAGGCCCGAATTTGTATCAGCTGTTTTGGCGCCCCAAGACCTCTAGCGCCCGGGGCAACCGCCCCGTCTGCCCCCCTCCCCCCCCCCCCCGCCTCCGCTAGTACGCTACAGATCATTGCAATGTACATGTAGATGGCCCAATCTAGCTACTTGATAACCACCAGTTTATCGTCATGGGCGTAATTTCTGCATTTGAAATATATTGGAACTGTCTTTTAAAAATAAATTTTTTAATTTTGTTTTTTTCACAGTGCGGATGAGCGTTTGTAACCTGGCTCGTAAAACTCTTCATCTTTTGTTTAACAGAACAAGAAATTTTATTCATCTGCAGTTGAACCTATTTGATTATGCTGTTTTACCTATAGACCTTTCCATAATGTTTTAAAGGGCGCGGCCATATTTTTTAAAACATTGCCCCAGGCATGAAACGTTCACAAAGAAAAACTAACTTGCAGAAATAAATATAATATTATTGAACATTACTATTTTCAAAAATACATATACACATATACAAAATTCGTGCAACAAATGAACCATTAGAACAAATATTTGGTATGTCTGAGGCATTTATTTTATATAATTAAATATAAATACACATGTACAAAAATTAAGTTTTTTAAGTTAAAGAAACAGATATAGTAGCAATAATGCATACTTATGTTACGTCAGTTACATGTGCGTTAACTTAAATATTTTAAACTGATATGGATTATAGACATCAATTCAATTCGTCTTATTCTATACGCTCTTTTCATAAATATTTTAGCAATATACCATTACTAATGTACATCCATTGCACATACATGTCTGCTTCTCTCTTTGTATGCTGCGCAAGTTGCCTCCTTTTCTAGCCTCAGCTTAGTAATGATTTTAAAGAAACAATTGTCAGTTAATTTCATTTATATGAAATAAATACAATTGTGTTGTTTTATATCCTAAATATTATGAGTTAAAAATAAAAGCATATTTTACATATTTCACTATATATTGTCTAGAATGACACCCACAATGGAGAGACAACTCATCGGCGAAATTGGAATCAACCTATATGATACTAACAGCCAGTACTTCAATCACGTATATCTGCCCACATGCAAACAAATATTCCAGCAAATATTCCAACATACATACATACATACATACATACATACATACATACATACATACATACATACATACATACATACATACATACATACATACATACATACATACATACATACATACATACATATTGTATAGTAGGTGTTTAATAATTGTATCACATAAAAATTAATCATTTTACCGAAACAGACAGTCTTTTATATAATAACCATAATTTGTCAAAAGTTCCCCAAGAGCCATTTACAACAGCAAAACGTGTTCCTGATACAAACATTTTCATATTTTTTTTATGTGATATAATTTGGTGTATTATTTAAAAATTAATCATCCATAAATATATTCATTTGCAAAATCAATACATTGAATTTTATCATCAGCTTCTTTTGTGTCTATTATTCCCAGTGACATATTTTTCTTTGCAAAAGTAACATTTGATAAATGATGACATTTAAATTGTATCCAGTCAAAACAATCCTGAATAAAATTGCTTGTTTTAGAATTATTCCAGAAAATATTAGTCATAATTTCTACCGTATTTCTACAAAGATTACATAAATCTGACTTTTCCTATTTAAAAAATTTATTTGAGCCAAAATGATATGTAAAATCTTAAATTGCAACCATCGTAATTTTGTACATTTTGTTACACTATATGGTAAATAATTTGTTTTGCGCCTTTCATTCTATAACATGCCATCAAATTCATAACTCGATTTGGCCTTAAACATTTGCTGAATTTCATTGCACAGTAGTTTTAATAAATTCTTCCACCACCCAATAATCTCTTATTATCAAGAAAATGGCTTAATGAAAAATAAAGGCGGTTGCATATTACTACAATGAGTTTGCTTTACAAAGATTTGATCGCATTTGAAACACTATGTTAAACTGAAAATACTGTGTAAACGCTGAAATTGCTTACAAAGTTTTCATATGTAACCCATGAACCACTTTCATTTACAAAATGTTTAGTTCAAAATACTTGAATTCGGATAATAAGATAAAGTTAATTTATGATCATAAAATTAGGTAAATAGAAAACATGCTGCTTCATTGGTAATGTAAAAATGAATTTCCCTTACATATCCCTTTGAAAAATCCAGTTTGGTGAGTACTTATGACATAAGGAAGAACATTGTTTAACCTATTAGCAATACAAGCTGAAGCTATCTAATAAAACACATTTAAAAGTGAGATAGGTCTCCTATATTTTAGACACACTGTTTTTGTTTGTCCACCTTTGGGATACAAATATTGCCCCTTCCCTTTGATTAGATGACAATTCTTCAGTATTATAAGAAACAGTTCTCTCACAAAAAAATGACTAATATATAAAAAATACTTAAAAATTTAATTGTATATATGTCTGATCTTATGCTTTTATTATTATCCATATATTTAAAAATTGTGTTTCTTTACAAACATTATAGTCCCTTCCAACGATTCTCTTTAATCATTACCAATTTTTAGAATATCTGTATTATTACAAAGATGATGATTAACTGGGTATACATAAATGTATATACAATTTTTCATAGAATATTTTTGTTTCATCGCTGTTGCTTAATGTAGTATCTATTTTTTTATTAAAATTAAACATCATCCTTCTTATATAATTTCTTTTTTCCAAGAAACACAAATATATTTATAGTTTTTTTCCATCTTCGATCCATTTTGATCTAAACCTAATTCTTATACCTTTCAGGTTTTCCTTCTTAAATCGATGTACTGATTTTTTTACCTTTCAGAACCCGTAATTCATCATTTGATGAATTTGTTCATCAATGTCTTGATTACGTTTTCTCTCCAATTGATCATCTTGACTTTTCTTGTATGAATTATATGATATAGTCTTTTCATTTCTATTCTAAAAGCAAAGTCTCCCGTCCCAAAAAAGTTTTCATTTATTTAAAAGTTCAAAGTTGAATCAGATATATTATCTATAATTTATGTTTGTTCCTGGCATGTATCTATTGTTGTTTATATATAATGTATGCGTGTTCCTGGCATGTATGTATTGTTGTTTATCTATAATTTATGCTTATTCCTGGCATGTATGTATTGTTGTTTATCTATAATTTATGCTTGTTCCTGGCATGTATATATTGTTTTTTATCTATAATTTATGCTTGTTCCTGGCATGTATGTATTGTTGTTTATCTATAATTTATGCTTATTCCTGGCATGTATATATTGTTGTTTATCTATAATTTATGCTTATTCCTGGCATGTATCTATTGTTGTTTATCTATAATTTATGCTTGTTCCTGGCATATATGTATTGTTGTTTATCTATAATTTATGCTTGTTCCTGGCATGTATGCATAGTTGTTTATCTATAATTTATGCTTGTTCCTGGCATGTATGCATTGTTGTTTATCTATAATTTATGTTTGTTCCTGGCATGTATGTATTGTTGTTTATCTATAATTTATGCTTGTTCTGGCATGTATTTATTGTTGTTTATCTATAATTTATGCTTATTCCTGGCATGTATATATTGTTGTTTATCTATAATTTATGCTTGTTCCTGGCATGTATGCATAGTTGTTTATCTATAATTTATGTTTGTTCCTGGCATGTATGTATTGTTGTTTATCTATAATTTATGCTTGTTCCTGGCATGTATATATTGTTTTTTATCTATAATTTATGCTTATTCCTGGCATGTATGCATTGTTGTTTATCTATAATTTATGCTTATTCCTGGCATGTATATATTGTTGTTTATCTATAATTTATGCTTGTTCCTGGCATGTATATATTGTTGTTTATCTATAATTTATGCTTATTCCTGGCATGTATGTATTGTTGTTTATCTATAAATTATGCTTGTTCCTGGCATGTATGTATTGTTGTTTATCTATAATTTATGTTTGTTCCTGGCATGTATGTATTGTTGTTTATCTTAACAAATTGTCTCTTTCAACTCAAAAACATAACGTTTATTTTTCAATAAAAAGTTATTAAACTTCCAAACAGTTTTGCGCTTTTCACTGTTTCTGTAAGTCAGATTAATTCTTAGAAGGGGGTGGTCTTTTCTACATTCTGGCTCAATAGCCATTTGAATAAAAATTGTAAATAACTTTTCAGATATAAGAAAAATATCAAGTCTTCCCTGTTTTATAGGGTTAGTTTTCCTCACTGTGCATCTTGGAGTACCAATGTTATATTCCCTCGAAATATCGATTAAATTGTATTCAGCACATAAATCCAATAGGTTTCTCTAAACTTTGGATTATTAACAAAATGGTAATTGTATCTACCTAAATCGAAATATATGACCAAGTTAAAATCACCCCCAGTAATTACATAATTATTGTTTATTTCATTAATGTTATCGCTTATTTCTGAGTAAGCAAAATTTTTATTATCTCGATTTGGTCCGTAGATGTTAATCAGGTAAAGTTTGCAATTGTTTGTTGAAATATCAAGAATTACTTTGTTTCCCATACCTTCAATTTGTGTCCTATGAACAGCATATTGAAAGTTATTATTCAAAAGAATAGCCATCCAAACCTTTAAATTAGATGAAAGAGCTACAGTAGCATTCCTAGCCCGAGACAAATCCGATGAAAATTTCCCATTTTTTATAAAATGTTTATCCTGCAGAAAATATTTTTTTAAAAAAATATTTGTTTTTCTATTATTATTTTATTTTGCGTAAGAACATTTTAAAACATATCTTATTTTATCCAAATACCCGAAACCCTGACAATTCATAGTCTCTACTACGACCAGCAAAACTGGCACTCCCAAAAATGATTTATAAAAATAATTTTTCATTTTTAATTTTGAACATTTTGCATTAATATCAAATTTAAAATATTGGCACATCAAATAAAGTTACAGAACATAATTTGCATAATTTTGTTGCTTTTATTATTGAACATTTTTCAGCAAACATTATATTCTTCTTTTTTTTCTTCATTTCTTTGATTTTTGAACATTGATTTTTTTTTTCGGAAAAAACAAGTGCATTTTTTTACAACTTTATGATAAAAAAAATAAAAAAGATAAATCGCAAACAAAATTATTTTTAAAAAATGTTGCATCATTAAAAAGTATTTTTAAAAATATGAGGATAACACATCAAAAGGAAGCCCGTTTTTGTGTGTATTTCGTTATCAATCAACCCGTTTGTTTTTTAGCAGGATTTTATATAGTAACATTATAAAACATGCAAGAATTGTTGGGTCAAACATTTGAAAAACAGACAGAGGTTTGTCTCACTGTAAAAGGGAAAACTGACAAGGCCACAATGTATCTGATATATTCAAAGATTGATTTTAGAATTTATTTATATTTAGTTGTCATCGTGGACATTTGGAAATAGAAAAATTGATATTTTCACTTTGAGATGTCAATATACATGCTTTTAGTGATTCGGTATTTCGTCATGCATGCATAAATGGCCGCTTGGATGTTACTCAATGGCTATGTTCACTTAGATGTAATCTACATATACAGCTGATCCAATACTCTAGGTATTTGTAATTGTGGTCATTTAAATGTTGAAAAATGGTTGAGAACACAATTATATATAAAGATAAATAATAAACAGACTTGTCACATTTTAGAGTTATTTTGTAAATATGGATAATTTACAGAAGCCCAAAATATGTAGCTCAAATATAATATTAATAGACATGAGAATGAAGACTATGCATATATATTGTGTTGTACACATGGCCATTTAGCAATGGCAAAATGGTTGTTTTTACTGTGAAATGTAAACGGACATACATACAGTAATAATGCATTTCTGTACAGCTTTGCGAGGGGAGCAATTAGGTGTTGCCAAATGGTTATACTCACTTGGAAATATTGACATTCACGATGATGATGATAATCCATTTAGACATAATTATCAAAATGGTCGTTTGGATGTTGCCCAATGGTTATATGCACTTAGAAATGTTGATATCAATCATAATATACTATTTCAGATGGTTTGTGCGCATAACCATTTAGAATAAGTTCAATGGATATACTCACTTGGAAATGGTGATATTCGATATAATGATATTCCGATTTTTAAATAATTGTAGAGATGTAAATTTGGCTGCTGTCCGGAGGTTATCTTCTCTTTGATGGTCATTTAGACGTAGCAAAATGATTATATTCGATTGGAAATGTCGGTACACATGCTGATGACAAAAGTGCATTTAGAAACAGTTGTACAAATGGTCATGCTTATAGTTAAATAGTTATTTTCACCTGAAGGAATCAATATTCAAGCCGAAAAGCATGGGAATAGAAAGACCGCTAAAGTGATTGTATTCGCTGAGAAAATGCGATATTCGAGACAACAAACAATGATTATTTGTTGAGATACTGTTGTAAATACAACAAGAAAAAGATTGTGGAATGGATTGCAACCTTATGTCCAAACAATCAGTTGAACATAAAAAGGTAGGATTTTAAAATTTAAAATCCACAAGACAAATGTGTAACATGTAAACAGCATATAGAGTCTTGTAATTAATCTTTTGATGTACTATAAAAATATATAAAAATTCAAATTGAATTTAAAGAAATATTTTATCATTATGTTTCATGCATGACTGATTATGAAATTTTGCCAGAAGAGGAACTGATACGTATTCTCAAACAAAGAGATGCCGAGAAGGGTTTACAAATAAAAACAGATGAAGGATTTGAACGGAAGAAGAAATAAACGTGGACACAAAAAGAAAGAGAGTTCACCAACAATATTCTTGTGAAAAAAATAAATAAATAAATAAATTCTGTCTGATTATTCAAAACCGTAATTACGGACTTCAAACTGGCAAAATAAAGTGTATATGAACCCGATAACACAAATGTGGCTGATATGTTGAAATACGACAAATATTTCTTTCTGATGGAAAGTATATCTAAAAAAAATTATGAAACAAAATTAAAACATTTCTGGAAAGCAATTAGAATAATTAAAAAAAAAGATAAACCAGTAAAATAAACAGGATATTTCCAATTATAAGACACAAACAAGTGATTGACTTTCCTTTGAAACGTATGGTGTTAAAAGACGAGCTAATCACAGAATTACACAAGCACCGATGTTTCCATGTTACGGACGAGAATAAGATGTTTATCGAAATGCTTAGACAAAGAATGGAGAGTTATATTAATTCAAACAAATATAAAACAAGAAATGTTAATATGGAAATTGTTTACGTTTATGAAAACATCGACACAAATATTTAAGCAGTTTGACAATGTTCTTTGTTGAATTGTTGAATGCTTTCCAAACATGATTAACACCATACAATGTCACAATTCCATGGCCAATGAGTAACCGTGATATATATCGTTATATATTATATATCAAACAAACAAACTACGAGGAATACACAGATATGTTATATAATGGGTGCTCACTCACTTTTTTTTACAAAAGTGAATATCAAGTACATTTGTATGAAACCTTTAATATTAAAAGAAACGCATTATTTGATGTGCTTAATTAAAAAAAATAAGAAAATTAAGCAAAATGGCAATAGGTATGGATATGTTGTAGTCTTTGTATAGAACATGTGTGGAAGAAAACCTGGATTTTTAATTTTACCAAAGATGATCCGACGAAAGAGAAAACATCATTTGCGAAAAACAAGGTATTTCGACAGACGAACTAGTAATGCGGCGAAACACTTGTAGAAAAAAATATAAGTACCTATGCATTCAATTCATTTTTAAAAAATTATTTTTATTCAAAACCGGTTATACATAAAAATAATGTTATACAGTTCTATTATATTACCAACGATAATCATATGTATCCAATATTAAATCAAAATCTGAAAGACAAATTAGCACATGAGGTCATGAAATGGTCAGATATTTTTGAATATCATGATACAATCAATGTAAAACATAACAAATACGTTAATCCTTTTATTTAGTTACCAGTAGATACTAATATACGAGATATTTTGTTGATAATTATAAATATGACCAATACAGCGATAGGATATTTTCATCAAACTAATAATACTATTTTAGATGGGGATTTTTTTTAGTCCTAATCTCAGGATGGCGATACTTTGTAATAACAAATTCGATTGGAGGAGAGATTTATGTACTACAATATATGATTTCTTTTTTTTCCTTTCCCATTATAATATTATATGCTGTATAATATTTTTTTTAAGTTTGTTGTTCATACCTGCTCAACGTAAATTTATGTACGTATGGTTTCAGAGAGTCACAAAAGTTCTCACATTTTAATGTTTCAAAATTATCCTTATGTGTGTATTCTGTTGTTTGTTCAGATGACTATGCAGCTGAAAAATTTGCTCTCTAATAAACAAACAAAATAGTGAAAGAATCGATGGTTAAATTTTAATTTTTAAGCTTTACTACTTAACCCAAAAACAGTGTTAATATTCATTATCACAGGTTTTACCGACAAAAAAAGCTAAAGCTGGGGGAAATTTACTTATGGCGGCAAAAACACTCGTACTGCCTATCAACCATATACAAACAGGGCTGCTGTATTCAGATTACAAAGCAACTTGTAACAGCGTCTATAACAAGCACACAACTTTATAAGGTAATTTTCAAATTTTCCAACTGTTTTTATCATATTATTATGTTATATTAAACTGTGAAACTATATATTTGTAAGGTTCCAGTTATTTCTATATTTGTAACAATAACAAGAACAGTAGTAATTTTAAGAAATCAATCCATGCATTGTGGTATATATAGATACTTTGGATAGCACTCTAGAATGTGTGATAGCACTTTATATTTTGTGTTGTCTAAATTAAAAAAGAGTATATAAGAGTAATGGTCAGGAGTTGGAGTTGCATCTATTCGTTTTGTAAAAAACCTGATTTTAACAAAATAAAACAATTTGTAATATGAACACTCTGGTATGATGGACCGGCTACAATTATATTTGCCGACCTATATGCTACATAGTATATTATGATAATATCATCTGTATGTACATAAGGCGAACCTGCTTATACATATATTATTTCAGCGACCTCAGATTTTATTCAAAATGCCGGTGTATTTTTAAAATTTTGCATTCAAAAATATGATGGTCTTGTTATCGACTGTATTTTTTTTTTGTAATTCTGTCTTGCCAACTGTTCATTTTTCGTACTGTATTTGTACATCCACGAGGTTAACAGATCCAGGACCACTCTATAAATAAGCACCAATCAGCTATTGAAGATTTTCCATATAGCACACGTTTTTTCTTCATTTTTGCATTGTATGTGAATTCAGATAATTTGACTTCAATGAAATCGTCTGTATGACTTCAATGAAATCACATGTATGACTTCAATGAAATCGTCTATGACTTCAATGAAATCGTGTGTTTGACGTCAATGAAATCGTCTTTTTGACTTCAATGAAATCGGTTGTTTGACTTAAATGAAATCGTCTGTTTGACCTAAATGAAATCGTCTGTATGACTTCAATGAAATCGTCTGTTTGACTTAAATGAAATCGTCTGTTTGACTTCAATGAAATCGTCTGTATGACTTCAATGAAATCGTCTGTATGACTTCAATGAAATCGTCTGTATGACTTCAATGAAATTGTCTGTATGACTTCAATGAAATCGTCTGTTTGACTTCAATGACATCGTATGTTTGACTTCAATGAAATCACATGTATGACTTCAATGAAATCACATCTATGACTTCAATGAAATTGTCTGTATGACTTCAATGAAATCACATGTATGACTTCAATGAAATCGTCTGTATGACTTCAATGAAATCATCTGTATGACTTCAATGAAATCGTCTGTATGACTTCAATGAAATCGTCTTTTTGACTTCAATGAAATCGTCTGTTTGACTTAAATGAAATCGTCTGTTTGACTTAAATGAAATTGTCTGTATGACTTCAATGAAATCGTCTGTTTGATTTAAATGAAACCGTCTGTATGACTTCAATGAAATCGTCTGTATGACTTCAATGAAATCGTCTGTATGACTTCAATGAAATCGTCTGTTTGACTTCAATGACATCGTCTGTTTGACTTCAATGAAATCACATGTATGACTTCAATGAAATCACATGTATGACTTCAATGAAATCGTCTGTATGACTTCAATGAAATCACATGTATGACTTCAATGAAATCGTCTGTATGACTTCAATGAAATCGTCTGTATGACTTCAATGAAATCACATGTATGACTTCAATGAAATCGTCTGTATGACTTCAATGAAATCACATGTATGACTTCAATGAAATCACATGTATGACTTCAATGAAATCATCTGTTTGACTTCAATGAAATCGTCTGTATGACTTCAATGAAATCACATGTATGACTTCAATGAAATCACATGTATGACTTCAATGAAATCGTCTTTTTGACTTCAATGAAATCGTCTGTATGACTTCAATGAAATCGTCTGTATGACTTCAATGAAATCGTCTGTATGACTTCAATGAAATCATATGTATGACTTCAATGAAATCGTCTGTATGACTTCAATGAAATCACATGTATGACTTCAATGAAATCGTCTGTATGACTTCAATGAAATCACATGTATGACTTCAATGAAATCGTCTGTATGACTTCAATGAAATCGTCTGTTTGACTTCAATGACATCGTCTGTTTGACTTCAATGAAATCACATGTATGACTTCAATGAAATCACATGTATGACTTCAATGAAATCACATGTATGACTTCAATGAAATCACATGTATGACTTCAATGAAATCGTCTGTATGACTTCAATGAAATCACATGTATGACTTCAATGAAATCGTCTGTATGACTTCAATGAAATCGTCTTTTTGACTTCAATGAAATCGTCTGTATGACTTCAATGAAATCATATGTATGACTTCAATGAAATCGTCTGTATGACTTCAATGAAATCACATGTATGACTTCAATGAAATCACATGTATGACTTCAATGAAATCGTCTGTATGACTTCAATGAAATCACATGTATGACTTCAATGAAATCACATGTATGACTTCAATGAAATCATCTGTTTGACTTCAATGAAATCGTCTGTATGACTTCAATGAAATCACATGTATGACTTCAATGAAATCGTCTGTATGACTTCAATTAAATCACATGTATGACTTCAATTAAATCGTCTGTTTGACTTAAATGAAATCGTCTGTTTGACTTCAATGAAATCGTCTGTATGACTTTAATGAAATCGTCTGTATGACTTCAATGAAATCGTCTGTATGACTTCAATGAAATTGTCTGTATGACTTCAATGAAATCGACTGTTTGACTTCAATGACATCGTCTGTTTGACTTCAATGAAATCACATGTATGACTTCAATGAAATCACATCTATGACTTCAATGAAATCACATCTATGACTTCAATGAAATTGTCTGTATCACTTCAATGAAATCACATGTATGACTTCAATGAAATCGTCTGTATGACTTCAATGAAATCATCTGTGTGACTTCAATGAAATCGTCTGTATGACTTCAATGAAATCGTCTTTTTGACTTCAATGAAATCGTCTGTTTGACTTAAATGAAATCGTCTGTTTGACTTAAATGAAATTGTCTGTATGACTTCAATGAAATCGTCTGTTTGATTTAAATGAAACCGTCTGTATGACTTCAATGAAATCGTCTGTATGACTTCAATGAAATCGTCTGTATGACTTCAATGAAATCGTCTGTTTGACTTCAATGACATCGTCTGTTTGACTTCAATGAAATCACATGTATGACTTCAATGAAATCACATGTATGACTTCAATGAAATCGTCTGTATGACTTCAATGAAATCACATGTATGACTTCAATGAAATCGTCTGTATGACTTCAATGAAATCGTCTGTATGACTTCAATGAAATCACATGTATGACTTCAATGAAATCGTCTGTATGACTTCAATGAAATCACATGTATGACTTCAATGAAATCACATGTATGACTTCAATGAAATCATCTGTTTGACTTCAATGAAATCGTCTGTATGACTTCAATGAAATCACATGTATGACTTCAATGAAATCACATGTATGACTTCAATGAAATCGTCTTTTTGACTTCAATGAAATCGTCTGTATGACTTCAATGAAATCGTCTGTATGACTTCAATGAAATCGTCTGTATGACTTCAATGAAATCATATGTATGACTTCAATGAAATCGTCTGTATGACTTCAATGAAATCACATGTATGACTTCAATGAAATCACATGTATGACTTCAATGAAATCACATGTATGACTTCAATGAAATCGTCTGTATGACTTCAATGAAATCACATGTATGACTTCAATGAAATCGTCTGTATGACTTCAATGAAATCGTCTTTTTGACTTCAATGAAATCGTCTGTATGACTTCAATGAAATCATATGTATGACTTCAATGAAATCGTCTGTATGACTTCAATGAAATCACATGTATGACTTCAATGAAATCACATGTATGACTTCAATGAAATCGTCTGTATGACTTCAATGAAATCACATGTATGACTTCAATGAAATCACATGTATGACTTCAATGAAATCATCTGTTTGACTTCAATGAAATCGTCTGTATGACTTCAATGAAATCACATGTATGACTTCAATGAAATCACATGTATGACTTCAATGAAATCGTCTGTATGACTTCAATTAAATCACATGTATGACTTCAATGAAATCGTCTGTTTGACTTAAATGAAATCGTCTGTTTGACTTCAATGAAATCGTCTGTATGACTTTAATGAAATCGTCTGTATGACTTCAATGAAATCGTCTGTATGACTTCAATGAAATTGTCTGTATGACTTCAATGAAATCGACTGTTTGACTTCAATGACATCGTCTGTTTGACTTCAATGAAATCACATGTATGACTTCAATGAAATCACATCTATGACTTCAATGAAATTGTCTGTATCACTTCAATGAAATCACATGTATGACTTCAATGAAATCGTCTGTATGACTTCAATGAAATCATCTGTGTGACTTCAATGAAATCGTCTGTATGACTTCAATGAAATCGTCTTTTTGACTTCAATGAAATCGTCTGTTTGACTTAAATGAAATCGTCTGTTTGACTTAAATGAAATTGTCTGTATGACTTCAATGAAATCGTCTGTTTGATTTAAATGAAACCGTCTGTATGACTTCAATGAAATCGTCTGTATGACTTCAATGAAATCACATGTATGACTTCAATGAAATCGTCTGTTTGACTTCAATGACATCGTCTGTTTGACTTCAATGAAATCGTCTGTATGACTTCAATGAAATCACATGTATGACTTCAATGAAATCGTCTGTATAACTTCAATGAAATCGTCTGTATGACTTCAATGAAATCACATGTATGACTTCAATGAAATCGTCTGTATGACTTCAATGAAATCACATGTATGACTTCAATGAAATCACATGTATGACTTCAATGAAATCATCTGTTTGAGTTCAATGAAATCGTCTGTATGACTTCAATGAAATCACATGTATGACTTCAATGAAATCACATGTATGACTTCAATGAAATCGTCTGTATGACTTCAATGAAATAACATGTATGACGTCAATGAAATCGTCTGTATTACTTTAATGAAATCGTCTTTTTGACTTCAATGAAATCGTCTGTATGACTTCAATGAAATCATATGTATGACTTCAATGAAATCGTCTGTATGACTTCAATGAAATCACATGTATGACTTCAATGAAATCACATGTATGACTTCAATGAAATCACATGTATGACTTCAATGAAATCGTCTGTATGACTTCAATGAAATCACATGTATGACTTCAATGAAATCACATGTATGACTTCAATGAAATCGTCTGTATGACTTCAATGAAATCGTCTGTATGACTTCAATGAAATCATCTGTTTGACTTCAATGAAATCGTCTGTATGACTTCAATGAAATCGTCTGTTTGACTTCAATGACATCGTCTGTATGACTTCAATGAAATCATCTGTATGACTTCAATGAAATCGTCTGTATGACTTCAATGAAATCGGCTGCTTGACTAAAATTAAATCGTCTGTTTGACTTAAATGAAATCGTCTGTATGACTTAAATGAAATCGTCTGTTTGACTAAATTAAATCGTTTGTTTGACTTAAATGAAATCGTCTGTTTGACTTCAATAAAATCGTCTGTATGACTTAAATGAAATCGTCTGTTTGACTAAAATTAAATCGTTTGTTTGACATGAATGAAATCATCTGTATGACTTCAATGACATCGTCTGTATGACTTAAATGAAATCGTCTGTTTGACTAAAATTAAATCGTTTGTTTGACATCAATGAAATCATCTGTATGACTTCAATGACATCGTCTGTATGACTTAAATGAAATCGTCTGTATGACTTCAATGAAATGGTCTGTTTGACTTCAATGAAAACGTCTGTATTATTTTTTAAAAATTTCTTGTGATTTTGATTGTGGGATCAAAGTAGTATCTGATTGTTGTATGACCCCCCCCCCCCCCCCCAAAAAAAAAAAAAAAAAGTTTTTAGATTCATAATTTGATTGTATTTTCTCACCCGGATGCACACGAAAAGTTGTATTCATTACAATGTTCCTATCTTGTTGAAATAAGAGCCATCCTTGTAGACCACTCTCATTAAGCATTTTGCCTTATTCTACGATTGGTGCAGCACATTTTATTTTCCAACCACAAGGTAAGGCCGTTGGTGCTTTGTTTATTGTGTAACGTAACGAGTAGCCATCTGGATCAGCATGGAATTCAGCATATTTTTCATCATATGTCATCTGATTGTGGTCTATAATGTTCCAGAAATTTGTATATACCCATACAATACTTGTGATACAAATATGTAAAACGTTCAGAGTCAAACTGAACATGGTAATTGTTTTTGTGATAATATCAATATAAAATCCACATTGACAGCGTCATCTCCAATAGCGAATTGATGCAGAATAGTCGTCTTCTACCAATGAAATTTAAATATCAAGATGATGTCCATCAAGCATCCGACCTTGCTCCAGCACAGGCTGGTCATTTTGGATATCAACTATAATGTTATGAGGGTAATCATCTCTTCTGCCTGTCCATATTATCATTTCAACATGAAAGCTAGCATTCCTATTTTTCAAACTCAATCTAACTCTTAAATTCTTGCTGTGTAATAATGTTGTCGTTTCATAATCAAACACTTTTCCAAATGAAAAGGAGACCAAATCTTTTGTGTTGTTATAGACCAACAATTTATTTTGAATTCCAAATTTGAATGGCGTAGTATTATAAAAATGGCTCCCGTCAACTAAAGTTTCGTATCAGCCGCTTTGGATTTCGCTGATTGCCATGTCTTCCTTAGTAAATAAATATTGAGTATCATAGAGCTCACCGAAAGCACTTCTTTTATTTAATCTTCTTGTCCATATCTCTCTTGACCTGAGTTAAACTTAATGACGATTTGTCCTTGTCTTGTATCGCTTGTATCAATATTCCACGTGTGTTTTGTGCTGGATCTTGGATTGTAAGCTCATTAGGTAAATCATGCTCAAGGATGACCTGATATTTGTTCAGATTATCAGAAGAAGTAGCATTAATAACAGCATAAATGCAAAATTCAAATTCTAACATGTCATCTTTGTTGTACAATCTTGTGTAAATAAAAGGGTTTCCTTTGTAATCATTACAAATTTTCTAGCTCTCTAACATATAATTGTATTGTACCTTTTGATGATACCGTTTCACTGCCATTTGGAAATGCTATTCCAATAGTTAATAAAAAATCTGTTTCGCTTGAGCCAGACCCATCCTAAATGGAAAATGATTTAGTATATCGATCAGTAGTGATAAAAACATCTGTCATGTTTTCGACAATAGTATTAGCTGGCTTGTTA
The DNA here is from genome assembly GCA_029931535.1 of Margaritifera margaritifera. Lineage (NCBI taxonomy): Eukaryota > Metazoa > Mollusca > Bivalvia > Unionida > Margaritiferidae > Margaritifera > Margaritifera margaritifera. The sequence goes on from JAQPZY010001603.1 coordinate 251,009, forward strand.
ATGTTATTTTTGCTTTCATTTATTTTTACACCATTCGGAAAATAAGCTAAATATAATGAATCATAAGCTTCTGCATACAGACCCCCTCAAATAGTTGCATGTAATTTGATTGCAAATAGAGATGGATCACTGATAATGAACGAAAAGGTTGATGCTGATTTCATCAATTGAAACGTATATTATTATCATATGGAATTTACTCATATTCAGATATTGACAATTACATTTATAAAAATCGTATCATACACAAGGATTATGTTGCAACATCACAGACACCACCTATAAAGATTGAATTTGAATTGTCGTAATACAAGATTTTAATCAAATTCAAACACCGATTATCAATTAGATCTAACGAATGGAAATTTTCATCATTTACTTGGGTTTTATCAAAAAATTGCAACACAAACGTAAAAGTCATCTAAACGACCCAACACTACAGTCAACTTAGATGCAGCACACACACACACACACACACACACACACATATATATATATATATATATATATATATATATATATATATATATATATATTTATATACATACACACACACTGTGATCTGATTGTGAATTTTCTCTCAGAATATATATATATATATATATATATATATATATATATATATATATATATATATATATATATATATATATATATATATATATACGCACATATACCGTGATCTGATCTGATTGTGAATTCTATAGTATGAGACTTTTGAGGTGAATCACAACACCATAAACGGTATTAGTGAATCACGACACCATAAACGATATAAGGGTCTTATATTACAGTTGTTAATAATAAAAAAATAAAAACATCATAAATTTAAATGGCATAGATACATTGTTCACCTTTACTTTAAAAGTAATATAGTAAAACATATATTATTTTTAAAATTATACAAATTTACAATACGTATACTGGTACATATGTGTACATTGACAATTTAACGGGACAACACATTGGAGAAAGTTTGTTTGATGTTGCTAAGTCATTTACAAAACCAGCTGCAAAACAAACTGCAACAACAGCATTTGGATCTGGTGAAAAAAAGGAACAAAATGTTGGCGAGAAAGCTGCTGAAAAAAAATAATTTCAATTACAACAAAAAAGAAAGAAGATAAACCAACAGGTGAGGTAATACAAAAAGAATTACAAAAATATTGAATAATAAACAATCGTTTACTTCATTTATATTAGGGTGTGGCAAGAAGAAGTAAACAAACGTTTGAACACCTAAATATATACAATGCTTAGGTCGCAACAATATTGTTGTCGTTACGAATATTGACCTATCGAACACATCCTGTATACTCTCCACGAATGGAAGGAAACAAGGAGTGGTGATCAGTTCATAAACAACAATCTTAGTTAAGATTTCGATTGGTACGCAGGGTATTTAATGGTTAAGTTTTACATATATAAAATTGAAGATGATGACACAGCTACTGATGCAAAAGAAACAATCAATAACAGTGCAACATCTGTAATTAATCAAATCTTGGTTAAATTCAACGGCAAAATAGTGAATGACTATAATAACTTGCATCTTAAGACATATGTACATGAGTTTGTTTGAAAATCTCCCGACTACATAGAAATAACAGGAACAAACGAATTGTTTTGTCTTGATAAGCAAGACACAACACTTACTGAAAAGACAGATGATAAAATAGTTTTAGAGCAAGAGCAGGATTAACATCTGCGAAACAAAATCTTATTGTACAGATTCCATTGAATAAATAGTTTCTTTGAATATCTTTATGAAAACATGATACCGTCTGGCCAAATTCAAGTATATATGCGAATCAATGATGACAATGAACTTATATGTGCGGATACTTCAGCTCACGTGACAGAAACAAGAGTACTCTTAAATAAACTTGTGTTGTGGGTCCAGTGCACGATATTTAATACTGTATGACTGACACGGGTATTATCAGATTACATGATACCAAAAAAGTGGAGGTACATGAGAGAGATGCTTCAATAAACTCCGTCCACATGCGTAATCTCACAAACATTTCTGATAAGCGGTGGTATAAAAAGATGCACGACATGTATTTGTTTGTTTTGTTGTTTTTTTGGGGGAGGGATGGGTCTTTTTTTTGTTGTTGTTGTTGCAAAAATCAACTGAGCAATTGATTAATCAAAATAAAATCAATAACATTTACGACACATATATTAAGGACTGTGTACTTGTCATCAGCCAGATCTGGGTAATGGCGTCTTTTACTCTGAGATTGATTACTCGAAGGAAGAAATGGCACGTATTTACACGGACGTCACTAATTATGCGCGCAAACAATAAAACAACGACATAGGTACACTCTTGACAAGAAATAATTTTGAAACATTCTACGGTATGTTATATTTTGACCTTACAAAACAATTGAATCCTCATTATAAAATAGGTGGCAACGATACTCCTAGTGTGGACAAAACTTCCGCAATCGTGTTACATGAGGAAGAGCGTGTAATTGACCCGATCGGTAATGAATTGGAGATCGCGTTAGTTAATATAATTAAATAATATACATTTATGTCGAATTATATTGAATTTGGTTTGCCATTATAACAGTGCCAAAAAGGTAAATTATGTGTGTATACTAATAAGAAACAACCAATTCCCCTGAGACTTCATAAATCCCAGTTACACAAACAATGCAAATTAAAATAAACCAAAACTCAGATCGTCACGATCATAAGAGCGAAAAAGCATTATATATATATATATATATATATATATATATATATATATATATATATATATGAGTCAAAGTTATTCCTTGCGATAAAAAAAAGGATATGTGTCTGCAAAAAACGGCAAATGCATGCAAAAATCGACGTGTAGTAGTTATGGAAAACAAAAATAAAATAATTTTAACAAATAAATAATATATGCATTATTTGAATCAAGTTATTGTTTGAAAGAGAAAGAAAATTACTAAAGATTTAAATCCTGTTTTTGTGAATACAAAAAATGGTAGACTTATGCAAAAATCGACGTATAGTAGTTGTGAAAGACAAAAATCTTTTGTTTAAAAAAAATAAAAAATAAACAAGGAAATTGCGTTGACGTTCACAAGCATCTATTAAAAGTTTCAACCAAACACAGTTTGATGGTACCTAATTATCTTTATTGCGCGCGTGGTAATAAGCTTCCAAATGACCCACCGATTAATTTGTTAAATAAGATATGTGAAACGCATGATTACAAACCCCATCTAATAAATCCCATTGTGACAGGAACATGCTGGATAAACTGGATGAGCATGCATGTTGGTTCTACTATACCGGAGAAGCTTGCCAAAATAGTTGTGAAAGGTATAATAGGTGTGAAAGGTATAATAGGTGTGAAGTACAAATCAGGTCTTAGCAAAAAACCAAATAAACTCAAGGAGCCCCCTTGATCAAACCAGTTAGATGTATCGACAGCGGAGGCCAAATTTCGAAAGAAGACGCGTTATGGTGATTTTCATTGATCAAATATGGAGTATTGATCTGGTCGACACGACACTTTAGTTTGCTAATTATAACAATTTCGATAAAATATATCTTAACTGTTATATACAGTTTTTTTTTTCGAAATTCGCGTGAGCTGTGCATTTTTTTGATAAAACTTCGAAATCCGTGTTAAAAGCATTTTAACTGATATTAAAAAAATTGGGACGTCATCAGAAAATGAATTGTGTAGATCAAGGCAAAGACTTTCTAAAGATTTTTTTTTTAAAAGGATATGATTCAGATGTCTAGTACTTACAATGAAGGTACAAATTTTGTAAATGAGTGTTTCAATCGTACCTCAGATTATCGTATGTTTAAATATTTTACAGCAAATAATACTTATACATACAAAAATGTACTACAAAATTTGGTTGATCACTACAACAACAAAAACGCGTTATACAACACAATGTACACCAATCATTGCTATATTTTCCTGCACGATGACTTTTCCAAATACAGACAGCAACACATTTACGTGTCATGATAAAGTGTCATCTTTTGCTTATTTTTAACTTCATTTCAATAGTAACCTGAAAAGCTCTCATTGTAACAGGATGAAACCGAGTGGAATTGGCTCTAGCGAAGACACATAACAAAAGTACGTGAACGAGATGTTTATTTATAATGCAAATTAATGATAATTGAATGTCTGACACCCTAGTTTACATCCTTACTTTCATTTCTCATAAACTAAACTAAAACGACTGAAAACCTACCCTACGAATGCACTCAAACTTCATCGACGGATATAGCAAGATGGTGTCGGTCCTCAACGCGTAGTTCATGAACAAATACTCACAAATCGTTTGTTAATGGATATGATCAATGCAAGACATGTTTCAATAGATATGATGGATGTATGGATTTATCAACATATTTGATCATTGATTTATCAACATATATGAAGGCTGTATGTAGTTATCAATAAATATTATCAATGTGTTGTTCATCAACAAATATGATGGTGTATTAGATTCCCATACATATAATGACGCAGAATTTTAAGTGGAATACCTAATATATATTCCATCAGCAGATATGATGCTGCTATCTCATGGAATCCCGACGATGATCATAAATACTCCCAATCCAGCGCTCCCAATGAATGGTTGAGAAGCGATCCACTCCTCCACTCCCAATACACCGATCCCAATTAATGGTTGAGGAATAATCTCATGTAGTCCACTCCTCCTGGCCTACTGGGGATCCCTCGGGAACCTTTGGCCCCTCACACTTAGTCGATCAGTATGGTCTCTCGAACCAACGTCACCGAAGTCGCCATTGAACTCAGTTTCCTGGTTAAACAACCCCAACGGAGTTCAACGACTTCCCAGAACAGCTAAACATACAATATCTGAGATGTGTAATACATGAGACACGCTGAAGTGCGAATACAATTAACTGACGTCGTTATACATTATATTCTTCTTTCATAAGGCTGTACGAGATTATTATTATAATAACCACGTTCGTAACTGAATCAGTTTAGGACAAGAATAATCGCATGTTATTATAACAGCTCGAACGTTCCTCGTCGTTCAATGTGTACAACATATAATCTGAATTCAACTTCTCTGTTCAGTTATAAAATATCTAACCTGAAACAAATTATATTCTATTCTTTAGCATGGCGTTATGTGACATAGGTCTGACTTTCAAGAAATTTAGAATAAATTCCGAAACATTCAATATATTAAACAATCTCATCACATAGAAGGGATAGCAAGAAAGAATAAAGTTTTACAGTTTCACATGATTCTACAGCTAAAGACTGCTTCTTTAAAGTGGATGGCTACTTAGCAAGGTTCATATGCATTGTGACGATATAGAAAAAAATAGCACTATATGAACTATCAATGTGGTCAAATCCACGGCCAGAAAACTCGGGGTAAACTGCCGCCACCCCTCTCTGCCGGCGCTGTGTGCGTGCTTCAATGAGTGATCAGAAAGTAGTATTTTGACATCTCCAAGGCTCAAACCATACACGCTGGGTAACGCTGTACGTTGCAACAAAACCCAATTTACATTTATGTTCGTATTTTCCTTGCGCACAATCTGTGACAATACCGCCCCATTAAAAAAGTGGAAACACTTGTAGACAATCACGGAATGTGAACAATAAAAAACATAAACTGAAACTACTATTTACATTGCAGGGATACGATGGGGATAAAATCTGCCACGATACTTTGCCAATCATGAGCTACTTAGTTTATTGGCTCTTACATTTTCCGGTCCTCTGATTCCATCGATATGGAAGTGATACGGCTGTAAAGTCCACGCCCAATACATCAGTCTTGCGTTGGCGACTTCCGCTTTGTTTAAATACTTGAGGGCCTGATGGTCCCTTATAAGAACAAATTCCCTTCCAATAAGGTATGTGTATAATTGTTCATTTCCCCACACCACTGCCAAACACTCTTTTTCGATCATGGAGTATTTTTTGCTCCCGAAGCAACAATTTCCTGCTTGCATTAGCGACGGATAACGTTATCCCCTCTTGCTCAGGTAGCAATACTGCTCCTAACCCGATGTCTAAAGGATCAATCCTCAAAAAGAATGATTTATTAAACTCTGGTAACGTTAGGATTAGTGTATTGATCAAATTTCCCTTAAGAGCGTTCCAAGGAACTTTATTGGGTTACCCTTTTTAGTTAAGTTCGTCATTCGGAAAAAATTTTGCATTACATCCTACTAATAAAAACGATGAAACATATCTCTTGGTTTATGGTCCAGAAGTGTGGGGTTGCCCTGTCCCACTTACTAGATGGTACTCTAGGGGAAGTTCTGTACTGGGGTCTTCTTCTAGTTCGGATGAAAGACTCAGTTACTGTAACAAGCAACTGTGTTTTGTGCAATTTCAGTCGCGTTCTCCCCTGCTACTTTTTAAAAGTTCCCATCTTTTTCTTTATGTAGTCGGAAAAAAGACTTGTAAAGCTGTTAAGTACACACTTCCATATTATGAAATCATGCTGTAGATTGCCAGTAGGCTGGCACTAACATGTAAAAGCATGACAGGTATTGGTTATTCTAAAACAGCTTGCCGTCTTTTAGTTTAACAAATTGAGTGTCAGAAGAAAGTTCTTGAAGAATGTATATGGAGTCTTAGTTAAATTTTAGTGTCATGAAAACTTGCAGAAGATATGTCATTTTGTGCATGCATATATATATATATATATATATATATATATATATATATATATAGAGAGAGAGAGAGAGAGAGAGAGAGAGAGAGAGAGAGAGAGAGAGAGAGAGAGAGAGAGAGAGAGAGATTATAATAGAAATTCAAAAATAAGTCGGCCTGGAAAATAAGTCGGCCTAAAAAAAAAATGCTGGTCTCGAAAATAAGCCACCTATGTTTAATGCATATACCGTATGCATCTAAGTATCTAAGTTCACTTGTAGAGAAAGAAGAAAAAACTATTCATGGTAGAAAAACTAATATTCAAAATTGTATGTGAAAATATATTTGTAAATCATGTATTAATCAAAATGGAATTAACATATTCTTCATCAATAATGACTTAAAAAGATTGAATTTTAAAAAAATCTCATTCTAGTAATATATGTATATATATATATATATATATATATATATATATATATATATATATATATATATATATATATATATATATTTACGTGTGTGTGTGTGTAAATGATTTTAGATACACTGCAACCATATTCCAATTCCCCACAGATACCTTTCGATCAAAACTACGCCTACCTCGAAAGTAATCCGTCGCCGAAATTAAGCGGAGCAATATAAACCGCGGTTTGTCCAGTTATTAGCATATATGTATGTATGTATGTATGTATGTATGTATGTATGTATGTATGTATGTATGTATATATATATATATATATATATATATATATATATATATATATATATATGTGTGTGTGTGTGTGTGTGTGTGTGTGTGTGTGTGTGTGTGATACTGATAATTTAAAATTAATATTAGTTCTCCCATACTCCTAGTGCCATGCACCATTGTTATAATCATCTCGAGTCACTCGATTTTAATCTTTGAACACCTGCTAAGCAAAAATATATCTGCTTTGTAAGAAACTTTTACTAAAAAAACTTTTGGAGGGAAAATAAAAATACTGAGGTTCACGGACAAGAAAAGAAACTCAATTTATAATCTTATTTCTCTTGTCTTAATTACTACTATAATTAGCTGACAGACATGACAGCATATCACTGGTCTTCAAAGCTTTCGTATTATTGATTTTCTACGGGAACAAAACAAACAACGTTAACATGTAAGAGAGATAGTGAAATATTAATTAGGGATTAATAGAAAACTAAAAGAGATAAGGAACGACTGATATAGGTTTAACCGTACTGTAGAGATATAAGTTGGCACTAGATGACACATCTATCTTCTGCGAAAGAAAATTAACAACTTTTGCCAATATATAAAAAATATATATATATAAATATATATATATATATATATATATATATATATATATATATATATATATATATATATATCGTTGAGAGAGATATGCATGGATAGAAACAGTTGGCGTAGAGCTTGCATCGCATGCGTACCAAATTGCTAAATTGATAATGGTGGTGATAGATTTCTTAGGTGAACCTTCAAACTGCATCACCAAATAACTCAATCATTGATGAATAATTCAGTAATTCGTGTGTCCTTTCTTATCTGCTTTCTAAACTATCACACCATACTTGCTTTCAGTGTCTTTGTGCGTTGTATGTGTTATGACAGGAGACAGGTTTAGCTGAAAATAATATCGGATTTTATCGGTGGAAAAAGATGAACACCTGATTATATTATACATGCTTATGAATTTAGCGATGATTTTATTTGCTGCATTATTTGCTTTTCATCCCGCGCTGTCGTCTTGACCGGCTGTACGTGTGTACGTCGGTTAGTTATGTAGGATAGATTATCATACTCCTTTGAAGACACAGAGTTGAAACTTTGGGATGTCATTGGGGGTGGTCTACAGATGTGCTCAATGGTTGTACAATTTTGATATGACCCCTGTGGGTGGATAATGTTTCCTTTTTTAAGCTCAATTATTGTTTTAAGTATTGCAATGAAAGATCTGAAAGCTGGCGTGTGACATCGTCAAGGCCAGGTCTGTAACATATGTAGCGGGTTTTGGGACTACACCCTCGGGTCTTGCCAAAGACCCTTTAGTAATAACCTGGAAACTGTTGGGATCCTGACTCTGTAATCACATGTAGATTTGAACGATACCAAGCAAGACAATCAGACATATATCCAGCAGAGTTACTTGGTCATGCCCGTGGGTTACAGGACTTGCCCCTGGGCCTAACTTGGAAACTGAGATCCCCATCCTATAACCATAATAGGTTTTAAGGACATGAGGAGACGAAATCAGATATATTATACAGTACAGACATTTGGTCATTCCCCCTGGGGTAGGGGATTCGCTCCTGGGTCATAACCTGGAAACTGTTGAGGTCCCCAAAATATAACAGTATATAGATGTGAAGGACATGAGCAGACGAAATCAGTCTTATATCCAGTACAGACCTTGGGTCATATACCTCGGGTAGGTTATTTGCCCCTGGGCCATAACGTGGAAACTGTTAAAATCATCACCCTACAATCATCATTACATTTAATGGTCACGAGAAGACAAATGTACTTAAGCATCCAACCCAGTCGGTGGGTCATGCCCCTGGAGTAGGTTACTTGCCCTTGGTTCAGAACTTGGAAACTATCAAAATTCCCACCTTATAACCACATATATACACTAAATGGACATGAAGAGACACATTCAGTGTACAGTGTTGTTAGATTGGGCATAACTTGGAAAGAAGGAAATATGAAATGGCGTGCCATTGACCTAATTATAAAGATTAACATGACATTCAGCTTAGATGAATCATTCTAGAAATTTGATGATTTGAATAATGGATTGTTATAAAGAAAACAAGCATACCATCCAAAATTCGGCCTTCAAAAGGTATCAGGTGGGTCAAAAATTAAAACTACCATTTCAGAACAAAATGCCACTTGGAAAAAAGTACTTTAGCATAAGGTCAGATGCATGCAGTAAACATATCGCCAACAATTTTCAACGTTTCTTCCAAGTATAACATTTTGAAATTTCCATTCCAAATGTATACAAACTGACCTAATATTTCAAGAATATAAATTAATCTTGTGTTTTTCCTTTATTCCCATGCTCTCGTCATTCATTTATGTAGATATAAAATGTACCTTAAACCTTGAAAGTTGTTCTCTATTAATCAATGAAGAAACAGTTTGCTCTATGTTTGAGTTTAAATGTTCCCACTTGTTGACATTGCTTAAGGTGACTGACACTCTTAGCACACACACAGACATACACATACACACACACGCATATATATATATATATATATATATATATATATATATATATATATATATATATATATATATATATATATATATACCACATACATTAAAATAACATGACTTTTAAAGTGTTGGTATAAAGCAGTTTGATATACCAATACTGTTGGTATATCAAATATTGATCAGTCCATGGCGCATGAATATGCATATATAAACATTTTTTCAACAATGGTTATTGCTTCTATACTCTCTAGATCAGTGATGAATTTCCATTTATTAATCATTATCGACATAAGAAAATAACGAGAAAAATATAAATAATCCCCTTTTTCTAAATGAATTAAACATGGTACACAATTTCATTGAAATCCCCTCTGATTTGGCTTTTATCTCTCTCTCTCTCTCTCTCTCTCTCTCTCTCTCTCTCTCATGCATAAGAGACACATATACGTGGAAATCTATGAAGAGAGAGAGAGAAAAATAGAATTTGAGCTGGATGAAACCCTTGAACTTGAACTTACACCAAGTAACGTACAAGAACCTGTCATCGTAACGGTATACTTACAGTTTTCATGGGATTTATCTACAGTGTTCACAATACCAATGACACAAAGTTGCAATAGGCTGTTGAGACTGTACGATAAATTTCTTGGTTAGGAGGCACACACATACTGTCATCTATTTAATGCTTTTTTGTGTTTTTTTAACCTATGTTAGTGTTCTAAAAACATTATTTTTAAATATTAACATGTCCGCCCCCCCCCCCCCCTCTTTCTCTCGCTGTGTTGGTTGGTCAGGCAGCAGACTAATCGACAAACAGAGAAACATAGGGATGGACAATACAAAAAAATCCTATTCCAAGTCTTCCCAAACCCGCACCGCACCTCTCTCTATCTCTGTCTCTGTCTCTCTCTCTCTCTCTCTCTCTCTCTCTCTCTCTCTCTTCGTTGGTCTGTCTCAGTATATCAGTATTACCACAGTCTCTCTCTCTCTCTCTCTCTCTCTCTCTCTCTCTCTCTCTCTCTCTCTTCGTTGGTCTGTCTCAGTATATCAGTATTACCACAGTCTCTCTCTCTCTCTCTCTCTCTCTCTCTCTCTCTCTCTCTCTGGACCATCGTCACAAGCTATGGGCGAAAATACGTGAAAAACGAGCATAGTGGATTTTCGCGATGTCTAAGGACCTATGAATGATTTTAAAATTTACAGATAAACCGACCAACGGAAAGGGGAAAGAGAGAGACGGAGGATAAAAACAATCTTATGGTCGGTAGCAATGTTAATTAAAGCACATTAATGACTTAAATCAACTGTAAATAAATTTAAATGTTTTAATTACCTCTTGTTGGCTCGTCATTTAGCTTAGTCTATATTCCACACTCGTTTCAATATACTCGACGGTGACCGAATGGCTGCGCGTTCAGTGTTCAAGAAGCTAACCATGCTGTGTTTGTAGTGCTCTACTTTCTTCACTTAAACCATCTTTAATGTTTAAATCATAAGTGTGTCTTATATTTATTTAATCAGCATGAATGAAAATAGGAGCTAAAAAAAGAAAAGAAGCAACATATCAATTTGCAAAGAGAATTTTGAATAGCCGGCAATATGTACAGAACTACATTTTGTAGCGGACACACTGGGCAGGGATGTGAAGAGTTCTCTCACTCCGTCAATACACAGTTTCCTGTAGTAGATCTTATCTTAACTCGGTTGGAAATGCAAGTATTTGTGTTTTTGTATGTGATATAAATAAAATATATGTATAGTATGTATGCTGTATCTTTGATATACCACTCGTTGTATACATTTTTAATTAAAAGGAAACTCGGCAAGCCTCGTTTGCTTTTAATGACAAATGTATACATCTCGTGGTATATCAATGATACAGAGTACATACTATATATATATATATATATATATAAGATCTTACATGAATGTTGATTTGAAATGAAATTTATGAAACGAGCCTAATAATCGTTTTCGAATCCTGGCGAGCACAAGGATTGAAATTATTCGAACAGTTTCATAAATTGCATTTAAAATTACCACAAATGAAAGATGGCAAAAAATACTGATTTGATTTGAAGAAACAGCAGAAAGGTTGCGTGTAAAATATATAAAAATTACGATATGGGTATATGATCCAAAATAACACAGTAGTCATGTGATAAAATAAATGAAGACATACGGCACACGTAGAAACAAGCAGAAGAGCGATAAATGAAGATGTGTACTTTTCAATTAAACGAGTAATGTGGGGTCACACTTGAAGCTACGTTGTTCGATCAGAGCCAACCCAATAATGCCCTCGTAGAATACAAAGTCGGTGGAAAGACTTGAATCTTTATGAAGCAATCTGTAGGTTATTAAACTACCTAATTAGGTTAACCGCTTTTTGAAACACACACTACACTATCTGATCATGTTCGATCACAAATGAAATAAGCGTTTATATATAGTTCAATGACCTACCTAATTCATCTTTAAAATATGAATATAATAGCTCTTTCCAAAAGTAAGATGGATAAAAACATATCGAAATATGCACAAAATGAAACTAATGTAAGCTTGGCTTCTTTCTTTATGCTTGGAATTTATTTCCGATGTTTGTTATGTATTTTTGTCGTTGCAGATACTATTTAATATGTCAAATAAACATAAGGCATATCAAAACATAAATATAATTGTATAACGTACGAAATAAGGTTTCGAAATCATATGTTTTTATTTGACATAGGTGTGATGAAATCAGTCTATCACAAACAAGTGCATGGATGGTTTTGCTCTATCGCTTAATTTCCCAATATAAAAACCGTACATACCAGCATTTTAAAATTGCACTTTAAATGTGTAACAATCTTTTCGATAAATAAAGTATGTTGATAACGTCATATTACGAAAATCCACCCACATTTTTCACAATACTGGTAATAAGTATGCTTTAATGTTTATTTAGAAAGCAAAAAACACTAAACAATCATATCATTTGCGTTTTCTCTAGTTTTACTTGTCAAGAATCCAGAGGCGTCGCATCGATTCTTGGGCGTTCTCTTGCTGACATTGGGCGATTCACTGATGACACGGGACATAAAGTATCGATAAGGATTGGTTTTATCCGACTACTGGTGGCAATACCTATCAACAAGCTCCCTACAAGTGCGCAGCTCGCGTTATTTGTGCTCCTTCACTGATGTACAACTGAATCAGTGCAATTTGACAAATTTAGGGCTGTGTTTAATTTGGGATAAACAAGATAGACGAAAAACTATTTCTGAAAGGAGAAGGAACATTACCTGCCCAGAAAAGATGGATTTTGATGAATACAGAATTCGAGGTATGTTTGTATTGTTTTATTTTGAGAATTATAAAAGATATACAATTTTGATACCTGGCTAAAGAATATCTTTTTATGTTTGACATTTCTCGATATTATAATGATTGTGTTTTGTATTGGTGATCAGGAAATATTACACTTTAAGGGTCATTTCAACAGCAAAGAATATTTAACCATCTAAAAGCAAAGGAAGATGGCAACTTTTATCTTTTCAAAATGTTTCTCAGGCCTACAGCCTGCATTTCATTTTCGTTTGAGGAAATATTCAAAATTCTGGTAAATTGACTCATGGATCATCTTTTGAAATGAAACTACAAGGAGGAGAGATTCACAAGGTCCATAATATTTATAAAGATAAACATTAAATGTTTTTTTTTTTTCTTCCTGCTTTTTAATTTAATTTAACGTAAATTTAAATGCTTATCTTAAACTTTGGCGTAAACTTAAAATGAGATCAAGTATTACTTACTATTTTTTCGTTAGAATTATTTTGATAAGACATACTCAGATCTGTATTTGTTTTAACAATATTATTAAACTACATGTTCATCTAACGTTTCACAACAAAAAACATAGGATTAAGAAAATGAATTGTCTGATGTTAATCAGTGTCCAGTTTCAAAATACAAATTTATCTAAACATCATAAGAGAGGGGTTTTTTTTACATACGAATGAATGGTTGTAAATTATCTCCTTTAGAAAATTAAATGTTGCAATCATCTTGTGTTATATGACACAACTCTTTTTTCCAAAGGAGTGTATCATTGCAAAACAATTACATCATGTTTAAAATAAAAATTAAATATAAAGTTGTGTTGTATCGCAGTAAATATAAAATGCATGCATAGCGTACAGGCTTATAAATAACGGGTTGCCAAGCATCATTGGCGTACAGGCTTATAAAAGACCAGTTGCCATGCATACTTAGCGTACAGGCTTATAAAAGACCGGTTTCTAAGTATATCGAACTCAAGTGTCGTTCTAATGTCGTGTCTGAGCACTTACAAACACCTACCACAGCTAAAAATAGTTCAGTATGTATAATATACTCTAGTACAGCATATATATTTTTATATTTTTGTATCAGAATCTTAATTTCCATTCACTAGTATCAAATTTTCAACCAATAATGTGCACTATAAATGTAACAATTGCCAATTTCTTTCATCATTATAACGTGGGAAATACAATAGATAGTGTTCGACAGTATATATGCTGCCACAGCTGCAGCAAGGACTGGATTCATGTGTTGTCAACTAAATGACACTAAAATAGTAGATAAAAGATGCAAGAAATATTCCCTAACATTGGCATGAAAAGCATAAAACACACATTGGCATGAAATAGCATACAAAAACACATAGGTTACCTCGACATGTACTATTTTACCGACAAAACTTAAAGCAAGAAAAACAAAGCGAAACAAATAAACTCATAAGAAATGTTCAGATGTTAAATACATAGAGATGCGTAAACATTAAAATTACAAAATCAACATTGGAAAAATTACATTATATACATGGTATACATAAAATACTCAGAATCACATTATATATATATATATATATATATATATATATATATATATATATATATATATACATACATACAAGTAGAAAACAAGTTTTAGTAAAAAAAAGCTACAAATATCAAATAAAAAAGAATACAATATTGTCAAATCATAAATATTTGTGGAACATTTAATTTTTTTTCTCCCCCGTGATTAAAGAATATACAGTAAATTAAATCCACCTCGAAACTAGCATATTTCAGTATCAAACCTACGAAAGTCTATCCTTTTATCGGCTTGAATACCGTTAGGTATAAACCGGTCAATAAATAGCTTGCTATCCTTTTCTAGAACAAATATGAAACCATTTTGGTCCATATGGGTTTGAGAAATGGTTTTAATGTCAACTTAATTATACAATTTGTTTGTTTGGTAAAACAGAATATATAATTTATAATGATAGGTAAATACGAATGGCCCTAATACTGAGCCTTGTGGGACTTTGAAACTTGTGTCCACGTTACTAAGTTCCAAATGTAGCTTTCGGTTAGGCAAATTGTTTGCCAATAGTTTGATTGAATTTTGATCTTTATCGTCAACTTTCGTCTTTTTATATAATAAAGCTCAGTAGAAAATTATTTACTCTTGGACAGGCCCATTGGTATATCTGTATATCGGAATCATTATTAAATGCACTGCATCCCGCCCTTAACCAATCTCAGTAATGTAGTTGTACATCCATACCCGGATCGAGAGGCCGATAACAATTTTAAGTGATAACATGAAATTGTAGTTAAACTGATTACATAGGACCAAACAGACCACTGAGTAACTGAAGCCTTCATTAACTTATTAATTTTGAACCAAAGCTTCCAATGCGTGAATGTTTTGCGCAGAATTTGATGCTCAATATTCTCAGTTTTTTTTACCAAAAAAAAATGACGAAAAAATTTATCGTTATTTGTGTTTCGAACGTAGGAACAATGACTTACGAATACCTATCATTTGAAGAGTCTAGCATTTTTGTTTTTATTTTTATTTTTTTTAAAAAGGAAGAAAGAAATCACCAGATTATTCTATCTAGTTACAATTTCTTAAGATTGCACGAGTATTAAATCATTTATAGTAATTAAGTACATTATAGGTCAAATCACGGTGAGGAAATAAAATGTGATTTCAAGGTTTGGGATAAATTTTAGTCCTCGTTCATCTCGTCCATGCCAAACCGAAACACAGTAATCTGCGATAAACACATTTGGTTTTAGTATTAAAATTAAGTCTTTTTTATTAATAATGTAGATTCAATTTTGTGTAAACTAAGCTACATTAGCTAAAGATCTATGGAAACTTAATTTTACTCATGTAAAATTACCCGTATTATCTTCGTCCTTCTCGTTGCGGTGGCTAAATCTCGTTTTTTCTTGTTTAATTTTACAATTTATTATAAGAATAGATAAATAGTGACCTGAAAGGTGTTTATTCCAGTCTTGAATATAAAATAAGGACGATCTAAAAATACAGCAACACTAAAGCAAAATAAAACAACATCAACAAGAAATTAAAAAACTTATGAAACATCATTGTTCCAAGAGGATGTACAAAAAGCTGACTTGATACGGAGAACATCGGCATATTTTCCTGAAAATTAATTATGACCTCGAAGCATTACTTGTGCCGTATTTGAACATTTTCTAAAAGAACATGCAAGACATTCCAAGCATGAGCCCGAGTTTGCCCCTCAATTAATTCAATTTGAGAATTAAACATTTCTTTATAAAATGTAATGCACGTAATATATATGAAGTGTTTGGAAATAAAAAAGATTCCAAGAAGCAAACTGCAATTATATTTAGCAAATTTTCCCACAGATTCATCACTGTATTTGTCGTCAGAAATGGCTACTCTTGCAAGCAGAATGCGTAATAGACCGGTCTGTGTTTTCAATAAATCGTTGAATACGGCGTGCAACCATTGTGAGGAAATATAATCAATGTTTTGGGGCTTTTTATTTTGCAAAAGGGCTATCGTCTGAGAAATATTTGTAGATAAATAGTTATATTCAAAGAAGGACTGCTTTCCTGACACGTATACCTTCGTGCCGACGAATACAGATAAATACCCAACAAACACATTGATTCATACTTTAACAATAAATGCTGTTATGCCTTTGATGCGTACATCAATTACAGTCTCTCAATTACGCTGTTTTTATTAAGTTTCGTTATATACACACATACTTATATATATGTGTGTGTGTGTGTCTGTGTGTCTATGTCTGTGTGTGTGCGACGTATCAGATTATGCAATACACTTCATTTCCTGAACTATTAAATAACCATTGAAACAATATTTAAACAATTACAAGGAAAGACCACATTCAGCATTCAGTGGCGTAACTTCAAATTGTGCCCCCCCCCCGCAAACAATTAGAGGGGGCCCCCATCAAATTAATGTAAAGCGGAATTTCGCCCCCTTGCGCCCCCCCCCCCCCCCCCGTACGCAACTGACCACATTTTTATGTTCCGATCAATTGTGTTCAAATGTTCGATAGTTTGACATTGAAATTTTGAAATTTATATTAGTCAGATTTCACAAATGTTGAAGTGCCATGAAATGATGACCATATTTAGTACTTTACTGCACATTATAGTATTAGGCAAGACCGCGACTAACCTGTTTCGAGATCCACGAGTTACTCCACCAGATATGTAGTTCTCAATCGTAGGAAGTCATTTTGTGGGAAGGCGTTTAGAAAATACCTCAAAAAAAGGTTTTATTGAGTCACACATACGGTAACGCTGATAAAAGCTATTATTATACAATATTCTATAACATGTTAAAGCATCGAATTGTGTAAAAGATATCTAGTATCGATTTGATTCGGCAAATGTGAAACATGAAATATAAAACTAGCAGCTTTCTACAGGCGACCTTTTTTTCAATAATTGGCATCTGAAATAGCAATACAACCCACCACAACAAATATCATCGATAGAGGGGATGCAAAAATATCAAGATATTAATAATAAACTAAACCATACTATGGATATTTTTTCAAATATATCTATAAAAAAAATAATTTTTTAATCATGACTAGAAGCGAAATACATAAAGTAATAAGGAACTTAAATTTGTAAAAACAGACAAAATGTGATTTACTATAAATTTCGAATAGAATGCAAAAACAAAAAAAAACTTTCCATATGGATGTTATATATTCACATTTCGTTGTATTTCATTTTACGCTCAAATTAATTTAGGAATACGTTCCAAACACATGGTTAAATGTTTTAATTTATTTTTGTACAAAAAGTAAAAGTTACAACGCATTCAACAGAATTGATGTTATTGAGACCAGAGTGATTGTAGTGTTCCGTGTGCTCAAATTGTTGTATAGAGTATAAAACTTAAAAGATAAAGGAGGGAAAATTTACCTTTCAGGGACATTTAACCATTTGTTTGAAACGTATTACGCGCGTAATTTGAGCGTATTCCACGCGTAGTCATTTTATCCGCAACGTCAGAGTTATCCCCGGTGAACCTGCTCTAGATGAGATGGTCAGCCAGAAAGTATCTACATCACTTGCTTCAAAAACCTAAATCCTATTTCGCATGAAGAAACAGTCCATACTATATTCATTCTGTTACTATCAGAGCACTCTGTAAGTGCTTCTAGCGCATCCTGGACCTTCAAATGATTCTCTTGGATCCAGAATTTTCCCAGACTTTGTTATCCTGTGAACTCTCAATAACTAGTCGCAAACCATGAATCTTTGATACTATGAATTTCGTGGATGTACATTTTCTCTATAGATTTTAAAAGTCCTAGTTGGCAATAAAAGTAATTACACGAACATAAATAAATAATGTTCACATTAATTCATGGTATCTTAAATATGAAGACAAGATGCTCATATAAATTTTACTACTGGCATGGATTTAAAGAAGTGGCGGTTTTTTGTGATTTTTTTTAGCTTACTAAATTATTCCTGCTAATAATTATAACAACAGGTTACAGCATCTTGAGTAAGTTAACAGGTTTGCACAACATTAGATGATGTAGTACTATTGGTCTCCGTATCCAATGGTGAAATTACAGAGCTTTTCATCTCAAGACGCTTTCTGGTCAATATGTCGTGAACATGAAGAGAGCCACAATAGACAGATGGTCTACAAGTTCGAATGCCCAGAAGCGTGTTCTAAACTGTTCATAAATTATTCACAGCTATTGAAGATTCTTTCTTCTATGCGTTGATTCCGTATAGAATATAAATTGAACATTTAATGTAGAATTTAGAGGACCTATTTAAATGGTTTGTTTTATATCTGCGTACGTCCTTCTCTAAGATTCACACTTGTTTATCAATTGATTTTGTGTTATGGAAGATTTCCGTGCTTGCCATATATTACTGTGTTGTTGTTGTTGTATATATTTTTTCACCGTCAGAACCGTCTCTTTGTTATCTTCTTATTTCCTGTTATTATTATTATTATTATTATTATTATTATTATTATTATTATTATTATTATTATATCAAGGTTAGTCGTGATGTAAAACAGTACCATACTGTTTTCTCGAAAGGAAAATTTAAAAACCTGACTCGTGCGATATGTCACTCATTATTTGTTTTAGAATCAAACGTAAATGTCAGCAACCAAGTCACTTTGGTGGTTCGCATGCCACTAGTTTTTGCTTAAAAGTGCAAATTTGACCCTAAATAAAACTTATGTATCGGAGTCAGAAATATCTTGTCTTTGACTTGCTATTACGATATATAAGATATACTTTTAAGATTTGTGCTTTTTCCAACTTTTTTTTAGGAAAACAGATATTTTCCACAATTTTAAAAACTTACACTCAATGTGTAATATGCATATTACTATGCGTGACTTAACCTGTCTTAATGCTTGTCATAATCATTGATCTTTGGAACATCCAAACCACTTTTCTCCATTCATTGAAAACATTTCTTAGGCAAATTATTACAAATAAACCTAGATACATCCAGCATGGCAACATAGTTGAAAATATTATCCACTGACAACTTGGCAACATAAACAGCAACCTTGCATCTAAACTTTACAAGGATTACTAGAATGAAATCCGGCCTCTGTTTGTAGACATTCTTATGAAGACAATATACACTTTAATGACCTATGTACATAAGGCAAAGAAATACTGTTAAGCTGTGTTCTCTCTGTTCTTAGCATCATTAATAAAATGAGCCAACCAATCACTACATCAATGCTAGTTAAACCAAGCAAACAATAAGCATGCCGTATATTCATGATATTTAATTAATATAAATTGATTCAAAACAAAAATGACACATTTTACTCTCAATTTTATAACCTTAAATTATTATTGATTTTAAAACCTCTATAAATAATTAAATATCTTACTGCAGCAGATTCATTTTCAGTTTTGTTCATATATTTTTCATTTGTCTGATTTTTCTTTATTCTGTTCGGTATTAAGTTTTGTGTCCTTAATGTACTAAATATAATGGCTATTATAAACAATAATATACACTAATTATTATGTAATGAAATGTTATAAAATGTTATCCATGCAGTGGCTTACTAAGGGTAAATGGCGCCCGGAGCAACGATGATGGCCCAAAGGGCCAGAATACGAGGCCCGAGTTTTTATCAGCTGTTTTGGCGCTCCAAGACCTCTGGCGCCCCGTCTGCCCCCCCCCCCCCCTTTCCGTTAGTACGCTACAGTATCCATGCTTGTATAAGACCAATCTCACGACATGTCTTCAGGGTCGGACTGTCCCACCGAGATACAGGGATACAGGGAGATTTTCCTGATAGCTTCCAGGGGCGCCCACGACCTCAAATTATCAGCGATTTTCCCGGGGGCCTCTAGACCGCCAGTCCGACCCCGTATGCCTTAGAGAATGTGGGACATCATACAACAACTGCTATATTTGTGATATATTACTGTGACCCAGTATAGATTTCAGGTCTCTATATGTATATTGTTCTGTGATACATTTCTGTGACTCAGTATAGATTTCAGGTCTCCATATGTATATCGTTTTGTGATACATTACTGTGACTCGGTATAGAATTCAGGTCGCCATATGTAACTGGTTTTGTAAAACATTAGTGTGACCCAGTATAGTTTGTTTATTTTGTTAGTTTTCACGGTACTTTTTAGCTTATCATGCCGAGGAAATGGGAGCTAAGTGTCTTTCCCAAGGGCACACCGAGGCAGCCGATTGAGGCTGGCCTGGTCGGGTATCGAAGTGAGCCAGTTATAGACTTTATGTCTCCATACGTATATCGTTTAGTATACTGAAGCCAGGTCAGTAGTTGCTTGGAGGGAGTTGCACAAGATTATCTATTAAATGTCTAAAATAAGACTTCAGATACAGTGCATATGTGCATGCATACAAGTATCCCCCTCCCCATTCCACTGACTATACAGCCCATGATATTGTACACTAGTACACCAATGATTAACGACAAGCTTTTACAATCATAAGGTTTCTTCTTCATTATTACAATATGATGATGTGTTATGTATTCAACAAACAAAACCCAAAGCTATTATATTACTAAACTATCTAGTTTTTCTGTGTATGTTCATTTATTTTTCTGCAAATCGTCAGACAAGATTGTTGACCCAAGCCACGCCCCAAAAAAAGTCATCCTTGGCCGTCACCCACCGGCATGACAGCTGAAGCTTGACGCAAACATTCCTCTTTTAGTGAACTAGAATGGTGATTTAATGCATTTAACTAGTCATTTGGCTACTGATAACACAAATAAAGACATACAAATCGAGACAAGTACAAACAGCACGTTTTTCACCACAACAACGCACGTGCTATTCATGTCTCTTGGGGTGATGTTTGTTAGGGTCATTAATTGCGCGATAAACGGTCCAAACCGAACTGCGCAAATGTCTATTGATTACGGTTAACCAGCTCTGAAAATGGTCGATGCAAAATTATATAGGGTGTCTGCAACAGGATGTAACAGGGTGGAATTGAATCTGGCGAAGACACATAACAAACAAAACTGTAACATCAGTCCCATGGAGAATAATGTCCTGATTGCTGACCAAACTAAAGTATGTGAAATGTTCAACGCGTACTACATTAATATTGCAAACACCATTGGATTAAATGAACTCATAGATAACTCTACTATTCACCATAGCATACAAGCTATTCGTTACAATCAACCACCTCAAAAATATCAGACTCTTAAACTAAAACCTACTGGAGTTGACAACATACTTCCTAAAATTCTTAAAGTATACTCACCGGTATTATGCTCAGAAATAAAGATGCAAATAATAAAAAATCTGTTTTACAAGATGAGAGTAAGATATTTACTGGCTGGTTTGCAGCCAATGGTATGCAAGCAAACCACAGTGCAGCCAATGGTATGCAAGCAAACCACAGAAATTCCAAGCCATTATTCTTAACAAAAAGGTGCAGAATTGTTCCAATCTCACCATAAAAGACCATGAAATACTCAGTGAGGACTGTGTAAAACTCCTTGGTGTAGATATTTATTCTGAACTAAATTTTATCAAGCACATATCTAGGATCTGTCAAAAAGCAGCAAAACAATTAAATATCTTGCAACGTCTCAACCACTATTTGTCCACTAATATTCCAATACTGGACCCATATTTGGCATTTCTGTAGCAAACAAAATTCTGACAAAATGGAAACAAAATACAGTACAGGGTCATAAAATTGGTGTTCGATAATTTTATTAGCTCATATGATTCTCTGTTAAAAAAAGCAAATCTTCCTACAATACATATTAGTACACTAAGATACATGTTAGTAGACTAAGATAATGGCAGCTGAAGTATAAAGGATACTTCGCAAGAAAACACCTAATTTCTTGAGTAATCTGATCACATTCAAAGATTGCAACTATAATTATAGACACCGAAATTTGACAACAAAACCAAGGGTACAGACCACCAGGTACGGTAAATTTTCTTTTCAATTCGACGTCCCAAGAGTCTGGAACAGTCTGCCGAATGAACTGAGAACAATCCGTGATTTCAAAGAATTTAGCATGTTGACTTGGACATTGTGAGGGCCTCAATGTAAATATGCTTTGTGTCATTCTATTTAGCTGTCAGCAATTCAGCTCTAGGGTTATCAATTTCACTAAGTTGCTTTGGCCTAAATCATGTTCCCATAATGCTTATTTTACTTACTTACTTACTTAGGTTTTTAATGGAAAATTCAACTTTTTATCATCCTCATTTTCTGATATCATAATTAATAAATATGACCGTTGCGCATGCATTTCAATAATGAAATTATCATGTTTCTTATCTAAATTTTAAAATGTATGCCTTCTGTGATGTGTCATATATGTACTTAATTTTTTTTTTTTTTTTTTTATTTTTTTTTTTTTGGAAATAGAAAATGTTTTTTTGCGTGTTATATACTGGTGTCTTGTCTTGAATCTGCTGTTACTGCTGACATTGCAATGTTTCTGATGTGTAATATTTCCTTGTAAATATGTACAATCTGTATACCAGTCTGTTGAAATATGTACTATTGGTGTTATGTTGAGTCGGCAAATAGCTCGTCCAGAGCTAGCGTTTTTATATTACGCAGACTACCGACATTAAAACAAAATGTCTTCAAGATGGCGGAACATGCCGAGTGTTGATGCACCATGTTTTTCGTTCTGAGATAAACTCTAGTTGTTAGGTTGAGCACACTCAGGAATATCAGAGAACGTGCATTTGGCGTTTGGGTGAATACCCCAAACAGGTCGACCAAAGACGGCCATTGAGTATTAATATACTTATTATTACGTCACGTAATTCAGAAACACATGGATACAGTCGATCATTTGACATACATATATATATACTGAACCTGATGATCCAAATGATATGAGTTTCATTCATCTTTGAGTTGCTTCCCTCTATTTTCTCACTTTCTAAAATTAAATTAGTAAGTTCCAAGTCTCAATAATAAGTTAGCATAAATTTATTAATACCTATAATTGGAATTCTGCAGTTGCTGGGTTATTAAGTTAAATGTGTATGAAAATATAAAATGCTAGTGATAATAGGTCAACTTTTTGCAAGCCTCTTTGTGAATGCGTTATTCCCCACTTTATTACCGCGTATTTCTACTTGTATAATTGTTTGTTCTTGCGATGGCAGTCCTGATTCAATGGCGGTGGCTCACATAGTTTTTTAAATGGTTTTCTGCACAGTTTTGATCAAGATATATACTACTACTTCCCGAGAAAAAGAAAATAAATCCCTATTAGCTAAGCATACCGACTGTGGCAATCAACTGCTAAATGTGAGATTTAACTTTTTAATGTATTTTTTTTATATTTTATGGCATAGCCAACCTTATATTTTTGAGCTCTATTACCAAGCATGTTGCACTCTAAAACCAAGCATATTGCACTCTATAACAAAGCATATTGCACTCTATAACCAAACATACTGCACTCTATAACCAGGCATATTGCACTCTATAACCAAGCATATTGCACTCTATAACCAGGCATATTGCACTCTATAACCAAACATATTGCACTCTATAACCAGGCATATTGCACTCTATAACCAAGCATATTGAACTCTATAACCAAGCATATGGCACTCTATAACCAAACATGTTGCAATAATGCAATCAGTGATTGTACCCATAACTCTTATCAATATAGAATTTATCGAAGACACGTTCTTAAACAGAGCATAAATAGTATACTGTTGGATTTTATAGCATATATCTGAATATTCATATTACACATGTGAAATTTCGTGTAAATGATCTTGTTCTCCATTAGTAATTAGTGGCGTAGTGGTTAGTATTCAGAACTCGAGCCCAGCCGGCTCAACCAGCATTGTGTATCTCAATATAAATTTTCATGTGTTGATATGCCGTTAAACATCTGCCAATCAGTCAATCAACCGATCTGACCTAATACGTCTTTGAATATTGTTATATCCGCAATAGAGGGCTTTACTTATGTAGATTGTAGTTCTGTTCGTGTTCTTCTTTCTCCAAACGTCTGTTGATCAAATAAAATAGAAAGGAAAGCTTCAATAATGAAATAATTTGACATGGGCTTTGCGTCATATAAACCAGGTACGATCTGAAGCCGTTGATTATTCAGAATCACGATAGAGTCAGTTCTCTCACATACTTTCAAATGTGATATTTAAGCCGATGAATTCTTCTTTGTTTTTCACCTAGTCAAAATAGTTAAAGTGGACCTTATTACATACATATTTCAAACAACTCAACACAAAACTACTGGAGGTCTGCTATTCTCAATTCAAACTGGTCATTCGCTAGAAAGGCGTACATAGCTTATGCTAATCACAGACTGTGATTCGTCAAGTAGGTGGAAATAACTTATCCAACAGTGTTAAACAGGTGTGAATAACAAAACATCTTTCGGTCAATCTCATTGTTTAGTGAATATTAAGCTCATTAGCATCCCTCTACATTTTATTAAAAGTGAAATGTGATCTATTTATTGTTAAGCTTTACCTGCCAATCACAGTGGCAGGTAGTTTTCAATGCATAACAGCCAAACAGATCTCGATAAGGAGCAACTTTCCTCAACGACAGCTCAATTCAGACTGAAGAAAATGGGGCTTCAGCCTATGTATGCCAAAGAGTAAGGAATAGACGAAGGCTGATTGGGCATTATTAATACTATATAGTCATTTAGGAAAAATCCCATGTATACATTTGCCAGTACAATATTTTCAACAGTAAAACACTTGAACTTCCCTGTCCGTAGAGACAACCAGGAATGTCCAACGTCGGTAAAACAAAATGTATCTGAATTGCATGTATCCCTGAGCCGGTATTGATATGACAATAGTCTGTCAAATGAAATTTGTTGAAGATGTATCATGGATTAGTAATTGGATGCCCAACATTGCAGATGGCGATTTAATTTATCTGAAGACCATATTGTTTTCTGCAAAAAGCAATATGCTTTTTTCTCACAAATCTTATTATGTTTGTATGAGCCACGAATTAATGTGTTTTCTTGTAATACATCCGTCGATAATGTTAGTTAATGGGCTTTACAATTAAGTAAACCATAGGGATTGTGATAAATCGATTAGAATCTCGTTAAATCGAGGTCGATTGTATGCTATCGTCGCATGAACGTTGAACGAATTTTCTGTTCATTTCTACGAAAGATCGAGAGTGTCAAAAGTACGGTTGGTACTTTTCGAGGATACAGCATCATTCAGATGAAATATAAGCTACAATGCTGTTAATGCAAGCAACAAAATAAAAATGACTTTCACCCTAGAGTATTAGACTTTTAATACGCTTGTTATAAACACACGAAAATTGTGAATGTTCAATCCATGACCTTTACGAGAGGCTTAGCCGTTGACATTACAAACGGCCAACTCCCTCTTATGACACACGCCATCCATTTTCTGCACAACAGTGTGCAATATTTTTCTTTGGTTTTCAAAGAGAAGAATATGAATTTAAAAAAATAAAGAAAACAAACATAGAAGTTGTACGTTTGAATTGACTCTATAACAACTATACTATTCCGGCGACTTTTGACGGATATCTTGTCCAGCTTGGTTCAGTATTTGCAACCAAAATTTCACTCGGAAGATTACTATCTGCACTCCGCAGAAATAAATGTTCTTCTTCTGCAAAAGTCTTTGAAAAGCATTTTAAAAAGTTCATTCGAAATGTTACTTTCGAAGACAAATCTTAAGTCCGGGTTGTTTTGTTTAAGATGATACGTATTTGACAATTATTTCACGTTATAATGACATTATCATTTAGGATGCGCGTCAGAACATACCGTTGTATAATATTAAAATATGTAAATAGGTTGCTCAGCAGAAAAATATGATGTTAGAAGGCTATTGTGTAATTCTACAAAATAGCTTCATGTTTGCCTTTTTTTTGTTTTTCCTTCATGAAAATAATTTCTAGTGCACAAGCATACATTTGAATGACAAAGTAGGTGATTTATTTATGAATGTCACACATAATATATCCATAAAATTGTGAGAGAGGTATGAAAACCATTGCAGGAATTCTATTGCTTTGTTATAATCTTGTTGAAAGATGATATATAGGTATAAAGATCACAAGTGAATGAACATTACTTGATGACTAAAGATAACTCCTGTGGTTACAATATTACAAAATGTAGTTGGAAGAAGAGTTAAGTCTGTTATAACCAAGTTAAGTCTTTACCATACTGTTATAGCCAAGTCAAGTCTTTACCATATTGTTAAAGCCAAGTTAAGTCTCTACCATATTGTTACAGCCAAGTTAAGTCTTTACCATATTGTTAAAGCCAAGCTAAGTCTCTACCATATTGCTACAGCCAAGTTAAATCTTTACCATACTGTTAAAGCCAAGTTAAGTCTCTACCATATTGTTATAGCCAAGTTAAGTCTTTACCATATTGTTACAGCCAAGTTAAGTCTTTACCATATTGTTATAGCCAAGTTAAGTCTCTACCATATTGTTACAGCCAAGTTAAGTCTTTACCATATTGTTACAGCCAAGTTAAGTCTCTACCATATTGTTATAGCCAAGTTAAGTCTCTACCATATTGTTACAGTCAGGTTAAGTCTTTACCATATTGTTATAGCCAAGTCAAATCTTTACCATACAGTTATAGTCCAGTTCATTCTTAACATACTGTTATTGCAAAGTCAAATCTTTGCCATACTGTTATAGTCAAGTTCAGTCTTTCCATATTGTTATAGCCAAATAAAATCTTTGCCATACTTTTATAACCAAGTCAGATCTTTACCATACTGTTATAACCAAGTCAAGTCTTTACCATACTTTTATACCATATTGTTATAGCCTAGCCAAGTAAAGTCTTTACCCTACTGTTATAATCAAGCTATGTATTTACCATGCTATATTGTAACCAACATAAGTCTGTACTATATTGTTATAGGAGTGAAAAAGCGCTCATGAAAATTCATCCTTATTCGTGCTCAACATAAATTTCAATAAATCGCAGCCTTTAAATTGATGGAATTTATATCCTTTGTACGATTCAGGAATTACTCACACTGCTCGACTGTTACAAAAATTATTCGGTGCACGATATTTCGTCGAACGACACTTTTGTCGACACACACACACACTTGGCCGTCAAAATTAGTGAAACATGAAATTTCGTGAACAGGGCACTTAGTTTACACATTTGTTAACATTATTGTTTGCCTTATGGGTTTTAGTAATGGATAGAGTGTAAACCTTAGATGTCACACGGATGAATCCCACAGTCACCATGTATTTAGAAGCGATATTTCCAAACACTTGAGAGACATACCTCGTTGTTGAGGAATGAAGGTTGAACACGCTTAATTTGAAAATAGGCTTAAAGGAAATCCTTGAACTAAGAAAAAAATTGTAATAACCTACAAATTAATTATTTAATAAATTATTTGATTCACAGATATACGATAGGTCGAATTATTTTAAGTATCCAACACAAGATACGGAGTTTATACAACAGAACCAGACAGGATTATGTCCGAACTTCCAATATCTCGAAGAAAGGCACCGACTATTTGAGCTAAGCATCATCCAGAAAGTATTTATAAATTTCAGATAAACTGAATGGGGAATAATGCTACACAGCTGCAATAGCACATCAAATGCTCACATACTAAAAGCGTATTTCACTTCCTGCACATAAGAGCAAGACATTCTAGAGTTTGAGTGCATCCAATTAACATATGTAGACGATCTTGCCGATCTGATAAATTGAAGAAGTGTCTAGTTGACCATAAGTCGTTCTCGACCGAGATGTCATGTCGACGAAATGTCTGTGTCTACGAAATATCTTTCGATCAAGTTTCGGTAACCCAAATAACAATATCCCCCTCCCTCAATTACATCCTTACCCTAACAAGAATTTGTTTAACAAAAGGACAGTTGGTGGCATTATTGTATGTTTCATTTCTGTCGTATCTAGCATTAATGTCAACTGAAATAGTTGCGATAATACCCTTCGTGAATATTTTTGTTTAAATATCCTCCCTTGCTCTCATGCGGATACCGTTCATCACGTCAGACACACCAAGAAAACATATATGATGAGAGTAACGTTGGTTACCTTTGTGACTAATGGTCTTTCACGTGTTTTCTACTCATGGGTTTAACACTGTTACAAATCGAATTTTTAGACACTGTTTGAAGAGAATTGTGAGCAATTACAAGTTTGTTTTGATTTTCTTCATCTCCTCAATACCTTTTTACAACGGTTCCTGCCCGCAATAAACCGTTAAAGGAAAACTAGTGAACATAATTGTGCAGGAAGGAATTTAAGCTATCTGTGGGAAGAATTTAAAACAACATTATCTTAAATTTGACATTTAAAGGAAAAAGATACATTTCTGGCTCAAAATCACACACACACACACACAGATATATATCAGGTCGTTTTAGTTATTCCTGTATATTATATTATAAACTATATATATATAGTTTCAGGTCGTTTTAGTTCTACCTTAAACAGGAAATAATTTGGAACAAAGTCTTAAAGGCGCATAATCGGTTCAGGTTGAAATATCAGAGGGTAGAAAGTCCACTGGACTGCAAATTAAACATGTTTATGTTCCAGAAAACTAGTGCCTCCATAAGAAAAAATACTTTAAATGGTCCATTCGCTGCATGTGCGTGGACGTGAGAGAGAGAGAGAGAGAGAGAGAGAGAGAGAGAGAGAGAGAGAGAGAGAGAGAGAGAGATAGAGAGGAGTAAATCTGCATATCTTTAATTTATTTTCCAAA
The DNA here is from genome assembly GCA_029931535.1 of Margaritifera margaritifera. NCBI lineage: Eukaryota > Metazoa > Mollusca > Bivalvia > Unionida > Margaritiferidae > Margaritifera > Margaritifera margaritifera. Next base: position 280,511 of record JAQPZY010001603.1, read on the forward strand.
CATGAATAATAAAACAAATTATAATGTCACGTTCATGTGTTCGTTAGTTATCAATCAGAAAAAGAATAGCTTTTGTATGAGGATATTCTAGCCCTACTAGGCAGCGCACCATATTTTAATATTAAATTGTGATTCAGCAAATGTTTCATTTCCGGGAGCCTAGTGAGACATTCTTTCACCTTTTGCCAGAGTCTGAGAATTTAATATACATCTGCAACAGCACCAGTACATTTGTGCTTTTGAAAATGACTCCAAGAGAACTAGCCCCTGTTTGTATTTCGGTGATTCTCAAATTCAGCCTCTCTTAGCAAGAATGAAATATAGAGCAGTTGTCTCAGAGAATGCCAAATCTCTAATTAATTTCAACAAGATGGCCACCTTGGCACTGTTAATGGTAATTAAAACAGTTATAGCACTAATAAAGACGCATCAGTTGTAGTACCAATAAAGACGCATCAGTTATAGCACTAATAAAGACGCATCAGTTATAGTACCAATAAAGACGCATCAATTATAGCACCAATATAGACGCATCAATTATAGCACCAATATAGACGCATCAGTTATAGCACTAATAAAGACGCATCAGTTATAGCACTAATAAAGACGCATCAGTTATAGCACTAATAAAGACGCATCAGTTATATTACCAATAAAGACGCATCAATTATAGCACCAATATAGACGCATCAATTATAGCACTAATAAAGACGCGTCACTTTTAGCACCATTAAAGACCGCATAAACCCTGTTCAATATAAGCCACATATATACTATATTGGCCATTACATAAACACTAGGATATCGGAAAATAATGTAATAAAGTGATGAAGAGGCTAGAAATGTTGCAAAACACATTATCTCTCGCTGTAAAAACAAAGAACTTTGTAATTGACACAATGAGGTACGAGGTCTCTGCTGCCTCTCGAGACTAATTGGTAAATCGAACTTGGAAAATAAAGATATATACATAGAGGATATTTGCTTGAAACGAGTGAATAATACTTAAGTTTTTCACCCACGAGATGAAATATAACCGTTATTCACTCGGAGCAAGCAAATATTCTTTTTATTTTATGCTCAGGAGTATTGTCTAGTAATTTGTATCACAGACTGAAGTATCTGATTTGTTACTGTATCCCGCGTGATAATGTCAGCGGTTTACCGTTTATGTTTTGCTCTGTTTTGTGTTTATTTATACATAAAATATCAGTAGTTACATAATGCTCCTTCTCAATTCATGATAAAGCAGCAGATAAAAACAAAATGAAACAATATATATATATATATATATATATATATATATATATATATATATATATATATATATATATATATATATATGCCCATTGCTGGATTTGAACCCGGTTCGTTTGGATGCGAGTCGGCCATCTTTACATTTACACCGCGCAAGCGTCTTACAAAAGCTTGAAATTTCTTAGTCATAATGTTATCAATGTCTATTGACGGTTAGTAAAAAATATGATATTTTTCACTCCAGTGAAATATTACAATTATTTAAATCGGAAAATCCAGTAATTCACTGCCTAACATAAAAAGTATATATTCATAAGGAACAATGATATAGCCATCACATTTCATTATCATAATCCCAATGCTGAGAATTCGCTTAATTAAAGGCAGTAGGAAGTGGATCCCAAGAATCTGCGATACTTTAACAAATTCAAAATTGTATTTTGTTATCTAAAAGAGGGAGATATAAAGACAAAAACGTAAATCGATAGAAATTTGAATTTTACTTGCGATACTCGCATGAATTTTTAAAATCATTGACACGTTGGTTTTACTGCCATTAATGTTCCACAGTCTTAATGCTGTCAACCTTTATATAGTGCTGTACGCAAGGAGTCTCCAATCGAGCCAATCAAACACCTGCGTGAGCGTGGCTTGATAGTCCATGTTTTTCCCTATTTTCAAGGACCTCAAAACAACAATAGTTGTCAACTGAAAGGTTCTTAAACGCGCAAACACTATACATAAGTTTCCTCTAATTACCCAAAGACCACACATCACGAAACTCTAATTTCAGACTTGAACGGTTTTCTCTTATTTCACTTTTATATGACATATTAGTAAGCCTTTTCGAGCCGAATATTAGTACTTTACGCTCTGCAATACAAAACACGACTCAAACACCCGATACAAAGAATTATTCCTATCTTAAATTATTAAACACGTATACCTAAAAATTATCCAGAGAATTCCCTATGTTAAGAAATTAGGGAGGGTTTATTTTACGAAACTAATCCATACTATCACAAAGTCTCGTGAATACTATACATTATGACGTCTGCTCCTAGAAATTGGCTAATTAGTCGGGCTGAGAAATATCTTCCCAACACCGACCCCTCATAATCAACAAATAATCACTAAAATCTAACAAAGTTATAAACCGAGACGTAAATACAAATGGCATGTACCCTAGGTATATTACTATATAAATATGTGTGTGTATATATATATATATATATATATATATATATATATAATATATATATATATATATATATATATATATATATATATATATATATATATATATATATATATCACAAAGAGATAACCCGAACCAGATAGATGAAAACAGTTCTCTTTATTTCTTATCGTAGCTCATGTCCTGCTCAACTCAAGGTATTTACTACAAATCAGGTAACGACCAACATAAAATAAATTATTACAGATAAATCAGGATGAATTGTCCCCCAACACTGGAGTGGATGGAAATTGTACTCGTGTCGAAAAAACGGGGGGGGGGGGGTCGTACCAGTTCCAGGCGCCACATTATAGACAGACATACACTTTGATTTTAATACACCGTTACATTAGGTCATCAAGAGCAGTAGCAATAGTGGAACTAATGTTGTCACCATAAGTGTCTTATCTCCTTTTATCTCATCTCTAGACCCAAATGTCAGACTATCTAATTTACCACTTATATTGTGAGTGCCACCCCTAGTAGTTTTCTGTAATAAAAGAATGACCGAAGTCTATTTCAACAGAAACATAGCTACTGATATCTGATTAGAAAGTAATGACATACTCCTTCTATCTTGCGAATTGTTGCTTTTATTTCTTTATTCGATATAATCTGACAAAAATCGTACCAATGGGTCTTATTTATTTATTTATAGGAAAAGAGATGGTAGACTATATCGCTAACTATCTCAAGAATATACGATCACGTCGAGTACTACCGGATGTATCGCCAGGGTATATGCGAAATCTCGTGCCAGACTCGGCACCTCAGAAAGGCGAGGATTGGGACACAATATTTGCAGACATAGAAAGAGTCATCATGCCGGGTGTATGTTCATTCCAAATTTTCTCGCTTTCTTTCGCTTGAAACGTTTTTTTTTTTTTTTTTTTTTTCGTTTATTCAGTGTTAATTAAAAACTCATATTTAAATGTGTGTGCCTTGTCGGAGACAAAATATTTGTGGTAGGTATTCTAGTAAGGTTGCACGTATTTAGCACCGAGGGTACATACTTATGCCCCTTACGTACCGGGAACCACCGTTACTCGATTTTATTTATTTATTACAAGCATAATGTTTCATCTGCACAGTCTTGATGCTATATATTCCTAATGACTAAAATCAAATACCAAAAAAAGATATGACCCTATTCTGAAAATTTCGAGCACGTGTCCAGACATTGGTATCGATATAAACAAGGTTTCCTCTTACCGAGAACTCTATAATTGAAGGAAGCGGTGTTGAATAAATGATCAAAAGATTTTTGTTTTTAATCGTGGTTTTAACAGAGCTTGAAACCTGCATCATCTTTCACAATGCCCAATCATGTGCCAGAGTATTCTTATTTTGGGATCATGACAGGTACACTACTATATGAAACTAAGCCAATGGGATATATAAGAAAAGTATTTTGTTACAAATTAATTATTGGTGAAAGATTACTTGTAAGCTTACTATTTTATGAAAGAAGGGACAAAGTCTATAAATGTAAGCTTACTAGTTTATGAAATATTTTTTAAAGATAAATGACATGGACCTTCCAAATTCGTTACGTATGATTAAAATCATTGTCTTTATTAGAAATTGTAAAATAAACACAACACCAGTTCTGTAACAATAAAGATAGTTTGATTTTATCGTTTTATAATTAGATTTATATCGCTTTATTATTTTTCCTTTCTTTCTGCAGTAATAAAGCTGGATTTATGGATCAGTCCTTTTAATTTACACGATTAATTTAGTATTACCTTGTATCTGTAAGACCAATTATGGCAGTACTATTATGTAATAAATTTGAATTTTAATATTGTGTTAAATCTTTACTGGACTGCTGATATGCTTGTTTTTATTCTTCTTGAAACCGATAGTTGTTATTAAATTACCTCCATATTGATAACATTGTTTCAGGTAACACACTGGCAGAGTCCTTATATGCACGCTTACTTTCCCGCTTTGAACTCGTTTCCCTCCCTTTTGGGGGACATGCTGGCGGACGGAATTGGTTGTCTTGGATTCACTTGGGTAAGTATGGAATGAATGAGAGAGAGAGAGAGAGAGAGAGAGAGAGAGAGAGAGAGAGAGAGAGAGAGAGTTGGCATTATTCATTCTTTGTACAACAGGTAATTGATTAAATTTGTACAACAGGTAATTGATTAAAGTTAGATAAAATACTTACCGGTAAGCTACTTTTCATTTCATATGTCAGCTTCAAATATGCATGTACTTATATGTTGGCAGTTTTTCTGATCATGAAATACCCTAGTTGACTACAATTTTCAATATGAATATCTTGCATCTTTATTTAAACACAATAACCAAAATTAAGTCAAGATAGATACCTGCTCCCATTCTAATTCTATCTGACAAGGCAAATGAAACACGTCTAATTATGTCGATTATACGTTTTATCAGGCATGATAAAAAAAATATTAAGTGCACTTAATTAAACAGAGTTACCAATAAAGACATTTATCAACCAATGCTCCAGAAAGGGAACAATCATTCTATCTGAAGCATAATCTCTACGCCAATCCTAAATATACCAGGCAAATATCAAGCTTATTACAACACAAAGACAAAAGGGAAGCAATGAAAATCCTACATTTCTGGGTCCATTGGAAAAGAACCTTTGCCATACATACAACATGTTATTGCCGTACCAATACGGAATTTGGTATTACTGTTATGTCACATGTGTTGATACGCTTCTGAAATACACGTTTAATGATTGGGCCAGAACAAAACTGACCGTCTTGAATATATGGCTTCAAAACTCAATCATCCTCAAATATCACCCAGTTAGCCATAAGACTCCACAGGAGAAGGGCAGTACAGCCTTACAGGTATCCAGCGACAGGGACAATAGAAGTATACAATATCGATCAATTTAATGACGGTGTCAATTGGGTTTTTACGTTGATAGTGATTCATCATGACTCGTGCTTTATTAGTGGACATTGTACACATGGGACCCAATGTCTCGACTCGAAACGGAAAGAAATCCAAGTCTTCCAATGTAAATTGAATACAAAGTTCATTATTTGTCCATTTCAATTCACGATGATTGGCCGCATTCGATGAATAATTACAAATCGTATCCTGTCTATTGCGACAAAGGGCTTTTTTGCATAAGGAATGCTTGAAATAACTCTCAGAACATGTGACAAAAATCAGGAATATGTTATAAAGACAAAAAGTCTAATGGTACAAAGGTTATACTTATTTTTTTTAAAGACATGATATGTGTTATATACTTCTTTACCTATCAAACTATTTACAATGGTTCTCAAATGATTTTACAGGTTACTGATTACTGATTAGTTTATGGTAATAACTACTTTCAAAAATTTATTACAAAGATTTATATTTTAATTTAAATAGCCAAAATAACTAAGATACGAATAAATAGATTGTTAATTACTATTTCAGTATTGGACAAGATCAGTAAAGTGAAAAAACAAAAACGTTATATGGAAATAATAAACACACGTGTTTAATGTTTAAAGTAACAGGAAGAACGTTTTCTTTTCCTGATTTAAACAAAAATTCTTTCGCAAATAAAAAAATTCATAACATGAATAAATTCCGGAGTTTTCACACTCATATATTCAATTGTATACAGATCTATTTTTAATGTTATCATGAATGAATATCAATACCGCCTTCTACGGGCCCAAACCTCATTACATTATTGATATATATATATATATATATATATATATATATATATATATATATATATATATATATATATATGTGTGTGTGTGTGTGTGTGTGTGTGTGTGTGTGTGTGTGTGTGTGTATTATTTGAATATCTTTCTGATGGATGTGTTCTAATTTGAGACAAAATTATTAACCAGACGGCCACCCACTCTACCAGAAAAAAACCCAAAACATTTGAATATAATTACCATCGAACTTACATGCCACTGAAAAGTATTCTGTCCAGTCTGATTTATAAAAGAAGAAGACAAAAATTTATAAAAAAAGAAAGTGTAATATTTCTGATATGTTTGTAATATTTACAATTTACAATAACCCCTTTGATCTGTCTTTATACGAACAAACCAGATACAGCAAAGCAAAATCACGTCATGCGATCGCATGTCTGCATCAAATAGTTCAAAATACTTTTATGATCCCATAAAACTTCTTTATCCATAATCATCAGATGGAATTACTCCAAATAAAGAATGCTCAAACAAGAATGTACGCGTTCTTGTGATTACTTTGTCACAGATGAGTTATTTACTGCATATTATCGACAGAGGTTTAATGACTAGCTTCTTCATTAATTAGGAAATTAAAAAGACAAGTATTTAGGAAATTGCAATAATGATATTTATGTTTGTCGACTGGGGTTTACTTAAAAAACACTTAGTAGCTACTGAAGGGAGCAATTATGATAAGAGATTTAAAAGCGTTCAATAAAGTCAATGATTTTTATTGTGTGTATTTTTTAAAAATTAGTTGTTTTGATAGTAGCAACCATTAATGAAAAACAAAATTAGAATTTTTACATGTTTAAGGAATCAAAGGGATAGAGTAGTTTATGTATTACAATCATCGACTATAGTCGCATTGAAAATATGCGTCAACCTTTGAGAACATTAGTAACTGAAAGACGGCAATGCTTTCATGTTAAACTTATAATTAGTTTTGAATCGAACAAAGATGATATTTCTCTATTTCCCGTCGTTTGTTCCACCTCTCAAAGAAAGTAATCTTTCAGATACAATAAATACATTTTGTGTTAGTTGACAAGTGCTACACTCTGATGCCTGCTCATTGTTGATGTACTTAGAAAGGCATATCATTTAGTTTGGACAAGGGAATTGGATATAGCACGAGCAAAACATTCATAAGGTCAATAACAATTTATATGGCAGTTGAGTAGGTAGAGTAATATTTAGAATACATGCATGTCATCTACTACGTCTCAAAGGATGAAGTCATCATTGTGTAGAAAAGTTAGATATATTTAATTTTATGAATCACAGACGTCTTAAAATAAGAAAGAAAGCAAATTTGCGAATGTATAGTGCATAGCTCTGTGAAAATACTTCCTTTCTGTCTTCAGGTGGGACCAACATGCAAAACATGCCAAGTGGTAAACAGAAAAAAGACAAATTAACAGACAATTAACCAAACAGGTTATTGAATACAGTATTAAGCTATATTGTATATAAAGGATATATAAACACAATTTGTGTCAACATAAACTTGTTAAAATAAACTTTAGGCAATTATTTCAAGTAAGCTATACCTAAATACTTCTTCGCTACATTTCAGGATATAACCTGTGCGTAAGAAAGCAAATTTCAATTTTGAACTGATATTGGCCTGTTCTTCTTTTCATTAAGTTGTGCATTTAACTGAGTAACTCTTTACGGTACCTGTCTTTTTTTCTTCACTGAAGGCTTCCAGCCCTGCGTGCACAGAGCTGGAAACCATTGTTATGGACTGGCTGGGCAAGATGATCGGACTTCCATCGGCATTTCTTCACAGTAACAAGCAAACTATGGGAGGAGGTGTTATCCAGGTTAATGTTAATGTTTGTGTGCTTTTTATGTATGTATGTATATATGTATGTATGTATGTATGTATGTATGTATGTATGTATGTATGTATGTATGTATGTATGTATGTATGTATGTATGTATGTATGTATGTGTACTAAATCTCACTTAAATGTATTGAATCTTACCTACTTTCAAAATGTTCTCATTCAATACTTCCGTGGAGGTGTGAATAGAAACGAACAAATATCAGAACACTATATTCTTATCAAATTTGGGTCCTGGTATTATTTACCAGTCACTGAATAGCAAAGTTGTAGATTTTCCTTTCTGATTTTGTCTTTATAGGGTGTGATTTTATTTAACTGATTAAACTTAATTTAAATACGCCACTCGCAAATTTAATTTAATTGATATGTCGTTTTACATTTTAATGTCTTTGTCACATTTATTAACTCATACAATATGTGTTCATAGCAATTGTGTTGAATATACATGAAAGGATCGAGGAAATATATTTTTGCTAAATGTTTTTTAAATTCCTATTCAAGATTTGATTGGGATAATATGAACAACAAAACATACAAGAAAATCAACATGGATTTATGCCATTTTTAGTGAAGGGTCACCAAACGCACGCACACGTCGTGCACCTGTGTGACCATCAGACTCGTGCGCGTTAAAGACATTTGTGTCAGATATATATAAGATAAATTCGCAGAAGTTAAATAATTTACATTATCATTAAAATAGTCCGCTTTTGTAAAATCGGATCGAAATAACATGATCAGGGCATTTTGACGCCATCGATATGGCGTCACTTTTTACCTAGGTGTATATTAGCGTATAAACTGGGAAAGACTGGACACAAAATGACGGGGTTGCGACTTCTGTCTCTCATCAAATAATGAACAAGAGAAATGCTTATACAATTTTAATAATCGTAATTACAACATGTATTAGTATATTGCTCGCAGTCTTCTATTTGAACGATTGCAGCCCAACATCTGATGTTACCAGCTATATAGGACGTAAGTACATTGACGTTATAGTTACATACTGTACTTATATCTAATTAAATTCGCTCACCAATCATCGTTGTACATGTCTCCCTGGAAGATAAATTAATATGGTTTCCTATTCTTTGTTTGAAAAAGGAAAGCGTCTGATTTAGTGAAATCATTTATTAGTTTTTATATACGAATCAATTTTTTTAAAATTGTATTCTCGTGTCAGACAACGGCCAGTGAATGCACCTTCACGAGTCTTCTGGCGGCCAGAAGCGAGGCTATAAGGCGATACAAAGCAATTGACAAGGGTCTGGACGATTCGGAAATAAATGCAAGACTCGTTGCGTATTGTTCTGATCAGGTATGAATCATAATCTAATTTAAGAGTGAAAAATGTATCTGTCTGTTGTCTTTTAATCTAGTACTTAGTTGTTTTTCGAAGTCTCGGTTGCTCAGTGGTTAGCGTGCCGGACTCGCAATCCTGTGGTTGCGGGTTCGAAATCTGCCTCCACCAGCTCTGGTCGGCTGCCATAGTTATCTCTCTGCAAGCTACTTTACCAGCATTCCCTTAGAACTAAATTGTCATTCACGTGCTGATATTTTGGTTCTCCGTCTAAGTACAGAAATAAGCTCTCCTTTAACAGAGGACATTTACACATGTTTCCACGTGGGCCAAGGCGAATATTATGGAAGTTAGACACCTGAGTTTTCCATCACACGTTTTGTTTCAAGAAACAGTCAACTGCTATATTAATATCATCTATGTTGATAGAGATTTTAATTTCCGATACACAAATTGATTACGTTATTTCAACATATAGGTGAATTATAATTATAAATGTTTGACAGCGAACATTTTTTTATTATACTACTGATAACTCTGCTATAGGAGTATATGTTGACTGGGCATCAAACTTTCAAAGAGATCTAATACATTTACAAATTATTTCGACATTCCCGTTGTTTTTTCCTTTTTTTTTTTTTTTTTTTTTTGTTGGCCAATTTGAATCCACAAAACAGGGATATTTTCCATGAACAGTTTTGCTACTTATGTTGAATTTGTTTTTATTTTAAAGGAACTCTGTGTTCTTCACGGTGAAACTAAAGAGTACATGAATGTTTCAAATGATTGTCTGTAGATTTGCTATTTCAACTTGTAACAAAATTCACTCTGCGTCAAAACAAGTTGAGAAATAGATCAATATGATCCATCCCAGATTATTAACTTTCTATTGAAACTATCGTTATAGGTGTCCCTGTTATAGGGGCAAATTCTTATTTGTGTGTGTGTCTTAACTTCCTCAGACACTATTTGTTTTCGAAACCCATCAGCTACATATGGTAAATATGCATATATAATAGTCCAACACCTGAAATATATACGAAAACAATAAAATCCATCTTTAGACACTTCAGCAAGGTTTTGGTGCTATGAATTTGAAAATACTGAGATTATTAAATGAATAATAAAAGCTTCAGGTATACGTACAATGTGAACCGTTGACTATTTCCAAATGTCCATATTCGTATATACAATAGTTGATCTCTTTATCTGTCAGGCTCATTCATCAGTAGAGAAGGCTGGATTGATTGGTCTGGTCAAGATGCGCTATTTGCCATGTGACGAAAACCACAGCCTCCGCGGTGAAGCTCTTCAGACGGCTATAGAAGAAGACCGAACGAATGGACTCGTACCATTCTATGTAAATATAATTTTAAAAAAAAACAACATTGTACAGTTCTTAATGCTTCATTTTATTGCAAGTCTCACGTTTCTCTTTGTGATACTGAGTCATTCGCACTAGCCGTGGAAGTGGGGTTTTCTGTTACCTTGAAGGTTCCACAGCCATGTTACAATGCCAGCTACTAGAAGGTCGATATCAACATGTCTTCTTTTGCTTGCATTTGATTATTTCCTCCAGTTCATTTGCCTTCATATAAATTTCGCCATATTCATAATTGATGTCGCTAGGTAGCAACTTCACTACGAGTCCAGTATATATGGTTACTATGGGGTGCAATTAGCTATTGCCGCATGAAAGGTTTAATAACCTAGGAGTTATTTTATAGCCAGGATGTGAGAATAAAATACAGCGTGATTAACATTTAAGACAAGTTACATGATCATTAACCAATTATTAACCTAAGCCTAGTGGCCTTTTGAAAATGCTTATTAGAAAGTCATCAATATTTGACATTGTAATAGTATTATTAAGTTGAATATTTCATTTTTCATTTTTTACTTTAAGAATCTAAGCAACGCTAGTCAACAACTAGTTTTCAATTTGAATATAGCAATGAAGTGGTGTCAATATTATGGTTTTCAAATGCTTCCTGTAGGGATTTCGAATCAAAACGTATTCAAGTCAAAACGCACTCAAGCCAAATGTACGAAAGTCAAAACGAAACACGACAAAAGTGTACTCAGACAAAATCGTAATCAAGGCAAAACTTACTCATAAAATCAAATATTTAAATAGCATTATTATTAATATATCCATTGTAACCTTCATATTTTTCATATGTTGTTTGCTTTGCGATGCATTTTTAATTTAAAAGAAAATTACGATTAGAGATGGCCGCAAAGTGCGGTTGGTCTGATCTTTGTTATTTAAAGGGAATTGATACTGAACAATTTTCTTTTTTTTAGATTCATACCTATTTCATTAATTTTGTACAAGATCACACGGTGATAAACATATATCAAGAATTTAAGCCTGCCCTTACCAGGCAAAATACTTTGTAGTTTTCCCTCATAAATTATTAAAATACTGTAAAACAGTTAAAGATACGATAGTCATCATAAAAGTGATATCACATTTTAGGGCACATTCTTTTTATTTCAGCAAACTTGATTTGACAAAATTCCTTCCATTTATCTTACTTTTGTATAATTTTAAAATTTTACACATTTCTTGTAAGATATTAAATAAATTAGATTTTAATAATTCAGAATCTAATTGCTGTGTTGAAGTGACTTTTGTACATTGTTGCTGCAATAGCCTTGCCGAATTCCTTGTCTATTCTCCGCTACTGACATATCAGTCAAGTAGTCCTTATTGTTTATCTTTGTAGAACGTATCTGCTATCGCGTACAGTGAGCCCGCGTGTTGGAAAACTCCAGAATTATCTTCCACGAAGTTGTTACTAACAAACTTTCAGATCCTTCTGGAAGTACCAATTCCTCTTAAGAAAAGTAAACGGTTGCTTTGAATTAAACTGGACACAAGCACAGACATTGGGAAGCCAAATAAACACAGAGTTTTGTGTTTATTTGTGTCGTTTTGTGTAATGAAGATCGAATTCTGAACTAAATGAGCTTCTAACCAATAAAAGTTATATGAAAAACAGACTTGTACGAATAATCTACTTGTCATCAAAACCTGTTTTAAAAATTCAGTCAGTTTTGGAAAACCTTTGTTTCATGACATATTCGTTTTTATTTCGTTGATTATATTTTGACTAGGGTACGTTTTGACTTGGTTACATTTTGACGTAAGTACGTTTCGATTTGGGTACTTTTTTGCTTGAGTACGTTTGACTTGCGTAAGTTTGACTTTATTATGTTTTGACCTGTTACCCGTACAGAAGTCAAGCAAACCCTTATAGGAGAATATAAATCACAAGGACTTATACTAAATAAAATATAAGCATGAATTTGTGTGCCGATATCGTTTGATATTCGCATGAGACAGTCCATAATTCACTCGCCCTTGCTATGTATACATATCTTGATTACGTTTTGACTTGTTACCAGTAGAGAAGTCAGGCAGACCCTTATAGGAGAATATTAATCGCACGGACTTATACAACCGAAATATAAGCATGAAGTCGTGTGCCGATATCGTTTGATTTTCACATGATACAATCAGACTGTCCATAATTCACTCACCCTTGCTATGTATACATATCTGAGTGATTGTGATGATGTGTAAAAGTAAACAAAAATCTGATTCGGAACTACTGCGATGAAAATATCGATTGCCATGTTACAGTCTTCGAGATTGTTTTTGAGTTTAATCTGGCAATATTATGAATTATATATTCTAGTCACTTGATTTACCTTTGTTTTAAATGAAATGTTCTTTACATGTAGCTCAAGATTCAATCATTTAGATAACTAATCGTTCGTATATAATTGTTCGTAAAATCATTGCAATTTAATATAAAAATGTCATAACGAAACTGCAACTATTACAATAGGCTTTTGCTTAAAATTCCATTTAAATCTTTCACGTTTTCATTTTCTTAACGAAAACTATATTTATATATTTTGTACTTTCAGCTTTGCGCTACACTTGGCACCACAGGCGCATGTGCTTTCGATAATCTAAAAGAGCTTGGACCAATATGTAAGTTACTGTGCTTTCAGTCCTACAGAAACTGAAAGCCTGCAATTAATGCAATATGTAAGTTACTGTGCTTTCAGTTCTACAGAAACTGAAAGCCTGCAATTAATACAAAGAGCACAGCCTGACTAAATGTCTCTGCCATTCTCTGGAACGTTTCTTACGCATTCTCCGTTGACGTTATACATTTTTAACAGAATATTTTTTAAGTAACTTTGGTGATTGAAAGTAATTTCTGAAACAAATATGCCAGTAAACTTCAACTATTGATAATTCTGAACATGTTCTCATAAATTAAAATAAATAGATATTTAAGCAAACATTCCGTGACCTAATGTCAGCAAAGTTTACACGTGTATAGTTACTGTTGATACTTATTTAAAGGTCAAATATAGACATAAATTGTTCATGTATTTTGTTAACCAATGTGCGTAAATTACATATATGTTTTCCTGTACAGATTACTCTCACCGAAATAACTAATAAGATTTAGCTGTAAAATTAATCCAGAGTGATATCATTTAAAATTACTGACTGCATTAACTCACTTAATTGAGGATCTGTTATTGGTATATGTGACATGAATCCAGTAAAAGCTGATCATTAATTACTGTATAATAGAAGAGCCATTTTCATTTAAACTAAAGTACTTTGTGCAGCATGTAGTTGAAATATGAGATTTAGGATATAAAAAGAGTTATTTTTTAAAAACAAATTTAACGAACAAGGCACAGAAAATGTAGACCAATTCCACAGCCGGAAAGTGTCATCAAGAGCAGCCAATTACAGTACATTCTGGATTTTTTTCCAAGCATATTACAGCCGATGAAATCGTTATAAATTCATAAAAACTTTAAACATGGATAAAAACATGAATTCAGGCAACAAATTAAACCCGATACAGTGTCAACCTTTTTTGAGACAGTATCGGAAAAAAAGGAAAGAAAATGTAATAATAATATAAGAAGCAATTATCTTTAAAATATATTGGTAGATACATTAAAATAAGAAGCACGCTTATTCATTCTTTACTTTCACTACACAGACTTAATTAATGGAAGATAAAAACAACAAATATCTAATAGAGATAGACAAAATATCATTAATAGAAAGGCACAATGTTAGCAGATCGACAAAATATTATTAATAGAAAAGCACAATGTTAGCAGATCGACAACATATTATTAATAGAAAGGCACAATGTTAGCAGATCAACAAAATATTATTGATATAAAGGCACAATGTTAGCAGATCGACAAAATATTATTAGTAGAAGATCACAATGTTAGCAGATAAGGACTGTCTTCAATAGTTTTCTTTTTTACGGTCTCAGTGTGCTACAGTTGACTCTGTAACAGTTACATATGAAAATTTTGATGAGAAAATTATCGTCTTATTTTGTCTTTGTTATTTACATCGAAGGTTAGAAAACATGCTCAAGATTGCTCTGATAAAGTTGGCTACACTGTATATAATCTGTATATTGACTACACGGTATTGTAGTATCATTCTTCCCAACACAAGTCATCATTCAGGTGTGTCGACAATTATATAATCTGTATATTGACTACACGGTATTGTAGTATCATTCTTCCCAACACAAGTCATCATTCAGGTGTGTCGACAATTATATAATCTGTATATTGACTACACGCTATTGTAGTATAATTGTTTCCAACACAAGTCATCGTTCAAGTGTGTCGACATTTATATAATCTGTATATTGAATACACAGTATTGTAGTATCATTGTTTCCAACACAAGTCATCATTCAGGTGTGTCGACATTTATATAATGTGTATATTAACTACATGGTATTTTAATATCATTCTTCCCAACACAAGTCATGTTCAGGTGTGTCGATATTGATAAAAACTGTATGTTTTCCATGTGCGTTAGCAGCAATTACCTGAAATTCGCAAATTTTCTCAAGAGCACTGATTATTTAATTATTTTTTGTAAATCCCGAGATATCGTCGTTTCTCTGTCATTTCCGCACACTATCAGAGAGATGTAGTTCATGCTCCTACTTTAGTAAAGGTAACGTTTTTCAGCCGCATTAATTTACGAAATACGTGATGGAATGATATAAGAAAAACGGATATGAGGTTTTAGGTTTTTAAAGAGTCAAAAATAAGTTTAAACAGAAACCTTAAAATTTGACCTTTTAATGGAGACAACCAAATTTTCTTTCATACACTTATGGTAGTAACTAGTGCCGATTTAATAACGTAATATTTATAGTTTACACGTCGATTACAATACGTCTTTATGTAAAACGTTCGGTTGACTTGTAATTTGTGAATTGACAAAAAATATCAAACCTATGTTGTCATCTTGCACCTGTATGATATTAACATATATTTTATAATACTCTCCGTAAGATATACTCTACCAAATTACAAACATTGTCAAAATTGCATATCGGTACAGAATTGCAAAGCAATATTATCTTAAAAATGAATGGAGATTATGGTGCCACAAGGAAACTATTTTATATGAAAAGGTATGACTGCGAAATATCATACTGATGCTTTAAAAATATATTCGGAGATTATTCTGAATTTTAAAAACTAATGGTTTAAAATTATAAGGAATTCGATTTTATTTCAACAGGTGACAAAGAGGGATTATGGATGCACATTGATGCTGCTTATGCAGGAACTGCCTTCATCTGTTCCGAATTTCGGAAGTACATGGCTGGAGTGGAGTATGCGCAATCCTTCGCGTTCAATCCTTCCAAATGGATGATGGTCCATTTTGACTGCAGCGCCATGTGGTATATTTCGTAAAATAGTTGTTGATATTGATACTGTACGAAGCTACGTTTTGCATCCTCCCAAGTGAAACTATGTATTAAATGAACTATCATAGTCATATGATCAATAATGATAACTATTTTGTGGTGATTGCGTATATCTATGATTATTAATTGAAGTTGATCTTTTTTAAATACTGAACCAAGAATTCAAATATCGAAAACATTCTTTACACATATCATTCTATGTAGTTCCATCAATGATGAAAACTACAACAACAGCTTTAAATATGCTGTTTTGATATAACTTAGACTTTCTTTTGCTAGTTAAAACGATTGTAAGATCTGGGATTAGAAAAAGTTGTCAATTACAGAAGGACATGTATGGTAAATTACTGTGCATTTAAATCTAAGAGGCCGCTGATTCTGAGTAGCATTAAATGATTTAAGATCTTGTCACAATGATGATGTCCCAACTGAAGTTGTAAAATGTGTAACGCACAAAAAGTGGATCAAAGGTTTGTGTTGTACATGCACGAATATATGTCTTTCCAGCTGGTAAAAGAGATTAATCATGCTTGATTGATAGGTAGATGAAACCTTTACACACGAATTATGGATACAAATGTACACATAGAGAAAGAAAATTTTACGATTGAAAAAGACATTTGCTCGAAAGTAAAAAAGATGTTACTCAAGCACTAGTTCCACCCTCAACACGAACTGATGCTTATGCGGCACAGTTGTATCTGAAACAGTTTTTCATCTGATAATATTTTTCTTTGTTGATAATTATGCACCAAAATAATGAAAAATAATGAACAATGTTCTGGAAAATATTCTTAAGTTCGGACTTTTCTCTAGAATTAATGAAACTTTTAAATAAAACTCTCAGTCGTTTATTCAAAACTCATTTGCTATAAATTATAGATCTATGAAACATTCCACACTTAGAATGAATATTTGCTTTTAGAAACGTATCCCCTGCTGAAAATTTCATTCCGCTCTTACCAATAGATTTGGAGATAAATTTTATCCAGTCTTGAGTGTTTTATGAATTCAAAGCCTCCTATCATCTGTCCTTTAGATAATGACATATTATTAAAGCCTTCAGATAATGACATATTATTAAATCCTTTAGATAGTGACATATTATTCAACGATTTTCTTCATTTCAAAGGGTAAAAAACAGCGGAGCCCTTCACAGGACATTCAATGTCGATCCTTTGTACTTGAAACATGAAAATTCAGGTAGGTATCCAGACGAAATTTAAAAACACTTATGATAATTTATTATAGATGCAGGTGAACAGAGAAATATTTTGTTATATTTACTACTACTATTACTACTACTACTACTAATAATAATAATAACAATAATAACCTTTATTTAATTATAAGATATGGGAAAATAGTAGTAAGATATTTTGTTAATAAAATGTTCAAAACGTTTAGCTTGTATTAGGTGTAGAAACCCTATGGAAACGATGATGAAAAACATTCCAGGCATTGATTTAGTAGTAGTAATAGTGACGGTGCTGGTCGTGGTAGTAGTAGTAGAAGTGATGATGGTGGTAGTTGTAGTAGTTATGGTGGTGGTGGTAGTAGTAGTAATAGTAGTAGTAGTTATCGTTTTCTCATTTCGCATATTTTAAAAATGAATTACCAATGGCACTTGTTTTATGATTGTTTCACCATAGAATACTAGCAGTCTCTATTATTAACATTAATTTCAGCCTGGTCATCCTCTCCACTATTTATTTTGTTCCGATGATCATGGAAAATCAAATATTATAAAATGGTCAAAACGTAAAAGTCAAAGGGCAATGAAACTGCTGAATACATCTAATATACACTTGACCGAGGTAACAATAGCACAGTTCTTTACTGAATCTGGTATTTTACAGACCTTGGTTCTAAATAAGTACTGAAGATAAGAGTGTTCGTGCTTGGGTTCCAATTTTTGTAATCCGATTATGCGAGCGTTTAGCTGCCACCTATTTGGTATCAGTCTATTAGCCGTTCCTTATCATGTCTTTCTCAGTCAGTTTTCCTGTTTATTTTGTGATCGTATTCCACTTGCTAACAATTAAATCACCATATTTTGCCAGCTTAGAAAAATTTCCCCCACTCTATTGAGACAATATGGCATACGTAATTAGATTGCAGCCAAAGAATCGATACTCTAATTTGTTTAGGCAGTTTGAATCTGGTGCTGATACAAAGAGATGTGCCGTATTGTCTCTTTTAATCCTGGGAGCTTAATTTGCAGCATTCCGCTCGCTTCTTTCCATATGTCAGAAAAACAAAATTTGTGATAGATTACACGCAATTTAATACATGAATATTACTCAGAAGGTTAAAGTTTCAGGTTGATCAAAACTTCTATTATTGTTTCCTTGTTTTATCTCTAGCTTATATATTGTAAGACATAACGAGGAAGCTCTAAACATTTCAGTAAAATTATTTCGTTATTTCACATAATATGGGTTTGTCGGAGTATGAACAGAAATAATCCCTTTTAAAGCTTTCATGGAATTCAAGATTTATTTTACACAATATTCAGATTTTATTGAACATGCATCACATGTGTCTCTTCTTGGTAAATTTTGGGATAGACTTATGATCCACAACGTTTACGATAAAAATATGGTGCGGACTTGTTGGTTCCATCAGTAAGACCTTCCCACCACACACTGAATAAACTTGGAACTTTGTGCATATGTACTTTAGCTAAAGCACTTAAAATGTACTAGTCTGACACTGTCGTGATGATCATAAGGCATTCATACAACGTTAAAATTTAGGCTTTCGAATTTTCTTTGTTATCAAGATCATTTAATCTGTCAAGAATGATTGATTGATTGATAAACTACTTTTAATATGTGCTTATTCAGCCCTTTTTTCTATTTCCATGTGAAATAAGGAGCTGCAATTGATTATATGGTAAGTTTATTGCAACATCTGTGCATACATTTGTCTTAACACCGCAGATATACTTTAAGTTAGCATGAATGCGGTTTATATAACAAATTGTGATCATATGTTTATGGGGTTTTATATATATTTACCTAGATCGCTTATTCTCGATACCCTTTACAGAATTTTAACATCTTACCCTTTTAACTTTTATCGTTTAGTATTGAATGTTTATGCATTTTTGCGGAAGGCTTTATTATAAACCTTTATGTTAGTATCCCTGATATTTTAAACCTCTATGAACAATCGATGTTCTTGGGAAAGACGCTTACGTCCAGCTTCCTCGACATGATATAGCAAATAATGTGTTAAAAGTGCCGTTAACCCCCCCCCCCACACACACACACACACACAATTACATTTTTTGTATTGAGGAGCTAATTCATTTTTGAAAGATTATAATTTTAAAATTGTACCATGTTAATGTAAAAGAAGGCAGTAACTTTGTTGCATTTTGAAAATCTACACATATTTTCTCACAGCACTGGCAAGTCCCTTTGAGTAGAAGGTTTCGAGCTCTGAAGCTGTGGTTTGTGATACGCTCTTTTGGAATAGAGGGATTGCAGAAGCACGTTAGAGAGGTGTGTTAGTAAAATTCCCCTTATTTTTGTTCTGTATTTTTTTCTTTATCATAAAACTCTTTACACAGGGCTAGGGATACATACCACTGAAATGCATTCACGAAAAAAACTAGTTATTTTATCAATCCCTCACATAATACGCAAATGAAATGACAATTGTGTGCTACTTTGTACATAAAAGTGATCATCTTTATTGTTGTGAATCACATACGCTCACTTGTCTTTAATTGGCGAAGCGTTTATTTTGTTTCAAACTAGCAGAGTCTGTAAGAAATGATCGTTGATTTTACTTTTTGTTACCGTGGGAATAAAAGAGAACAATGGTAGTAAAAAATGAAAAAAGTAAAAGATGTTAATTATCATAATATTGTTAACTAATGAAAAATTGAATGTCAGGTGTGACGTTTTTAATACCTGGACATAATATTATAATTTAGTAACATATATACAGACTTGATGTAGTCAAGTACCTTTACTTAGGTTGTCACATGGGCACACGAGTTAGGTTGTCACATGGGCACACGTGTTAGGTTGTCACATGGGCACACGTGTTAGGTTGTCACATGGGCACACGTGATCTCACGTCGTTACCCTCCAATTACATTTGCATTTACTGCGTAAGTTTACGTCATCATTCTACCTCAGATTTTTATTTGATTATCTAATGCAACATTGAAGCTTTACTACATGAAACGTTATATGATAAATCTCATCGCTAGATGGTAAAGAGAAACAATTCATAGATTTGTATTTAGCTAAGGTTTAAGAAAAATGTGGGGTTTTTTATAAACATGTGTGAAATGGCTATTCTGTGTTTCATCTATTCATGAATCGCCTGGATAAATGAACACATTTCTTTTGCACAGATTTTCATGAACTTGAAAATATATGTTTGCATCGAGGTGAATATTCCCTGCTACTGCATATTATTTGTCTGGATCTTAAAACCGTTTTCAACGCTTCATTTGCCGATAAATTCACAAGTCCTTAAACAGCAGTTAATTTAGAAACGACTACAAAATATAAGGTGAAATTTTGTCTACTCTTTAATTTTCTCCAAATGATCTTTCTATGTTCGATTGCAGGGTGTGAGATTGGCTAAATATTTCGAGGATAAAATTAGGAAGGACAATCGCTTTGAAATTCCCGCTGAGAGGATTCTCGGGATGGTTGTGTTCCGCGTGAAGGTAAAGGTTTATATTATCTCCAAAGTATTATATTTTTTACCTATATTTAATATCTTTTTAGAACTGTAAATAATAGTGACGATAGCCGTTGTCTCCGTATATTCCACAATGCAAATTCATTAAGAACTTCTTTTGTCAAGGAAAAACAAAGAATATACCTTTGTCCATACGCACAATTGAAATTCCAACTAACCCCATTCAAAAGTTGGAAAAGCATATATAGTGTTTATACAAAAGAATATGCAAGCTCAATCTGTTGTAAAGTGTCAACAAATAGGCTAGTTTATTTCTGACCAGAGGCCAGTTTAATTCTGACCAGTGGGTACTTATCCCTAAGACGAAATAATTTATACTTTAGAACAAGAATAACTTCCCGGAAATTATTTTCGCCGAGTAGTGCGAGCTTTATTATTTTTCCTATGAACTACTGATTTAAAACTCAAGCATCAAGTGATGATCACAGATTTGAAACTCCTTTTTAATGGGGGAAAAAACAATAGAATTTTAATATATATTGTCACCGTTTGTGTTTATACGTACCGTAGCGTCACAATAAACAAAAACGTTTAGAACTTCTACTGGTATTGTGGCTCAGCACATACTTTGTCCGTTTCTCTTTCAATTGCTCTTTAATAAATTATACTAGCGTAACAACAAAACGACACCATCTTGTCACCTCCTACATTGACAGTCTCAATCTTGGAATGTGTCGTGACTATATTAAAAGAGTGACAAACTGGACTATTACATATTGTGTTTGTCCCGAAAATCTCCGCATCGTAATTTATCATGGGCTATCTGTAACTGTTGACTTTTATTGAAGTTTTGCTATGAATTGCTACTATAACGATAAAACATCTCTTAAACGCTGTTGAAAGCATTGCAGACCAGTAATGTTAAAAAAAATCAAATCAATACTACTGTAGCAACTGCAAATTTAAAATTGACTATCAAGATCTTTCAAAGTCCTGGAAATATTACGTTAATATTAACATATATGAAATTACTAACCCAATCAAATATCTTGCTAACTTTAGCATTTACCCTTGTAACATGTATTCCAAACATTAATAAGCTGAAATCATACTGTTGCAGCCGCATCGTTAATCAGCAGTCAATCCCAATATGTTCATGTGTACAATAACAATTTCATGGCAACCCTACGTTCATTCGTCAAGCAACAGCAACATTGGCTGCTATTTAAACTATTAGTGTTTGTATGTAACAGTTATGTCGCAATTTCAACATTCTGAGTTCTTTGCTACACTGATAGGCGGATGCGTATTTACGAATTTCACAGAACAATTTTAATGAAAGCGTACGGTAAATCAGAATAAGTCATGAGAATATTAATTTGGAGATGTAAACGAAAATCTGCAGTTGTGTAACATGTTATACATGGACCATCTACATAGCATTATCTTGGCTAAATCTTTTGCAGGGGGGTAACGAGACAACAGAAGCTCTGCTCAAAAGGCTGAACAAATCAGGGAAGCTTCACATGGTACCAGCATCTATCAAAGGCAATTACATCATCCGGTACACAGTGACATCCCAGTATACAACCGAGAATGACATTGATAGAGATTGGAAGATTATACATGAAACGGCGTCTAGAATCTTGAGAGATGAGTCCTTCGAAGAAGATGAAGTATTTGAAGAAGTTCCTATACATGATGAATTGGAAAAGGAGGAACGACCACCATTACCAAAGAGAAGGGAGTATGGAATGTCTCTTCTCTTGAGCAACGTGCCTATGTCCCCAAAGGTTGTAAATGGAAGCTTCGCTGCCATATTTGACAGCAATGACATCATCGTGGAATTTGCAAAACAGATCATCAATTCAGATTTCAATGAAAGCCTGTTTCGATTGTCCCCAAGACGACGTATACACCTGAAAGACCAAGCCAAGCAACAAAGTTTGGATGTTACTCTGTACTCTACTAAACCAAATCAACCAAGCTTCAAACAAGGTTCACTTGACTCAAAAGTAGAGGAAATCCTCGAGACCTACTGCAATGGAAGAAACTCAAAAATAACTTCCACAGACCTGGATGCGTTACACGAGAATGACGAGGCAGAAAACGAAGCTCCAGAGCAACTGACGATCCACAATCCCGATGGCTCAGAGAAGCGTCAAGAGAAGATACACGGAAGACTTGTCCACTGCTGTAAACACTGTGGTCTACCTATAGAAGACTAGTACGTTCCTTCTCATGTTCTCTAAATTCTTCCAGAATATTCACGAGAAGCTGCATCTCAGTGATTAATAGTAGAAAAAAGAAATATGCAAAAGTGAGGAAAATTTCTAATTTGCCGGAAACGCTTTCTATCCGTTTTTAGAGACATCCATTGAAAGTAGGACAAGTTTAGTTTCGTGTGCAAAACAGTAAAATGTGTGTTACAATAACAATTAACTATTAGAACGCCAAAACGATGAAATTAATTCCAATGCCCATAAATCCGACAACGTTTGAACATGGGAATATAAACTGCACGTTTTGAGTATGGGGCTACTGCTTGGTATTGCAGAAGATCAGACCTTTTTCCCCCACTAAACCAGCAGACTGCAAATCAAAGTACAAATTTTGAAAAGCTCAATGCAAAAATCAAGCGACGAAATAGAAAACAGTGTTACTTCAGGGCAAAATGTAACCTTACTGAATTACTAACGGACTCATACCAAGTCAGGTCAATACTGCTGTGTCAAGTTGTATCTCTAGAAGTAGCATATATTTGATTTATTTCATCAACATGACTGACTCACAAAAAACTATCCGGCCTTATTTATAAATATCCATTAGTCAAGAGCATATGTTCAGCTTGTAGAAATAGTTTGAGATCATATAATGTACATGTTATGAAATGATTCTTTTTTCTTTGCCCCAACTTGCCGGAAACAATTCCCATAATTCAGTCTGTAGTCAATTCTTGCATCCGTCCGTTTCTATTCACATAGATTTTAACAAGCGCATTCAGGTATATGTTTGACTTTTTGCAAATGATCTTGAAACATTTTGGCCAATTTTGAATTCAATCTTGTAAACGCGGTTGCTTCATACATTTTGGAAACTTATATCGCCTCGCTATTCAAATTAATATAGTTTTATTTCCATTTAAATTGCTTAAAAAATGTTGATAGGATATTTAGGGATTTAAATGTGTCTGTCACAAATAGTATTATTAGTTTTGGTACCAGTTTAGGTACAATAATATTATTGTTCCAAAAATTTATTTTTTCTTTAAAAAAAAAAAATAATAACATACGTCCTAGAGAGACAATACACACTTTAAAAATTGTTTCCTTTGTTTACCGAATTTTGTATAAATGCAAAGGTTGTGTAAATATATGATATGCTTCATCTTACGTGTAACTTTCATAATTTGACATGAGAGACATTATTGCGAGATGTAATCCTGTAGTTTTTGTTTTTCCTCTCCGGTGGATAATCAAATATTTCTTAAGGCCAAATTAAGGAACAGAAAGCCAACCTTTTTTATTCGCAAGTGGTCAGATATGAAGTACAATACTGTTAATATCAGTATGTATGCTATTGCACTCAGACATTGTAAAGTTAAGGTAGTTATAAATAATCACTTCCCTCTTCTACTCTTTGAACCAGAAAAATTATCAAAAACATTTTTAAAAAAATAATAAATATGACAAATATGAAAGGATAATGGAGACAAAGGGAATTCACTACATTTTCATTACGAAGCCAGAAAATATTGGCAAAGAACGAATTCAATAATTAAAATGATTTTAACATGCAGCTTACAACACAAGCAGATAATTAGCATTATTTTAACATGCAGCTTACAATACAATTAGATAAAAGAATTATTTTAACATGCAGCTTACAACACAAGCAGATAATTAGCATTATTTTAACATGCAGCTTACAACACAATTAGATAAAACAAATATTTTAACATGCAGCTTACAACACAATTAGATAAAGCAATTATTTTAACATGCAGCTTGCAATACAATTAGATAAAACAATTATTTTAACATGCAGCTACAACACAATTAGATAAAACAATTATTTTAACATGCAGCTTACAACACAAGCAGATAATTAGCATTATTTTAACATGCAGCTTACAATACAATTAGATAAAAGAATTATTTTAACATGCAGCTTACAACACAAGCAGATAATTAGCATTATTTTAACATGCAGCTTACAACACAATTAGATAAAAATATTATTTTAACATGCAGCTTACAACACAATTAGATAAAACAATT
The DNA here is from genome assembly GCA_029931535.1 of Margaritifera margaritifera. Lineage (NCBI taxonomy): Eukaryota > Metazoa > Mollusca > Bivalvia > Unionida > Margaritiferidae > Margaritifera > Margaritifera margaritifera. The sequence continues at coordinate 305,643 of JAQPZY010001603.1, forward strand.
ATTTTAACATGCAGCTTACAACACAATTAGATAAAAGAATTTTTTTAACGTGCAGCTTACAATACAATTAGATAAAAGAATTATTTTAACAGGCAGCTTACAATACAATTAGATAAAAGAATTATTTTAACATGCAGCTTACAACACAATTAGATAAAAGAACTATTTTAACATGCAGCTTACAATACAATTAGATAAAAGAATTATTTTAACATGCAGCTTAAAATACAATTAGATAAAACAATGATTTTAACATGCAGCTTACAACACAATTAGATAAAACAATTATTTTTACATGCAGCTTACAACACAATTAGATAAAACAATGATTTTAACATGCAGCTTACAACACAATTAGATAAAAGAATTATTTTAACATGCAGCTTACAAGACAATTAGATAAAAGAATTATTTTAACATGAAGCTTACAATACAATTAGAAAAAAGAATTATTTTAACATGCAGCTTACAATACAATTAGATAAAATAATTATTTTAACATGCAGCTTACAATACAATTAGATAAAAGAATTATGTTAACATGCAGCTTACAGCAAAGATAAAGAATTAGTTTAACATGCAACTTACAATACAGCCAGATATTCAGCATGACTTAACATGCAGCTTACAACACAAGCAGATAAAAGAATATCACAATACCATCAATCAAGGTACATTGCTTGTGTTTTAAATACTTATTATGAATCTGAATCTGGCATCAATATATATATATATATATATATATATATATATATATATATATATATATATCTATATATATATATATATATATATATATAGAGAGAGAGAGAGAGAGAGAGAGAGAGAGAGAGAGAGAGAATTACAAATATACACCAAACAGAGCGGAAAGTGCTATCCCTGCTTCCTACACGAGATTACTTGATAATACTAACATAATTTTTAAATACGAATAAATATTATCATACAGGTTCGAGAATTCTAATTCGTACTCTACGGAGATTCGAACCTGGATCCGCGATTTACAGCACCCATCGCCTTGCCTGTAAGCACCAAACCCTAAGTACACAGTCGGTCTGGATTCCTACTACATAAATCAAGGTATATAGAACTTGTTATGGAGAATTACAAATATACACCAAACAGAGCGGAAAGTGCTATTCCTGGATCCTACACGAGAATGCTTGGTAATACTAACATAATTTTAAAATACGAATAAATAATATTATCATACATTTAGGCGAAGTTTATTTCGTACTCGACGGAGATTAGAACCGGGATCCGCCGGTTAATGCACCCATCGCCTTGGCTGTAAGCACCAAACCCTATACCATCTTCGGTTTAGTGCTTACAGGCAAGGCGATGGATACCGTATATATGGTATAATATATCCATCCCTGAAGATGTAAACATAACTAGAGGGTAAAAGTGGTCAAGCTGACATTTAAGGTACGCTTGGACTATACGTGGAAGCAGGATGGAAATACACGATTTGATTGTCACTAATGAGAACTAGAAATTCTCGGGTCATCATTCTCAAAAGTGAATTAACAAAATCAATATCGGACAGTAAATCTTAGTAGATGTAAACACCAAATTCATCAATAATATGGCACAAAACCTTGCACTGAATGATGCAAGAAAACTACAAGCAGATCAATATGAAACGGTCAACGACATAAATACAAATAGTTTGACAGACAGTACAAACAGCCTCATTCACAGATGAACAAAACAAAAAGTGTAGTCACAATATTGGCAACAACTCGACATGCCAAACGTGAGGCTGGAAATTGTCTTGCTACTTCCCATGTTACAGACAGAATCACACTGCCATCAGGCAATAAGCTTCTGAAATCTATTCAGAGAGACATATTGAATTAAGCTACATTTCAAAGCATTCTCCTATTATGTATGAACTTTGTATTTATCAATACATTTCCAATCAATTTATTGACCGGTAATCGATCTTGAAGTATGTATGGTTCTATAAACTCTTTTAATTCAGATTTTTCCAGCAGTCTTTAAATGTCTGGAATAAAACCAGTTTGTTTTCTTTTGACTCTTGGGTTTTGATAACTAAAAGAGACACAGTAAAAATACTTGCTTTGAAAAATAGACCGCAGGCAATCTACAAAGTTAGTGAAGAAAAATCAATGTTCCCATATCAGTGTAGGCTTCAATGAGAAAAACACCCAATAAACTCAGCGGAACGTCAGTAACTGAATATCTAGATGCTATTTGTATGTATGTAACGTAAAAATGATGGCCACTCTCTAAGACAAGTGTGTTTTGAGAGCTGGTGTTATACCCGGTTTCACAGATATACGATGCAGGAGGCACTACAATAGTTTAATACAAAACCTTCCCTTCGCTGTGACTTGATTGAAACCATCGTCATTAGTTCAAATAATAGTAAAATTTATAGAGAACTTACAAGTTTATCTTTAGCCTCTTTTATTTTAGTGTCATTTTTGCTGTATTTAGACGCATTCATATCAAAATATCTACACAGTTCTAACGGACTCATACCCAAGAACCAATGCCTATGTCTTCTTTTGTAGTGAGATGAACTTTCTTTAACAAATCAAATATTACTTCTCATTGTATCCGAATTCCCACTTTGTTGTGTACTCACAAATTCCTTCAGTAACTGATCTGTACCTAAGTTTAAAAAATACAGGGCAAGAACACGGATTGTCGAAAACTACAAAAACAAAAGCTCATTTATAAATCCACTGAACAGCCAAGGATATAATGTTCCACCTTGGCTTGTGCATTTCAACACCGGAAACCTAAGAAATTCTTCTTGACAAGATAACTCTGCTGTACCAATTTGTATATAAATTGACAATCACATTCCATATTCTGAGATTGATACTGATCTAAAAATATATTTCTTAAATTAACCGTTATGCCATAGTGTCAAAAGCTTTCTCAGTATCATGAAAAGCTTTATAGAATTTGCTTTGATCTTTTTTTGCATAATCAACTAGTTCTTTGACAAAAAAAGAACTCATGTTTCAAACAAGTCCCTTCTGAAAGAACCTTTGGAGAGACGTAATTGAAAACTTAAGTGTATCCCGTTTAATAAAACCTTTTAAAAATCCTTACAAATAACAGGCAGAAGCGTTATTACCTTTTAAGTATTGTCCTTTTTATTTTTCTCCCTTAAAAAAGGTAATTAGACGTTCTTTTAATCGATCAGAAATGTGCCCAAATATGAACATTAAGTTTTAAAGTCTAACAAAACGTAACATATCGTAGTACTTCCATATTTAAGGTGTTCATAATTTATATTGTCAAACCCACTGGGACTTTCCACACTGAACGTCTGAAAACACAAATGCAAGTTCTTCAAATGTAATGGGATCTAACTTTCAACTTACAGTGTTTCTTTCCCTAACTTCCATGAAACTCTCTCTCTCTCTCTCTCTCTCTCTCTATATATATATATATATATATATATATATATATATATATATATATATATATATATATATATATATATATATATATATATTATTGTGGAGAATATAATGTCTCGAAGTATACTGCCCACTGATCTTGATCTACAATATCTGCATGATATCGAAAACAGCAGTATCATTACATTTAGTTTCAAAGGGTTTTGTACTTTTCTGTCGCGATCAACCTGGGCATGCTTATCGAGGTTTTCATTTCTTGGGTTTTGATATTCTGAAACTTATTTTGTGTGAAGTCTTCCAAAAGCTGACTTGGCACCTTTATAGCCAATGAAAAAGATCTATTTTCAACCACTAGATTTTCCCCGCCGTATCCACTCTTGCCTTCTTATATCCATGGCTAAGTGCAAATCCCGTAGCTCAGCATTCCAGAAGGGCTAAGAAAAATTAGAATATCGAGAATGGAAAGGTCTTTCAGCCTGCAATAGATAGAGCATGAACGATTTTGCTTTTGCAACAAATCCAGATGCTCCCTATTGTTCGAGATAAAGATCATGAGACTCTAACTTACTACCTCATTCCCGTTTATATTCATGACGTATCCAAGAGCCAATTTTCCCCCAATAATATTTTAAATGATTTGAGTCAAACATCGTGTAATATTGAAATTCTAAATATCTAAATATAGGCCCCTGGTTAGAAAAATTTAGTGCATCATCATCAATGAACATACGCAGTGTGGGCAAGGCACTTTACTCGGGACGATATACTTAGGTCGCCGCCTTAATGTGCTGATGTGCCGTAAAATACTAAAACCCAAACCATTATCATCATTCTGCTATGTCGACCATTAGGCCGCGCTGCCTCTTTAAAAAGAATCTCGTATGTCTAGAACAATTTCATCAACAGCATTAGTAGTGAGATAATGGGACTTTAAGACCGGATGACAAATTCCGGTTTTCCCAACCCGAAAACCCCTTCTCGATTCCCCATAACTTTTCCCCACGGGGGATTTTTTGAACACGCTTGCGTGAGTCCGCGTCATGGGTTTCAGGTTGGGGAGCCGTGGCCTCATGCATGTCCATTTTGGCACAATTGTAGATATACTAATGCAGTTCAATCTGTGTGTGTGTGTGAGGGGGGGGGGGGGGGGGCTGCAGTACTGTGAGCGCAGACAGATCGATATACGCTGGCAATACAAAAGTGATTCACTATTAGAAAATTGCGGCCGACTATTATATAATGTCATTAGCAACCACACGGTGTGACACACATAGTATTATGAAATAATTCACATCTGCGGCTAATGCAGGAATTAAATTACCTGACCAATGATGTGTTTATAACGTCAAAGAATAGATTAAATCGATATTTAGCTTGAATGCGTCATATCGATTCATCAAACGGGACCAAAAGATGCTATATAATTTTTCAAAGATGTATCCGGAGCATAGTGATAAAGTAACCGGGTTAGGGTTCGCGTTTAAGACAGCACGACGAAAACTTGGCGAAAATATAATAAAACAACCGAAAATTCAATGTATTATATTGTACAAGAAAACTTCGAATCGTTGGCATTAATTGAGTCACCGGTTGAAGACACTGAACCGTCCAGCGAAGACAGCGAAGATCACAGCAATTAAATAGATGACTTCAGCATTAATATACAGATGGCATCCACACTCTCTGACCTTGAGAAGAAATAAGAAAAACTCTACAACGAAGCTGAAGAAACGCAGCGGGTTTTATAGGATGATTACCACTGTATGTTCGACAATGAAGAACCAGACACCATTGCTGACATATATCAGCGTGAGCGTGACAAGCCGTTCACCATTTTTGGATACAAACGTACAAGGGATGGTCGTGTACGAGTTGGCGTGATACTTTGTAACGGAAAATTAGGGATAATTTGGCCGAATGCTTTCTTGGAGATAATTTTATCTGAGCTGTGACCTCACATATTTGGTTGGAGTCGGGAAGATGAGCCTGTTTATTTAGCAGAGCCCAATGTGACATTATACATCACCATCAGTAAAAAGTATGGTACGTATAATGGCCTTAAAAACGTGTACTATCCTCTGAAGTATGCTGTGTTCTCCGGGATATCAAAGCAGATAAAGCAGACAATTGTAGATAGCCGATACATACAAAAAGAATTAAGCAGCCAGGAATTTAATTAGAGACTGAAGTTTTGTGTATATATAGAAACTTCGATGGCATTGGGACGCAATCGATGCAAAGGCGTATGCCTCTGAAAACGAGAACTTTGCAACAGAATATGTCATTACGAATATTGTAAATCACACTTGCCCGCGTTACGTGTTGGCTCGGGTGCTCGACCATATCTTAAATGTGGTATCGGAGTCAAGTCACGTAATCAGCTTTGCCGACCATGTGGATCAGTTACTGAGTATTATCGCGAGCGGCGGCGAAGACTTGCCATCACGCCCATGAGGGAAAAAGCTAACGATGTCGTCAAAGAAAAAGCCGACAATGTTGTCAAGGATCAAAGCCATTGCTGTTATGATCCTGATATTACAAAAAAGTTCATTGATAAATAAGGAATTAGAGAAATTTTTTCCATTATATATGGTCATGCCGAGTGTAAATCAACTCAAGCAATTCGCGCGAGACCGTGGAATAAGGATACCAAGCGGTATAAGAAAGGCAGGTAAACTTACACTATTAGGACTTCGTCTAGATGAGCCACGGTTGGTTGTGAGGCAACTTCCCCAGATGAACAACGGCTGGTTGCAACGGCACCGCCAGCTGTGAATCAACTCAAACAATCTACGCGAGAACGTGGAATAAGGATACCGAGAGATACAGCAAAGGCACGTACACTTGCGCTATTAGGACTTCCTCCTTATGAGCCGCGTTTGACCATGAGACAGCTTCGGTGCAACAGGAGCACGTTTACATATTAAGATTCCTCCACGGGTCAGGCGGGCCGAAATCGCAAGTGTGGCTGCTGATGTGGATAAACTCCGCCACGATATCACAGCTACTATTGCCGCTAAGCCTGCCGTATTCCACCGCGCGCAGTAATAAATCTGAAAATGACAACCCGTGTTTCGAATGGGCATGTTATCTGCGCTGTATTCTGCGTGCGATCATACAGATTAGCCTCGAAAATATAAACAGCACCTGGGTGAACTCAACTTTGGTAACAGAATTTCCTGTACAGATTTTTGAGATTATACTCAAAAAGTGTGAAGAACTCAACCCTGATATTGCCGTTAATGTGTATATTTGGAAGAGTGGCCTTTATCCGAAACGATTATCCAAACATACACGCGAGCGGACTAACGTTGATTTGTTATTGTTGAGCAACATGGAAAACGTGTACGCCTTAGATGCACCAGCGACGCGGTACCATTACGTGTGGATAAAAGATCTTTCCCCAATAGTTTACCGGCACAGCAAGCACAAAACAAAAAAGCTTCCGTGTCGACGCTGCACGCATGTATTCAGCACCCAACAGCTGCTTGACGACCATGACTTTACCGCGGGGGAGTCAGCGAGAAACCGCAGCGTACTATTATGCCGAAGCCTGGCAAGAATATTCTGAAATTTACCGCGGTGCAACGGAAGATGAAAGTCCCATATGGTATTTAGGCGGACTTTCAATGCTTGAACGTTGCCGTGGAAGCCGCGGTTCAATCAAATACGACGCAAGTTGCTAAACAAGTCTCATGCGGGTTTTGCTACACTATTGTCAGATGTGACGGCGCGACTGAGCCGCCAATGTTGTACAGTGGCAAGAACTCAGTTGAGGTGTTAATTAAACTTCTCTTTGTTACAGCAAAATGGATCCGATAATAGCTCTCCTCGCCCACGAACATGATCATTACTCGTGATGACATGCGCGAATTTTCTGAGGCGACTCATTGTTATATCTGTGATGGAGCTTTTAGCTCCACCGATGGAAGCTCCAAAGTTCGCGATCACTGCCACGTTACTGGCGCTAACAGTGGAGCCGCACACAGCGCATTAAATCTGCAGCTGCGAATTTACCCCAGCAAAACAAGAATTCCGGTTGTGCTTCATAACCTGCGTGTGTATGGTGGTCAATTGATAATGCTAGGAATCGCAACGGCATCGGACGCGATAATAAATGTCATTCCCAACAACATGGATAAATACATGACGTTCCGTCTGGGTAAGCTGCAGTTCATTGACTCATAGCAGTTTCTCATCTACAGCCTGGATAAACTCGTTAACAACCTTGCGGCTGGAGCGATCACTTGTCGATATGGTAGCGCTGGGGTTGAGCCAGAGGCGCTGAAGTTGCTTACGCTCAAAGGAGTGTATTCCTACAAATACATGAGCGATTGGGAAACGTTTTCTGAAACTCAAGTGCTACCGATTAAGGCCTTTTATTCATCGCTGTCCCGCAAAGATATATCTGCCGACGACTACGGGCATGCGAACAACGTCTGGTCGGCGTTTGGTTGTCGAAATTGCGTGTGTACAGGCTCGACCCCGCACATTACTTCTAATCGCCGGGAATGATTCGAGATGTGTTGCTGTCGAAAACCAAGATCGAGTTTGAACTGTTTACTGACTTCGATCAACATTTGTTTATCGCAGTGGGATTTCCATGGTGAGTGACCGTTTTGCTTGCGCGAACAACCCGCTAGTGGACAGATACGACTCTGCCCTTCCACACAGTTAAATCATGTATCTTGATACTAACAACTTGTACGATCGTGCGATGATGCAACCGATGCCCGTATGTGAGTTTACATGGATCAGTCAAACGCATACACGAGTACGACAGCAACAGGAACAATGGATACTTTTTCTAAGTCGACTTGGAATACCCGGACGAGCTTCACTGCACCAACAATGATTATACACTGTCCGCGGAAGCGTTGTCGTTGCCTCGCGAGTAATTGTTACCGTACCAGTGTGCACTCGTGGACAATTCCGGGCGAAAGTTCACCGAATGCACCAAGCTGGTTCCGAATCTGCGCCCGAAGCTCAACTATGTCAGTCACGTACGAAACTTGCAGTTGTATCTGCGGTTGGGAATGTGTGTGTCAAGAATCCACCAACGCGCATGCATGGTCCCTTACATTGAGATGAATATGGATCTGCGAACCGCCGCCACGAACGAATTTGAAAAGGACTTCAAGCTGATGAATAATGCCGTGTTTGGGAAAACCATGGAAAATCTACGAAAACGAATTCGTGTCGACTTTGTCCGGGACAGTGAACAACGAAAACTTTACAGGTTGATTGTCCACCCGGCATTCGAGTCACGCAAGATATTCGATGGAGGACTCGCTGCAGTACACAGCAAGAAATCTCGGCTGAAGCTGACGAAACCTATTTACGTTGGCAAGTCCGTGTTGGATTTGTCAAAGCTGCTCATGTGCGAATTCTACTAAGACTCGATCAAGCTACGGTACGGTGATAATATTAAAATTCAGTACACGGATACGGACTCGTTGCTGATGCACATTACTACCAACAACGTCTACGCGGACATGAGCGCGTCATCACTCGCGTGCGAGTTTGACACCAGCGACCACTCGAAGGACCATCCGCTGTTCAGCATCATCAACAAGAAAGTCGCGGGGAAATTCAAGGACAAATGCGCGGGCAAGCCCATCAAGGAATACGTGGGACTCCGACCTAAAATGTACTCGATTGTGGTCTCGCCGGTAAAAACATCAAGAAGGCTAAAGGAGTTCCTTGGGTTGTGGTCGCGAAAGATCTCAAGCAGAGCATGTACGTGGAGTGTCTTTGACAACGACATGAATTCGCACACGCGGCAATTCTTATTCGGTCGAAGAAACATCGCATGGCTGTGTATCGTTACACCAAGGTAAGTTTGTCCCCGCTGGATACCAAGAGATGGATTTTCCCCGATTAAATCACTACATACACGTACGGGCACGCGCAGATCCCAAAATAAATCTTCACTGCATTTGTGTATTCGCGGAAATGACTTGCAATTCCTCTCGCATAAATGCCCTACTCGATGGACGAAGTCCACTCGGCTTTACCAATCGCGGCAGTGATTTTATCCAAGCTGGCGCCAGATGGTAGCGCGTTGGTTGCCCCGGAATATCGATTCGGTCTGAGATCGAAAATATATCGACAGACCATAACGGGTCAGTAGCACGACGTTTTCCGCCTCTGAACTCCCACCGGGCATAAAGATACCGAATCAAATTGTTTCCGACTGTCTAATGCGGTGGCTGCGGAGGTAAAGCACCTCGTGGAACGGTTACAGTTTTTCTGCCGAATCGCGTCATCGGGTTTCAACCCGATCGTACGTGTATTTTCATTATTCAACGCTGCTATGACCAACCGAAGCCGCGTCACCCACTCGCGAGACTGATCATGAATAAAATATTCCTGCGCGTACTGATGCCCGAATAATCGTTCCGCAAGTGTACGGTTGAACCGTTTCAAAATGGCTTGATCGCAATGACTGTTGACATGTCCACGACGAACCCGCACATGGTGCTTCACCAACAACGCTGCAACAGATCCGAGAAATTCTTTGCCCGGATCCACCTGCAAAAGCCGCGATCATATTAGCGGTCAACGTGCGTAGATACGTTTGAACCCGACTAGCGACACTTGTTGAATCTTTGGACGTCAACGGGTCAGCTTCTTTGCATCTGTTGGCAACATCTACGACGGTTAGCGCATATTTGTATGTGTAGACAACCGTGTCCGCGACCACGTACCCGATCATGTGAGAGAAACAAGATATCAGCCTGGTGAACTTCGTTGGAGTTCGAAACATCAAACCATCCAAGGGAAATCTTTCTCGGAGCGGGTAAACAAATCTGTCACGACGCTTGTTTGGCCAGCCACGCTCTGGCGACATTCGATTTAACTTTTGCCGCGCTCGCTAACTTTTCAACGGCAGCTTCACCCTTCCAATAACCGTAGGGACTGTAGTATATTGTGGCCATTTTATGATCCATCGTTATTATATAAATCTGCTTTACCTCCAAGTGCAATTTTGGTCTTCATGCCTCCTTCGACTATTCATCTGGCGATTTTTTCTCCGAGTGTAGTCAAGAATAAGTCATGAATGAGATCCTTGTCGGCTTTTTTTGGATATCGTTTTATGTTTGATATGCGAGATCATATCGGTAACATCAAGCATCGACACGGTTTACATGTTCTTCTCTACGCTTCGGTTGGTTATTGGGAGTCCAGTCGTATATCCAACCGCGCTCCAAGCCAACAATAATTGTATCTAGGCCCCAGAGTGATCCAAATATGTTTTTCACCAGGATATTTACTCCAAGTTACCCGGGTAGCTTCGCTAACACAGCAGCGATATCACCGCCATTTTTTAAAATTTTGTTTTTAAACCTGGACCGTCCGCCCACGAATGTAAACTTCTTTGCTCCACATCGAGAACAAGTTCCAGCGATTCCGGCTTTGCCATTACGCGTTAGAACTCGAGTTGGATTTGCGGTACGTGTTTTCATGCGGCATCGCACACAATATGAAGGCATGATGATAAGTTATACAACAACTGACATTCAACATGACATCACAAAAGAGAAAAACCGAAGATTTGAAAAGCTTGAGAAAAATCAAAGATTTTTCCGTCATTGACTTGAAGCCTCAGCAGCCCAAGCATGGTTTTGATGAAACTGGAAGTCCAGTGTTTCCGAACTCGGTTCGCGGGCTGATTGTTGGCCCGGTCAGACCTAGGAAAACTCAACTGTTGCTGAATCTGGTTATGCGATGGTTAACGTTAGATCGGTTGTACGTGACTGCACCATCCGCGGACAATCGGCCGTGTTATAACGTACTCGGGGATTTCACGGGAGCGCTTGCATCGTCGAAGACGTCTTCGTCGTCGAAGATCCAGTTATTTTCCACAATCGATGAAACCCGTGAAATTGACGACTTTGACCAGGAAAAAAATAATCTTGTCGTGTACGACGATGTGATGCTTGACCGGCAAGACAACCTCGCGAGAATAATTTCTCGGGGCCGGCATAAAAACACAGACGTGATGAAATTTCGACGGGTTGACGCGCATGGCCTAATAAACATTCATTGGACTTGGTGTGCCGCCGATGCTTCATGGGATGTGTTTAGGAATATGTTCGCGGAGGTAACACAGGACCTGTATGGTGTCCTCACGATCGACTTGAGTGGTGGACCTCGCAAGTATCGCGCGGGTCTCGACATGAACATGTCTCACGCGAATGCGTCTTAAGTGTGAAACAATTTAACAACTATGACAAATATATACGATGACGAAACCCAAGAAAGCTCCGGTTTCCGCCAGGGATGTCATAGCAGAGGGTGCTGACCTATGCCGCAAAGCTGACCAGGATTGACGATTACATGGATGTCCGCGAACGCGTCAATGATATGTTTCAGTCGCGACAGACTGCAGGAGAAGATCTCACAGCGCGCTTCGAACAAACGTTTGCGACACTGATCAAACCAACAAAAGAGATTGCAGCCGCGGCTGTAAAAACCGCGAAACAGGTGGCATGGATGATGGGAACAGAAAAAGAACCTGGTCCGATTGTTAAGACAGACAAACGCATCAAATATATCAAGAAAGCCACGCGAGTAACCTCGAGACTATTGGACGCTTGCCAGAGGCGATTGCGGAAATCCGAGAAGGCATCCAGGATATCGGAGAGGAAGTTGGTGTTGTCGCAAAAGGCAGCCATGTAATCGCGAAGACGTTAGATAGGTACCTGCGAATATTTCACGACTACCACCCAAATATAAGTCACATATGCTAACAGTTATGGGAAAAAAGATGCCGAAAAAATTTGGAGAAAAAAATGGTCGAGCAGTTTATTGTAAAAAAGTATCTTTCAGTTATTATTATTACTATTATCATTATTTAAATACTGGCGCTCAGATCGTCATCGGCACTAACAATCGGGCATTTTTTCAATATAATTTGTAAGTTGCAAGAATCTTTTTGATATACTCCTTCTTTTCAGTCCCAACTGCCAGATGTATACTGGGTATCGACGTCTGAAATCCCGTGATTCCAGAACGCTGCCTATATTTGGGACCGACCATTAAATTTTCTGAACGGGGGGGGGGGGGGGGGGGGGGGGGGGGGAAAAAAATTTTTGAAAAAAATATATTTGGTCAAAGAGCTTAAGAATATACTCTTAATATGTAGAAAAGAAGAAGAACAAAAAAATTCTATCCAATAGTTTAAAGAAAACAATTATCTCGAGATAAAAAAAAAGAAATTTCCTTGTTGGAAGAAAATCTCACCGCACCCCCTGAAAATGAAATCGTCGATTTCTTATTCAGCTGACATGCGTTTATTATATGTTTTAGAAGGTACCGTTATAATGGTCTTCATACATCTAGTAAATCCAGCTAGATTTAATAGTGGGTCAGGATGATTTGCCCCAGATTTAAAGACCTTCAGGCTAGAATGTTTCCTGTCAAATTACAAAGTAACTGATCAAGCAATTTTTCAGAGAGAGAGAGAGAGAGAGAGAGAGGGATAGAGAGAATCACTCAAAACCTTTGCTTCTATTGTAGCAGCCACCATATTTGATGACGCATTGTTTTAAATTTGATTGGATTTAATACAAGAATTTCAATTTATTTAAGTTAGTTGGTACATAGGCTATTCATCGTCGCAAGCCACAGGCGAAAATCCGCTACGCTCTCTTATCACCCGTGGCTGTGTTTTCCATGAATACGTATAAACAAAAATACGTCATCAATAACACACTGTAACAATTTTCTACACATCAATGGAAGTGCCCCTATTATCAATATATAAGTGACTGTGTTTGGAAGAGAAGATTTGATTGGCTCATTCAATCAGTACGAAAGGTCATGCTGGGTCAACATTGGGAGTAGATTAAAATCGCGCTTGCAGTGATTGGGTAAGCAGGTTTATGCAAATTAATGCTGACAGTCTACGAACCACCAAAGAAGGTTTTGCAGGACGAAATACACGCGCTGTAACAAATGTGTATGACCTGAGGGACCAACCATTTAATTTTCGTAAATATCTTCGGAGAGATCATATATGTGTATATATATGTGTGTATGTATACACACACGGAAAATCCCTGTGCCCCCGGAAATTAAATAGTCGATCTCTTACAGTTAGCCCATCAAATAAATATACCTGTATAAGCAGACTTACGGGGTCTAATAAGTTTCTGGTATAAGGTGTCAAAGACCGACAATTTTCAGGAAACAATACAAGATCTTTTTTTTAAACCGTTCATTGAACTAAGAAAATTAAAATGAATGATATTTGCACACAAAAAAACTTTCATAAGTTGGTGTTGTCTCCTTTTGTTTACTGATTTTGGAGGCAAGTAAAGGCTTTTTTTTCAACAGGCATTTAATGTAAATTAAGATATTCACTTGATTTCCCGTCGTATTTTAATCTGAAGCACGTTCAATCATTTACATGCTAACAATATCCGTAATATACTGCCATGACTATAAAAATGTCTTGAAATTCCGTTTACAAAAATAATCCATGCCCGCAAACTTGGAGGAAAACACAACCCAAACATTACCCTTTTGCGAAAACGGTTTTGCTTCGAACAATGATCATACACAAGACATGTATCATCTGGAATTGCATCAAAGTCCTAGTACGTTTATTTCCAGTATTTGTAGCATCAAAAATAAATGCAGACCATTTGGTCAACAAAAAATTAAAAGGCAGATAAGTAGATATATGGATGGACGGATACATAGAATCAAGAGCGGAAAAAAACCAGGTTATCCCATTCTCGTTCACAAATTATGAATATACTGTATAGTTGTTGGGCATCCACTCATTTTATTACATTTTCCTAGCCCCACTCCAACCCCCTTCCCAAGTTGTTCAAAAGCTCCAGTGAATGTGTGTGTGTGTGTGTATATATATATATATATATATATATATATATATATATATATATATATTAGAATATATACCTGTATACACATCAAATTAAAAAATGTATAATTTTATTGTCTCGACTATGACTATATTGTTGTGACCTTGGTGACACACTACCGAACGACCCATGTCACCTTGAAACAGTACCTTATAAGCATTCATTAGTATGGGTATTTCATCTCCTCTGTTAAACTTATCTGATAACATCTGTTATGCCCATGTCCAAAAACCTTGGACAATGTACATCAAAAGCTAAAATCAATTCATCCTCAAAAATGATGCATGCACATAATGAATCTGGTTCAAAGTCTTGTTCTTTTGACTGACACACACATTACATAATATGAAAAACCGAACAAACAAATCAAAAACATGGAAACCATCAAGGACAGTATCATGTTACATCGTCCTGTAGTAATAGTGTCCAAACAACTGAGCTAAACAAAGGTTAATACAGATCAATGGAGCGTGAAATACGAGTCGGACGGACATTTTGATTGAAGAGTGTAGAACTTTTCGTTAAGCGTACCAAGTTACAGGACTCTGCTGGCAATAGTGTCGGAGAAACTGAGCTAAACACAAAGGGTATGCAGGTCATTGGGGTTTGAAATATAGGTCACTTTGAGATAATTTTGACTTACCGGTACGGTACTCTTCACGACGCATTTGCAAACCAAGTTAAATGATTCTGCTGGCAATAGTGTCTGAGAAAATAAGCTATATGCAATGATTAAAGTAGGTCACTGTGGTGGAAAAAAAATATCAGAGAAACTAAGCTAAACGCAAAACCTAAACCTAAAGAAACTGAGTGCACAAATCCTTGAACCATAAAATATGTCGCAGTCACCTAGGTTTTGCTGATGACTAAAGTACTTCTAACGACGCAATCACAGACCAAGTTATGAAACTTCATATGCAACAGAACCTGAGAAAATGAGCTAACACAAAGTTAAAACAAATTGCTCTGCTGTGATATGTAGGTCACACTGACCTAATTTTAACTTAAAGTGTAGTACTCCACGACACATCTAACTACCAACTTATGTGACTGTGCATATAATAGTGTTGAGAAATGACCTAAACACAAACCCTAACCTAGCGAAACTACTCTAAACGCAAAGATTAACCAAAAACACTGGTATGTGAAATACTCGTCACACTGCTAATTACATACCAAAGTTACGTGACTCCAGTGGCGTACTAAGGGTAAATGGGACGATGATGGCCCCAAGGGCCAGAATACGAGCCCGAATTTGTATCATCTGTTTTGACGCCCCAAGACCTCTGGCACCCGGGGCAACCGCCCCGTCGGCCCCCGCTACCCCGTTAGTACGCTACAGACTGTAAATGTGATCTTGATCCCAATATCAAAGAGGTGATAGTGCAAGTCACAGAGTGAATTTTTTAGCTTCATGATGATTCATCAAAAGTATGAACAAAAGACATAAAGTTGGTAGCATTTGCCTTTCTTCCAAAGACGGGCATGTCTGGCAAATGTTTATACGAGATGCGTGCACATACAATAATTGCCATAGAAAAAGAAGTAAATCTTAGAATCCACTTTTCCTTCTTCACATATGATCCCTTTCAGTGTTAATGAAATCTCAAGTTTAAAATTTTTTTAATTATCAACCAATTGTGTGATTGTACCAGAGCATGAACAAAAGCCATCAAGGGGTGTAGGAAATAAAGGCATTAAAAACTTCAACCAAACCTTAACCCAAATATTTTGACTAATCTCGACCCCAAGGTCAAAGTGGCAAGTATACACGTCACTGTATGGCTCGTCTTAGCTTCATAATGGTTCATCCCGGAAATGTATGCAAATGAAAACACTATAACCAAAGCCTTAATGCAAATCTTCTATGACCGTGACCTTAGTTTGACCTTACAGAGGCAGGCGAGTGTCTTGTGGACTGAATTGTCTTAGCTTCATATTGATTAATGCCAAGTATGATGGGAATTTATAAAAGGGTTCAGAAAATATTTGCAAATGAAAAATTTGAACTGAAACCTTAATGCAAATTTTCTCCGACTGGAGTCTTGACTCCAAGGTAAAAAGGGTGAGTGTTTCACAGAATAAACCGCTTTAGCTACATGATGATGTATGCCAACTATGATGAGAACCTATGAAGGGGTTTAGGAAATATATGCATATGAAAACTAATAGAAACCTTAAATGCTGCAGATGACGATGAGCCACCACAGCTGCCGTCGGAAAAGCAACTGCTATGTCTCGCCGGGATATGAAATAGCACGTTATTTAGTTCCCTGGTTTTGCTTCCCACAAATGTTTGCTTGACCAAAATCAGGCAAACATCTGAGAAAACTGATAAAAATTAGGGGAAAATAGAACAAAATTATCATGAATTGATTGCTAAGTCACAGAAGCAAGATACCAAACTGAATAGATAGTGATCATGAAACTTCTTTTAGTAGTCCAATTTCTTTGGTACATGTACCCGTTTTGACAAAAACTGGGAAAAATGCAATTTTTTCAGATAGACCCAAAGTCTAAAAACAATGCTTACTTCTTCCCTAACCTTTAATAACTGTAATTGTCAAGTTCCACTTTTTTAAGTTGAGAATTCTATATGACTGATCTTTGGCGGCAAGCATTATTAAAAGTGGTGCTGACAAAATGCACAGCAAAGCATGAAGCTATTTTAAAATACAGTGTGACTAAAATTGTTGCTTTCAGAGTCTAAAATTTGCACAAAAGACAGCTCATTCTGGAACATCAAAAACAAATTCACCCTAAAAGGCCAAAAAAACAGACAAGAACTGAGAAAGTGGTTGGGCATATTTCTTCCGTGTATTTTTCCACTGTGTATTGTTGCTATATAGCACACACAACTAATACAATACCCTCTGACCATAATGTTAATATTTTATACAAGTAACAATATTTTCATAACATACTTGTGACAGAACCAGGATATCGAATCAGTAGATTTCAAAATTTTGATCAGTAGATTGGCTTCTAAATCTGTAGGATTTTTTTATCTTCATAAATTTTATGCATTTTAAGGGTACTCAAAAGAAGTGCATTTTTTGCCATAATATATATTCTCTTCATATAACAGCAATGACATTCATTGTGATTATTAAATTTCACACTTAACAGGCTCTCAATAGTTTTCTGGTCCAGATTTTCCCTTGAATCACTCAGAATTTTTCGAAGAATGGAGAATGTCCTCTCCGTATCAGCACTGGAATGTAGCAATAACAGAACTTCTGATCCAGTCTCAAATAAGGCCTTCAAAGAGGGTGTGTTTGTTACAGAAGAATCATTGCTCCTATCCAACAGTGTCTGCATATGCCTGGTGATATCATTTCTTCCTCCATATCCGATATTAAAAATCCAATTTGCATGAAACACACAATGCAAATTCAGTAACTTTGCTTTTCTTCTTGCCTGCACCCATTTAACAGGGAGGATCCAAGAGGGAGTGTGTATGTGAAGCAGGCTCATGCCTCCCGTCCTCAAATGAGTGCAAAATAACAAGAACATTTCCAAGAGCAAGTTTTCTGACAAGATCTCACCATTTACATCTGGTAGTATCCATGCGGTGATAGCAATAAGATAAAATGAAAATGGTTTTAGGTTCAAGCCTACTCCTGCATTAAATGTATCCAAATGCAGGTTTCTTCCGAAAAATTATATTGATTATTTTCAGCTAAACAGCAGCATTCATTATTTTAAATACATATTATTATTTCACCACACACAGAAGGGTTCAACAGCTTGTAAAATAATTACTTGTCTGTGATCACAATGTCCAGCAACTGAAAATAATCTGTGGATGGAAGATATTGTATACTAATAATTTTAACAGACTGATTAGTGAAATCTTTAATTTACAGCAGTGACAGTTCCTGAGGGGGATTCATTCTTTCAAGCAAAAATACCACACTCTTCATTTTAAAAAAAGTTGGCCATTTCAGCAAAATGACCCAACCGTTTTCAAAATTGAGCCCCTATTGAGAAAAATTCTGAATTTGTCCCTGTTAACTGAACACTATTGGATCTGTCCCTATTGACTGAATACTTTTGAATCTGTCCCAGTTTACAGACCACTACTGGATCTTTCCCTGTTGACTAAATACTATTGGATCTGTCCCTGTTGACTGAATACTATTGGATCTGTCCCTGTTGACTGAATACTATTAGATCTGTCCCTGTCGACTGAATGCTATTGGATCTGTCCCTGTTGACTGAATACTAATGGATCTATTCCTGTTGAATGAATGCTATTGGATCTTTCCCTGTTGACTGAATGCTATTGGATCTGTCCCAGTTGACTGAATGCTATTGGATCTGTCCCTGTTGACTGAATGCTATTGGATCTGTCCCTGTTGACTGACTGCTATTGCACATGAAAAATCAACTAATTATGGATAAAAGTCGATGACTCAATTTCTGAAATACCTAATTTCTGTAATTACTTAATTAAAGGCATGCTGATACTGTGGCATCATCAATTTTCATGGTTTTCGTTGTTGCCCGAACCACAAATTTAAATACCCAACGAAAAATTAGCCATGTATGATGATGGTGGCCCCCTCCCACTCATTTTCTTACTGTGTCGTTCCTAGTGATTAAGGAACCTACTAGTATTTTATAAATCAATGTCAATACTGAAATTTGGAAATCAAATATTAGCTTTTACACGTGTTGGTTTTATTTTAAATCTTTGAAAAAAGAATAATAAAGCATTTTATATTGTTACAATGCACACATGTCGATTAAGATATCCAATAGGTGTAATTTCCACTCACTGCCTTAATCGATATGCAAGATAGGTAAGGATAGAGAGAAACGAGAAAAATCATAAGGTATTCAAACACTAGTAATGTTGAAAATGAAAGAAAGAATAATTTTTAAAAAATAGTATATGAAAATTATATTAAATACTTGTTCAAATCGATCCTTCACTCGAGTACAAATGTTGTTAAACAATTTAAATCCTCCTGAAACCACATCTCATTTTTAATCCAAAAGAACAACAAGCCTGTAAAATACTAGAACTATTGCTTGAAGCACTATTATTAATGAAACACTATGTATATACACTAATTACAGCAGAGTATTAAAGCTCACACTTCACTGATTTTCAGACAAAGCCACTGTATCAACATCGTGTCAATCAAGTCTCAATGTACACAATTTAAATCCTCCTGAAACCACATTTCATTTTATCCATGCATTTTTAATCCAAAAGAACAACAACCCTGAAAAATACTAGAACTATTGCTTGAAGCACTATTATTAATGAAACACTATGTATATACACTAATTACAGCAGATTATTAAAACTCACACTTCACTGATTTTCAGACAAAGCCACTGTATTGACATCATGTCAATCCAGTCTCAATGTACACACAAATGCTTGTCAGGTAAATAATCCCCAAATTGCAGAATTAAAAAAGTCCAGCTTTCTCCAAACCACTGATAATCAGGTCACATCTTTCACTCATTGTCGCGTGTGCTGCAATTATCCATTCAGCCCAAATTGGCTTGATTAATGAGGTTGCAATCAATGATCATCACCAGTAGCATCTTCCTTTTTTTCGTGATGGCCTCCATGACCTGTTATAGAAGTGTGATTTTAATTATTCTTTGTACTCTTTGTTTATTTTCAAGTCTAGTGGTTGAGTTGGTCTGTACATGAGGCAGGCACAAACAAACGCGTGATTCCACTGTCTTTCAATTTAGTTAGCATCTTCTCACATTGATGGACTCTAAACACATCAAATATTGCCACTGTCTGTTGATTGCATTGTGCAAAGGTCAGCCGGTCACGTGTTTTGTTCCCTTTATGGATAGTGTTTTAAGTTAGAGATCATACAGGTTACTTTACTAACCGATTGACTTAGTGTTGTTGTCTGCGTCGACTTCCTTTGATCTTGAGCACTCAGACGAAAACACTGTGTAAGTGATTGACCTTGACAGGTGTGTTATTTGTGATCATACAGGCGGTAGTATTGTTTTAGTGTTGTTGGCTGCATCGGCTTCCATTGACGTTATTCACTTGGACAAAAACACGGTGTCAGTATTGAACTTGTCAGGTTTTTGATTTGTGCTCATACATGTGAAAGTATTGTTATAAACATTAAAGTGACCGCCGTTTGCGTCGGCAGAGTTTTATTCTTTTGTATTCTTTATTTTGGGTATTTGTAGAGGTTAAACCATGAAATTAAACACTTAGTGATATGCAAACTTTGACAGGCAAAACCACAAATTTAAGTACCCACAAAAATGTCTTTTTTTTACAAAACCACAAAAACTGAGCCCCACGAAAATAAATGATACTACAGTATTATGAATTATTGAATTATGAGAGCGTGCAAATATATATATATATATATGAAAAGTATGTCTAGGCAAATATGAGCACTCTTGGTTTTCATTACAAGACAGTGGTTCTATAGTCATGTAACAATTACAGGTTTTGGAGGTTACCTTTACCTTGAAACATATAGGTTACACAATATCTTTAAAGTCTCAGTTGTTCAGACATTTCTTCCTATATCTGAACTTGGTGGCACAGCTTAGAATCAGTAAAAATGGATAATATTGTAGCACAAGGGTGCAACCCTGTCAAAAGAGAGTCAAACCTTGTCCACCAACCACCTGTCACAGCAGCCCTGATTACCTTGACTGATGTCTATCAGTAGTTCCTCCAAGTCACATCCATAACTTTAGCAACCTATCACTGACCACACCTATCCACTCTATAGAAACTGTAGTTAGTATGAACTGGCTGATGCAAGGTCACAATTCTTTGCGCATACCCTCATCTCTATTAAGACCATCTTGTCTGTTATTCTGATTACATTGCTTCATTTTATTTGTCAACAGTTCCACAAAACTTCAAACTCAACATGTAATGGCCTCACTCACACCAGTAATTATAGTAATGTTTTAACCAAGTGCAGTAGAGCATGCTCAATTATTTTGGTGATAGAGCTGATGAGCACAATAAATGAATAGAACTCTGCCATACGGCATCTCTGCAGAAAAAGACTGCATGTAAAGTCAATACTTTGAATAGTCTGTATTTTTGTGAAATATTTCATAGAAACTATGATCAAATCATTACAGTATTGAGTAACAGCTCTGACAGAGAGATCACCTCTTCCAGTCCCCTCAAAATTTCCAACAGTATATACTTTGCCTGCATATAGCAACCATCTGCCTGTATATAACAACCACCTGCTCAATGCAACTGGTAATCACTTTTTCTCGGTCCAATGGGTGCTTCATGTACTTAGCAACCTGTCTGCAATTTGCCATACAATATTTACCTACTGTATCTCTGTCTGGCATTTTACTACCTATCCCTTTCGTATTTTCCTTCCCTCTGTCTATCCGTATATGCACATATCATGTATTTATGTATTCATACTTTAACATTTCTTTCAAATCCACTCAACATGAATCTTACCAATATATAAAGAATACCTGGCTATAAAGACTGAATTTCTGTAGTCCCCTGAATGGTTGCAAGAGACAGGTTTGACTGTATCAGGGCTGAGCAACAGATTTTTTCATCCACTAGTCCAGGACAGGTGGTTTTCAGAAAATTCACTTGTCCCACCTTACTTTTCAATTGTCCCAAAATGGTAATCACTTGCCAAGATTTAATGAGATGTATGTACTTAATCCATACTATATACATAAATCTCTAAATGGAGTTGCAATATCAGTCAAGTTTGTACTAGACAAAACCTTTTCTTAATTAACTTGCCCAAGACAAACAGACTTTAAATTGCTCATCAAAATTTTTAAGGTCACCTACAAGGTAAAATTTGTCTATGCCATATTCCCTTAAGCCTGCCTAGTTTTTCAACTGCTGTGACAAGGTGGTTTTTCACTTGCCCATGGGACAGTGCCAAGAAATTTGAACTTGCCTGAACAATTAAATTTTCCTAGGTATGGGACAAGTGAGAATTTTTAGCACCGAGAAGTCTCCTAAAATTATCTAGTTATCTGAAAATTAAAATCTTTAAGTGTGAAAATTAATGACATTTTATAAGGGAAATTCTTCAGAAAGGGATGATAAAATTCTGTGCCATGCTAAATTACATGTGCTACATCCAACTCATTACCTCATATACATGAAACCATGTTATTTCTGCTTCACCAACAATAAAAAAGATATTTTTAATAGCCAACTGCAATGTGTACAAGAAACAATGTTTTAATAAATAAATTTCACTTCAATTAGTATCTGATAAAAGAAGACCTTGGAAAATGGGATAAAAGATAGCATGTTAATATCAAGTACACCATATGTTCACTGGTGCATGTCCAAGTATATTTTTGATACAAGTTGAATTGAGGGTACTGAATGAAAGATGCCATAATTTCAAGGCCACTGAATCATCTAGAATGGCAAATGTCTTGTTATATTCAAATCTATTTCAGTCAGTCAATTTGTTAATGCAATCAATGCCTCTACTACATTTCCTTTATGCTCCCTTAGCTTCCTTTCTGCTTGTGTCCGAGGAATTTCCATCTCTTGAACCTGCAAAGAATACAATTATATGTACCTGTGTAGATAACGAAAAGAAACAACAGTGGCAAGACACTTGCAATCTGATCCTGCCACTCAAAATGGAGTTATTAATTAGTGGATCATTAATAATGGATTAGTTAATTAGTACTACTATAAAGAAATTATAGCTATAAAAATAAAGCAACACATTATTTGTGACAACAGTACAGGTCTCTGGAACAGTTAGTGGAATTCGTCAGCAAGTACATGCAGAATCTGCTAATATGATTGGCCGTGAAGAAAGTGACTTTATTTTTGCCCCCAGGCAATAAAACAAGGCAGTAAGCAAAGTTTTGCTGCTTTGCCCAATCATGAGACCTGGAATTGAGAATTAAGATGGTGACTTATTGCTTATCACATGATGAAATAGATAACTGAGATGCAAAATATTCATCTACAATGAAGACAACAAAGCTCAGTGAGAAAACGGATAGAGTATACTTCCAGCAACTTAGTAATACATGGTTTAAGTCAACAGAAAAGGATCTTGATGATATAAACTTACAAACCAAGTCTGATTGAAATCTGATCAGAAATTATACCTCTAGAATGTTCACAAGCAAGTGTTGATGGACGGACAGAAGATGGACAATGCACAATTGAGATGCAGAGCCAAACCAAAAAGCTCACACTCAATCGGCATTTGGCTATAGGAGCAAAGAAATGAGAGTCTAGGACCAAAAACTGGATGTGCTGGAAGCACGAACTCTCACTACAGATGGTTCTGAACAGGGATTCTCTTTGACCCCTTAAGGAGAGTCCCTGAGACACAAAAATGTGTGAGAATCTGCTTTTGACACCAATTACTGAATAGGGCTTTATAGTCAATACTGAACCTCTTGATGGGATTATCACAACTGAAGACCAATTATTGAATGGAGCTTTATAGCAAATACTGGACCTCTTGATGGGATTATCACAACTGAAGACCAATTATTGAATGGAGCTTTATAGCAAATACTGGACCTCTTGATGGGACTTTCACAACTGAAAACCAATTATTGAATGGAGCTTTATAGCAAATACTGGACCTCTTGATGGGACTTCCACAACTGAAAACCAATTATTGAATGGAGCTTTATAGCAAATACTGGACCTCTTGATGGGATTATCACAACTGAAGACCAATTATTGAATGGAGCTTTATAGCAAATACTGGACCTCTTGATGGGATTATCACAACTGAAGACCAATTATTGAATGGAGCTTTATAGCAAATACTGGACCTCTTGATGGGACTTCCACAACTGAAAACCAATTATTGAATGGAGCTTTATAGCAAATACTGGACCTCTTGATGGGACTTTCACAACTGAAAACCAATTATTGAATGGAGCTTTATAGTCAATACTGGACCTCTTGATGGGACTTTCACAACTGAAAACCAATTATTGAATGGAGCTTTATAGCAAATACTGGACCTCTTGACGGGACTTCCACAACTGAAAACCAATTATTGAATGGAGCTTTATAGCAAATACTGGACCTCTTGATGGGACTTTCACAACTGAAAACCAATTATTGAATGGAGCTTTATAGCAAATACTGGACCTCTTGATGGGACTTCCACAACTGAAAACCAATTATTGAATGGAGCTTTATAGTCAATACTGGACCTCTTGATGGGATTATCACAACTGAAAACCAATTATTGAATGGAGCTTTATAGCAAATACTGGACCTCTTGACGGGACTTCCACAACTGAAAACCAATTATTGAATGGAGCTTTATAGCAAATACTGGACCTCTTGATGGGACTATCACAACTGAAGACCAATTATTGAATAGGGCTTTATAGCAAATAATGGACCTCTTGATGGGATTTTCACAACTGAAGAGCTAAAAGGACTCTGCACTAGTTAATATAAACAAAATGCAAATATTCATATGGTTTCAAACAGACTATTCCATTTAAGGAGTACCTGCTTATTAAGGAAATATGTGTCCTGTTCCTGAACTGTCCTTAAAAAACAGGTTTCACTGTAATAATAATAGTTTCTTAGGAAACACTTACTATTAGATCTACATCCTCCTTATTGATTTTAACTTTTGATAATTCTTTCTCTTTTTCTTGCCTTGCTGTAGATTCTTCCTTCTTCCTTGTACTCACTACATTAAGTGCCTGCAAGAACAAAATTATTATATGACTATAATTGTCTGTCCATATAAATCAATTCTCTCTCCATATAATCGAATTCCACATTAAAGCAATTCTGGTGGCATGCCATCATAAATCTCCGATGGGTTTATTTATTACCTACTGCCCAATTTGAAATATTCTCATTGCAGACCCTTGTGCCCAATTTTATGTTTTTATTCTCATTTTTAAACCCATTAATGGTCCCCAACTCTAACAGTAACCCAGGGGTCATATCCTGCAATATGTAATAGGCATGTCAATGATCAATGTATCTTCAATGTCACCAGCTTATGTCACAATTATGTGGAATACTTGTGCCTTTTGTTTTGCAGTGACTTTATCTGACACTCAATTGCTACAACTGGTGATTAAAGTGTTTGAAGAAATCACAGCTTCTCAGGCAAAACCAACCCAGTAAAAACCTACTACCATATATACTTGCATATAATTAAGGCCCATATGAAAACAACATAGACCATGATCTGCTGTCGCATAATGCACCAGCAGATCAGGGTGTATGTTGTTTGTTCTACTGATTAGTCCTTACAAATTGCATAGACCCAGATCTGGCAGCACATTATGCAACAGCAGATCAGGGTCTATGCAGTTGGTATCGGATTATACACGAGTATATACGGCACTTATGTGTCTTTAGTGCAATATATGAAAATCAATTGCTAAATTTCGATGGTCAAAAAATCCTTTGTCATGATAATCCAGGACCAGATTCATTACACTGATGGACAAAATATTTCTCTCTTTACCAGCCACGAAATTGTTCTTGTCAAGGAGACAATCATCAATAAACGGCATGATGACACAATCAATGATGGTTGTATCTCTATGATTTTTATTTGAAAAAAGAAATAAGATATCCTTTGCTGACAAATACTCCATGCTGTTCATATTTAAACTTGTCTGAGATTTTGATTATACAAGCTTTCTATACCAGGTCAGATCAAAATCTGATCAGAAATATGCTGCAGTTATATTAATATTTATTGTAAATTCAATGGTGTCTTTTACAGTTCCTGCATTTGTTATTTCATAAAAACACAAGATATGAATGCATTATGCAAGGATCATACAGCCCTGGAGAGTTCTTTTTCATGGACTTTATACTGAATCTTCACTCATCCAACTCAGGAGTCCCCAGCCTGTTTCTAACAGTCCCTGGCTTAATTCACGAGTTCCTCACTTTCAAAAGGATAGAAAGGAAAAACAAGGTACATGATCAATATTTTATTACATATCTGGATTAAATTCTTCGCTTGTGCTCTCACTTTCATCTATTTGTTGCTTTTATTAGCATTAGTGTAATTTTCATTGCAAGTCCATTTCCCAAAACATGAAAACAAGTTTTGCTGGCTCATTTTTACAAGTCAAAGTACTTTTCTACACTCTTTAAGAAAGTGTCTACTGATACTGTAGTGCCCTAGTCTAAATCACACGTACTGAAATAGCAGTTATTATCATTATTATTATTGCGTATTAATTATTGGACAGGACTGTCCAACTCAAATTCTGAGAAAGCTTTGATTACTTTCACTATATGCGTCACCTATCGAAACACTGTTAGAACAACAATGGGCATCGTTTATTTGCAGAACAATCGCAGGTGCTTACATACACATTCAATAGAACATCTATTTCTTTGAAGTCATCACATCAGAGAAGGACAAATGTTAATTAGTCACACTAGCTTCATATAATACATATTTATCTAAGTCTAGCCATTAGCTAGCTATTCCACAGATTAGCCATGGCTGACCAAAATTATAAAACGGTAAGCACCATCAGAAAATCAGGCCCATCACGGGGATGCATTAAATGGAGCAACAGTGCATCCTCTGAGAATTTCATGGGTATTTGAGAGTCCTGTGTGCCATTAAAGGAAAGGTGCAGCTACCAGCATCGTGTGTCATTTGATCCACCCAATCTTATCCCATTATATTAATTTATTAATTGGAAGGATGGTTACATAAATAACAAAACTCTTGTATGTTAAAAGTGACATGCATGCACTTTATTTAATTTTAACATTTTTAATTCCATCAGATAAATTCAGTTTTTCAACAAATTCAAGGACTTTTCAAGATTAAAACCATTTTTTTTTTATATTCAAGGAGTTTTCAAGATAACCCATCAACTTTAAGGTTTCAATGTTGTACAAACCATGTGATAGCTCTCCCCTTAGAAACAGAAAACTCGACTTCGGTAAATGCATTTCCTTTTATTTAAAAGAAAGAAAACAAAAAGAAATGATGAATGGAAATGATCAACATATAGTCAGAATGCATTTCTGAAAACACTTAATGAAAAATCATGAGATGAACATGAATGGAAATGAAAATGAATACAAATTAAATGAATTCCAAATATAAATGAAGTGCAAATTAATGCAGATTTGGTATAAAATTACCACTATACCGTATTCACGGCATGTTTTCGGACACGGTTTATTTTCGGACACCATATTTTTGGGGAGAAAATAATATTTAAATGCTTTGTAATTTTCGGACATCGCTGGACTATAGTTTTTTTCTATAACTTATGTTTTCGGACACAAATCTAAGAATATCTGCTGCATCATTTTCAAATAAAATTCTCAGTATGTTTGCCAGTAATTTAACCGATACAAAGTTACACCCGAAACCACTTCAAGCAGGTGTGACAGTTATGATTGTGATTAGAAACCATGACCCCTGCTTTATCTCATTAAACAATACATCAGAGTCAGTGTGGATTAGTGAATTCATTGGCATCGTGCAATAAAAACAAACCGATTATCCCCGAGGCATTATGTACCACGGGTTAAGCATAGTTATTGTTCTACAGGTAATAAACCTCTTTGTAGATGATAAATATTGATTGTGGGTGCTACGTGTTCGGTACATCGAGTGCTCTTTAAACGAAATCCAGATGGCTTCCTTTTATTTCCAAACACACCGGTCAAAGAAATCCCACAAGTTATATTATTAACAATTATCACCTAGACACCTTGAAATCTCCTACATGCATCAAAACAATCTTTGAGCAGTCGATTAAAAACATGAGAGAACCACAACAAATAGATCATCTTTATTTAAAAAATATCAACATATTAATCACGGACTCGTATATTGCAACTTGTTATTTTTACCCTTCCTAGGCGTGCGTACAACACAAACCCCATAAGGAGCCTCTCACTCTGGTGGACGTCATACATGTATTTCTACTCTCGATACTAAAATGTTTCTGTTATAAATATCTTCAGAATCATAATTCCAAAATCTTTTTATTTAGTTTGTATTAATATCTTAATTACACAGAAATAAAGCTTGCGTGTATTTGTAAGGTAGATATTAATGACCACTGATTAGTAGAGGGTTAAACTGTGGATTGTGAGATTACAAATATGGCGGTTCTTTTGGAAAATACACATACAATCATGGCTCTAATACATGTATGGCTGCGTTTTCTGGTGGATGGACATGTATAAAATAGACAAAAATAGGCAAGTAATGCCTGTTTTTCATTCATTATCCTTCCCGTGGATATAGACAGAATACATGTTTTACTTCATGGCAGCACGTGGTCATATGAGCTAACGGTAACTTCGTTATGGCGGGGGGGGGGAGGGGCGGGCACATTTATATTCCTCTGTTTGTTTTCGGACACCAAATTAAAGAATTTAATATATCTTCGGACGACAAAAAAGTAATTATTTTTTGCCGTACGAAAACATGCCGTAAATACGGTAGATCTGAATCACATAAATTTCTAGGGTAAAACCAATTTATTTCCCGACTCTACTTACAATACTTGCCATTTCTTTTAAATGTTATTATCCACTGAAACCAATTCCTATATATGCGACCAGTACATGACCAAGTGAAGGTTTTAGTATTATCCACAATGGAGGTATCAAACAAACTCTTAGAAATGAAGACTTTCACTCAATTGCTTATTTCTTTTAAAAAAAGGTTACACAGTTTTCTAAGGCCTTTATTACTAAGATTAATTTATCTCCAAGGTGAGTAATTTAGTTATAAACAAATGTCATTCGTTACATCAGTGTTGGCAAGCTAATATATAGTGAAAAGTGGTTCTCCAAATTTTTGACAATTTGCATCATACATGTAACTTGTCAAGGCTATTTCCCATTACAAGTAAATGTACTGTACTGAGCATAATGATGCAACTTGCTCATCCCTGGGACAAGTGCTTAAAAATATTTTCCTTGAGCCCTGTTTATCTTTCAAAAATTTAAGAAATCATCTAGTGGCTAGTCAGTTGATGCCCCTTATCCCCCGCTCCATAGGCACTTGTTTCTATTAGTAAAATGGGGGAAACTCATGATAACACCATCCCCTACTCCCAATTAAAATGTGTTAATTGGGAGCTGGGGAGGGTGTTATTAGTTGCCCCGTTTTTTACTAATACAGTAAAACATGTCTTGAGAGAACTCTGCAATGAGTGACCATTTGTCATTTATGACCACAATCGTCATGTATTGATCCATTTTTTTAAAAAAATATAAATGCACCATCATGAGTGACTACATGCAGAACACAACCAGTGATCAAGATTTTTAGGCAAAATAAGCGATTTGACACTGCTATGAATGACCACAAACACAGATAAACACCACAACTGGTTAGGAGGGTTTCTTCTTCTAAACAACACAAAAGCGGAGTATGGCTAATGTGGTCGTCATATTTGTCTTTAATAAGTGATAATTGTTTTCCAGATTTTATTGTCGTTGTAAAAGGTTTGTGTTGTTTGTCGCTTTTTTAATGTTAAAACCCACACACCAAGCCATCATCTGTTCATTGTAGTGAAGCCAATTACACCCTTTGTTTATAGAGTTAATATCTTAATGTCATCTGTGAATTAAGCCTCTTACTTTTGTCTCCAAAAATTTATTTTGTTTCTAGATGGGTTAATTCTGTTTTCTTATTTAATTCATTGGTACATATATATTCCATATTTACCCAAAGCATGATCAAAACCGCTAATTCATACACATGATTATGGACAGGATAAATAAATATTTCCTTATTTAATTTTGCAATTTATTTGCTAGATGTAAATCTTCATTTTGATATAAAAAATAATCTGAGATGAAATGAATACAATATTTTAACAAGAATTATGAATAAAGAATAACGTGCATGTACAGTTAATTGTGTATAATTTGTCTCCATCTTAAGCCCTGTTGAATTTTCATCTTGTACAAACCTGTTATGAGATACCACCTGTATTGAGAGACCGCTTTTTGATGGCAGAGGTTGTGGTCTCTCAAGACAGGTTTGACTACAGGTGGAAAAAAAATGCCTGGCACAGTGTGCTCCACTCAACTACCTATCTCTCCCCTTGTGGACCAAATCTTTGTGGTACGAAATGGCTTGGATAACAAAAGTACAGCAACAGATCAAGTAAGCTATATGTACCTGTATCTGTATAATACGGGACAAAGCTCGAACTGAGCATCAAAACTTCTAGCCGACAATGAAAATCTTTTGAAACAAAACCGGGTGGGTGGAATAGCATACCTCTCCGATTTGAGGTGCAGATATTTCGGCCTCTTCGTGGTAATCTGTGACTTTCTCTAGATCTGCTGCTCCAGAATCGTGTTTTGCTACCTTCTTTCCTTTTGGCTCGTTACTTTCATCGTCAACATCTATTTGTTCTTCTTCTGTTGCCATGATTTCGGACTAGCAAGCAGACATGTGCAACTGATGAAACACGATACAAGGGAGGCTACTCTGCGACAACAACAAAATTGGAGGCATTGAGCTAACTCAGAACCGGATAATTTTTTATTTATTTATTTATTTTGCTAGTTATTAATTGCATTTATAAGGCAAATGAAAGAAAGAAAGAAAGAATAAAGAAAACGAGCAAGCAAACATGTAAGCATACACACACACACACACACACACATATATATATATATATATATATATATATATATATATATATATATATATATATATATATCCTCGAGTAACCACCTTTCGTTCGCTTAATGTGAATTTTAACGCGTTCGTTATTATATTATGATAATCTATTCAAATAAACCATAAAAAGTGTTCAACTATATCTACTTCATTTAATCAGCGTGAAAAAAAATTGGCATTCATGAACATTAGCTCATAATTACCGTTTTTCAGAGCGTGTGAATGTTTACTTATTTCCGGAAGGGCCATCCATGGTTCGTGACACTGACTAAAAAGTCACTTGGCATATGACCGGACCGTGCCAGTTAGACCAAGGTATGGATATTATTAGTTTATAGCGTCTCCGTGCTTTTGAAATTAAAAAGAAATAAATGTAAAAATGAATAATTTTTTCCTGTTAATTCTATATGCAGTTTATACACTTACATTACTGCTTGCTTGTTCTTTACCATATAGATACATGACTCATTAGACTGAGAGAGAGACAGACAGAGAGACAGAGGGAGAGAGAAATTTTAAAATAGACACTGGTGAAGGGATACACATTTTATTATAATAGATTCAATGTCTTTTGGTGTAGAATATATGTTTATTATGAAATAATACTGAAACGAAAATGTCCGTAGTGAATATACATTCCCAGTGTAAATTTTTCTTACGTTGTATAAGAACCCCACATGATTAAAACCAAATATTTACATTGGCTATCTAGTTGTATTAATTCCCAAAGTTGGTTTTCCTGTTCGAAATACGTAAACAAAGTCATCATGTGATCTGCGGCGCTATTTTTAGCATATAATAGAAAATTCAAGGCCATAATGTCTGAAACAAAAGAGGCATTAGTGTAAACAGATTTTCATTATGATTTTTTTTAATTACATGAAATTACCTTTTTGAATCTCATTTTGTTTGATTTTACTATATAATTAAATTCTGTCGCTCTTTAAGAACGCTGGTGACAGCTGAAGACGTCGTTATCTCACAACAAGCGCGAGAGATCGCGAGAAACATGGCGCACGATTGAAGGAGGAAAATGAGAACAAACGATTTGGACGAGAATCTATCTATCTATCTATATATATATATATATATATATATATATATATATATATATATATATATATATATATATATATATATATATATAATTAATATATTTTCCTATAAGAAAAATAAAAATAAAAACATATTTACACTCTTAGCAAAACTGGTCCACTTAATATGTGCTAGTTATCTCGGCCCATACTCAAAGGAATATTTTTTTTTTTTAATTTGAGTCCACCTCAGTAAGTAAGGTGAATTCGTGTATGAGGAATTTTGAAAATGGATTTTGGCGAGCAAAAAGATTGAAATTATTCGACGATTTTAATAAATTTCGTTTGAAAATATAAGATTCTATTTATCGCATGATGGAAAATACTTATTTTAGTTGACCAAACCGCATAATAGCGTAGAGAAATGATTCTGAAATACACCCGGATGCCTCAGTGATTACACTTTCATTTGGATGACGTTATAACATCATTTATCAGGTGCTATTACATGTGTTACATACATACAAATTAAAATAAGGGTATATTAACGTAAATAACACAGAGCCATGTGGTATATATTACAAATATGAAGGGTAAGAGAGGTTTCGGTAAACCACATCATTCTACTATTATGTCAATAGGATCAGCTGTCTCCCCCTCACCCCCCGCACACACTTTGATCTACCAGTCTTTTGATCTATCATTTTTTTTCTTTATATTTTTCCGATTGTCCCTTTCTGTCATAAAATCTGTCTGCATATCTTTCTACCTGTCTTTCTGTCAGCCTTTATTTCTGTATGTCTGTCTGTCTATCTGTATGGATGGATGTATGTATGTATGTATGTATGTATGTATGTATGTATGTATGTATGTATGTATGTATGTATGTATGTATGTATGTATGTATGTATGTATGTATGTATGTATCTATGTATGTATGTATGTATGTATGTATGTATGTATGTAAGTATGTATGTATGTATGTATGTCGTCCTATCTCCCACGTTTTCCTATTAAAGAACTGTACGTGATGCATTCACTTGTATTAAATAGTCCTGATACAAAAGATAATGATCTAGTTTGATACAGATATGATTAAAATGGTGCCACGTGGCTTTCAATAATATTTGTACAATATACAATGATAAACAATGGACTGGAACTTTATTGTGCGTGAATACCTACATGTCAAATGACGCCACTCCTGAATCTTACCCATATTGTAATAGTTTAAAAAAGATATAATTGATCAGGCATAGAATTGTTGTATCCTAGATAATGTACATTGTATAGAGTTATGTATTGGCAATGTCCGAATACATGCTTAGCTATTCTGTTATAGCAGATATTTATTGTAAGTAGAAAATTTTGTAATTCACTCATTGAAGATCATTAGCTTCATACAAATTTAGTATATACGTAAATACTTAAATTTTATGAAATGTGACACCTGACATATTGTCAATTCTTTTCAAATGCTATGGAAATTCTAAACTTCAATCGTAACAGCTAGTATCGAGTTGTGTTGTATTTTCTAAAGCAACATTTCTTCCACCCCTCAATTCTAAAGTCAATACGCATAAATAGGAGAGCTGCTTTTCTACTATTTGTTAATGACCATTAGGTAGATAGATAGATATATGACAGTATAAAACGTAATATGTCAATATTGAAAAGCAGAGTAAAGATGTCGTTAATGAATTATTAAAATCTGCAACTAAATATAAATATTGAAGTTCTTCCTCAGAGACTTGGGAGACATACGATTATTGACATGACCACGTGACTTAGTGCTTAGTCCCTCATAATCGGGATTTTCATCCTGCCTACCGTATATACTCGCGTATAATTTAATACCAACTGCAAACTGCATAGACCCAGATCTGCTGTTGCATAATGCGCGGGCCGATCTGGGTCTATGCAGTTTGTAGAGACTAATCAGTAGAACAAACAACATAGACTCTGATCTGCCGGCGCATTATGCGACGGCAGATCAGGGTCTATGTTATTTGCATTTGGACCTGAATTATACGCGAGTTTAGACGGTAGTTTTGCATAATCTAGCATCAGGCTCTAACATCACAACCCCCACCCCACCATCAAAAAGACACATGAACATGCCTTGTTGCATGCATAATTTCATTACGATACGTAGAAAGGTAAACAGATTTGGCGGAGTATTGCGGCAGCCAAGAATAGTCACCGTTGATGACCTGAATCACTTCTAACAATTCAAACTAAATTTACGATTGCTCATGATAGTATAATCATGTCCTGTAGGCCAATTAGTTTTAAGTTCAATATAAAGGTGATATTTTTATATGTAACAATAATCCAGGGTTAATAATTCTGCCTTGAATGACCGCCAAACAGTACGTCATGGTTCACCTCAAATTCCCAATAACTTGCCTGTATACCCTACCGACACGGGTATGATGTTTCCAACTAGCCAGAAAAATCTGGGCAAAGTCGCAACAGAGCCTATGTCAAAATATTTAACTTTGTTTGTTGCTAAATTAAGTGACCCCAATATTATTATTCTATTCAAATGATGTTTGTGGAATTGATATGAAGATGTGACGGATGTGGTGTGCTGTAATGAAGAAAAAACAGAACGAGGACCTGTGAGCGATGCTTTGAGTAAGAATATCGATATAAAATGCACGTAATTTCGCTTTGTTTCTAAATTTTTGAACTGTTATTTTTCTAAACATTTGTTTTGTATCAAGTATGTAAGACAGTGGCGTACTAAGGGTAAATGGCGCCCGGGGCGACGATGATGGCCCAAAGGTCCAGAATACGAGGCCCGAATTTTTATCAGCTGTTTTGGCGCCCCAAGACCTCTGGCGTCAGCGGCAACCGCTCCGTCTGCACTACCCCCCCCCCCCCCCCGTTAGTACACTACTGATGTAAGAAACTATAAAATAATTTTAAATTATGTACCAAAAGTATGTACCAAAAGACTTTTTATGACCATATATGGTGTGCCTAGTTGCTCTACATTCTATGAGGGGCCGCGGGTGGCCGAGTGGTCTAAGGCGCTCGCCTTTACAGATCACTGACATCTCACCTCTGTCGTCGTGGGTTCGAATCTCGGGTTCGGCCAACATGGGTATGTGAGAAAGCTTGCCAGTAGCTTCCCTTGGGTCGGTGGTTCTTCCCGGGGTTTTCTCGGGTTCTTCCTTCACCAAATATTCTGGCCGCCATGTATGGCCTATCATGTGCTGAAAAATGGCGTTAAACCCATAACAACCAACCAAAATCTCTACATTCTATCCGTGATATTTTACATATTGTACTCTTTATTTTATTGTATTTTTGCAGCTTCTAATGACAACTATGGTACCATGCCTAGGCTCAGATGACTGCATATTGCCGAGGAGTTTAAACATCGTAATTTGCATTTTACTCGAGTTATGAGTTCATTCGATCGGCTTGAAATATTTCTGCAATACAGGAAAGATGGAGTTTTCACGACCGGAGACTTAATGCGTGGAAAACTGATGGTATCTTTAAAAAGGGGACTAAAATTGCTTGGTACGTTCTTGATTTCGTTTTTTTAACAGCAAACAGTATTAGTATAAAACCAAACAGTATTAGTATAAAACCAAACAGTATTAGTATAAAACTAAACAGTATTAGTATAAAACTAATCTGCTCAAGAGTGTAATGGTTTGGGATGATTAATTGCATTCGTGTAACCGATTGGGATGATTAATTGCATTCGTGTAACGATTTGGGATGAATAATTGCATTCGTGTAACGGTTTGGGATGATTAATTGCATTCGTGTAACGGTTTGGGATGATTAATTGCATTTGTGTAACGGTTTGGGATGATTAATTGCATTCATGTAACGGTTTGGGATAATTAATTGCATTCGTGTAAAGGTTTGGGATGATTAATTGCATTCGTGTAACGGTTTGGGATGATTAATTGCATTCGTGTAACGGTTTTGGATGATTAATTGCATTCGTGTAACGGTTTTGGATGATTAATTGCATTCGTGAACCAAATATGGCGCCAAAGCGAATACATTTTATTACATTCGGACATCCAGTATGTCGTCTAATCAAAAAACGTTCTGTTATTTTAAAGCTGGCGCATGAAGTATACTTGTATATTAATATTCCTTACGATGACAAGTAATAGTTCTTCATATTATTCTAGTCAACGGTGTATTTTTTTCTCTCCGTGGTCACATAATGACTAATGATGCAGCGATATATTTTGACACACAAGTAGTCCTTCAGACAGTTTTCTCATAACATACAAAATATTTTACTGTAATATTCAAACTTTTTAAGGCTAAATTAATTTGCTTCAGGGATTGAAGTAAAATTTCGTGGCAGGGGTCAGGCAGAATGGAAGGAAGGAGAGGGGACTGATCAAAGATGTATGTATGAGACCGAGGACTATTTCAACGACAGCATGATGGTATTTGGAAAAGGTGAGGAGAAAACATGTATACTTTTACCAATGTCATATGAGCAATTACCTTTAGGAATAGGGTCTACAGGTGATGTGACTTTTGAGGATATATTCTGATGATTGGAATATATATGTACATTTTCAGAGTACAAATAGTGCTATGGGGGTCCAAATACTTGTCAAAGAAAAGGTAAAGATATATATATATATATAGGTATATATATATATATATATATATATATATATATATATATATATATATATATATATATATATATATATATATATATATATACATATATATATATATATATATATATATATTTAGATATATATGTGTGTGTGTGTGTGTGTGTGTGTGTGTGTGATTTCGATGAATTTCCGTCCTTTGAAAAGAAAATGAGCAGATGGTAAATTCAGAGATTACAACTGATACAGAGTGACTTTTGTTTGCTATTAAGACTATTTCTCATACTAGATTAGAATACGTGACTAACAAATTTTCTCGACTATTTTCAACTTTTAACCCGTAACCCCACTCCTAACATGCATTATATGGAATTATAAGTGATATCATGGTTTCTCCATTAAAATATCCCAAATGACATAAAGGTCCTCCTATGTTGCTCTCCTCTATCTTTCTGTTTAATAACGCTCACAAATAATTTTGAATCCCGCGAGATTTCGTGCTTATCTTGCAATAAGTACTCGCGTAGAAGGCGAATCCAAATGCAAACAACATAGACCCTGATCTGCCGTCGCATAATGCGCCTGCAGAGCAGGGTCTATGTTGTTTGTTCTACTGACTAGTACTTACACACTGCATAGATCCAGATCTGCCGGCTCATTATGCGACGACAGATCTGGGTTTATGCAGTTTGCGATTGGTATCGATTTATACGCGAGTATATACGGTAACAAGGAAATATTAAAACACGTGACATCAAAACCTTTAAAAGCATTTGTTTGATTACTAAATTAACATAAACTCTCATTCATTAAGAGACTAGATTAAATAAAATGCAATTTTAAAAAAAATATTTGAAATATAATACATATTCAGAAACTCAATTAAAATATGTGAATGATTCCACTCCAAATATTGTTACAGGACCTAGCGGCGAGGCAAGTGCCCTAGAATGCGAGTACCTAGGAACCGGCCAGCATGTATTTGAGTTCAGATACCAGTTGCCTAGCAACATACCCCCATCATTTGAAGGTAAATCATCAGCTTTCTAGCGATTAATCCAGAAATCCATGAATCGGATTTGCTAATTCATCAACAAGGAAACCAAGGAAAACCAGTTTGTTATATAACGGATGCAGCTTTTTCAATATAAGTGGGAACATGTTTAGTGGAGGGGAGTTTGTTGTTCTTTTTGTTTGCAGTTTTTATTTTTATTTTTTTATTTTTCTAAAGTAGTATACCCTCTAAATCTGAGAACAAGTTTGAACCGCAAAAGTTAAGATTTTACAGCAGATAAAAGGCGAAATCAAGGGAGTGCGATTTTATTACATATCCATTTATGATTACATTGATGATCTGGTGTTTGATACTGATGTTCAAACCTATCATGCTCACTTGTATGTCTGTCATGATGCAGATATTCCCATAATGTGCACACTTTCGACGACATTAGCACACTTTTTTCCATTAATGTCAAAACAATCTAAACACATATGCTTTTTTATGCGTCTCTATGTCGAACAAAGTTTCTGGTTCAAAAAGAGCTCTTACCTTCCGATATTCATATAAAATATTGAATGCGACAAGTATTGTACTGTACTGGCGGCCATGTACATCTTAAGATAAACGAAAATTATTGCTGGTGTTATACATTGCAG
Source organism: Margaritifera margaritifera (assembly GCA_029931535.1). Taxonomy (NCBI): domain Eukaryota; kingdom Metazoa; phylum Mollusca; class Bivalvia; order Unionida; family Margaritiferidae; genus Margaritifera; species Margaritifera margaritifera. The sequence continues at coordinate 343,912 of JAQPZY010001603.1, forward strand.
GTTCACACGGATTCGTGAGATACTGGGTCAAGGCAAAGATTCATGGGCCCTGGGGTCTGCTGGATCAAACTGGAAAGGTGGAGTTTGGGATAGAACGGCCTTATGACCTCAACGCAGTTCCTGGTGCTGACGTAAGTAAATTATTTCTATTTTCCTCATTTTTCTCTCATTTCCGTTTCCTTTGTATGCAACCTATCCATGCATTTTACATAAGGTCTTGAGTTCAGTTTCCGGTAAGGGAAAATTGTTTCCTCGCTTACCATCGTTCTTTCTGCTCCGAAAATGCTCGGACAGAATTTCCAGAAATAAATCTATATAATACTAAGAATAAAATACAAACATGTCAGTTGGAGAGATGAGAGAAACGTTTATATCCAACCAATACAATGGCACTCTAGTAGGATTTTATTTAGAATCTAAGTCTATGGACAAGTACGAATAAATGTTGATTGAATCACTTCTTCTATGCCAATCACGTCTGCTGATGGGTGGGATAATAAAACTTTAGAATAAATGGTTTGAGCTCAGATTAAAGGGGGGATTTTGGTAAGCTGCTACCTTGACACGCCTTGGATATACTTGAAACACTCCTATGAGACTTTTATAGTAGAAACCTCTTCTATTCAGTGAGTCTACCAATGATAAGTGCAAAAAAAATCAGTTATTCGACATGAAAATGATTGAAGTCTGAAAATATAACGCTACTAATGGATTCAGTCCTATCGGAAGATATTACAATTTTTATACAGTGTATATATGTTATTCCATCTATTCGACCAGGAACCGGTTGAGGATGAAGACGCATGCATTATGTGCAAGAGCTGTTTTGGAGGAGGTTCCGTATATGCCACGTTCCGAGCTGAACGCCGAGGATACGTTCCTGGGGATACAATTGTTTTTAATGCTGACATCTCGAATGGATCAGACTCACCTATCGAGTCGACAAAAATTACATTTTATCAGGTAATTTAGCAATACATTTCAAAGCAATCTATGACACATACATACATACATACATACATACATACATACATACATACATACATACATACATACATACATACATACATACATACATACATACATACATACATACATACATACATGCATACAAACAATCCCTACACATACCTTCGTGCATACAAACAATCCCTATACATACCTTCGTGCATACAAACAATCCATATACATACCTTCGTGCATACAAACAATCCCTATACATACCTTCGTGCATACATACAATCCCTATACATACCTTCGTGCATACATACACACCCCTATACATACCTTCGAGCATACAAACAATCCCTATACATACCTTCGTGCATACAAACAATCCCTATACATACCTTCGTGCATACATACACACCCCTATACATACCTTCGTGCATACATACAATCCCTATACATACCTTCGTGCATACAAACAATCCCTATACATACCTTCGTGCATACATACACACCCCTATACATACCTTCGTGCATACATACAATCCCTATACATACCTTCGTGCATACAAACAATCCCTATACATACATTCGTGCATACATACAATCCCTATACATACCTTCGTGCATACATACAATCCCTATACATACCTTCGTGCATACATACAATCCCTATACATACCTTCGTGCATACATACACATATATAGATGCAGATACACAACCATCAGCAGATATATACAGATCTAAGACAGAAATCTGCATCAGTCCTTTTCAAGCCACAGCTGTCTACTTCATTCACAATGACCTGAAGATTAACGATTTAAAAAAAAAAAAATTTTTTATTCTAGACAGGACTTTTTCGGATATTACTGAAGTCTTCGTGTTTGTGGTTTCTTCTGAAATACGCACGACAAACTTGGAACGTACACTAGATGGCATAGGATTTTATGTAAAAAAAACACCAAAACAAAAAAGAAAACAAAAAGAAAATAAGAAAAAAGAAAAAAAGAAAGAACAGATATTGTTTGGTTTGGTTTTGGGTTTTACCGTACAAAAACACATGAAGGCTGTATATGGTCCCGAGGCAATTTGGGTAAAGTGTCTTGGCCAGGACACGCCACAGTAGCTGACGCGGGCTGGTCCGATGGAAGGATTCTAACCCTCAATCTTCTTGTTGCGAATCCGGCAAACTAACCACTCAGATACCGCGACTCCAAAGAGACAAAAGCACATGAAAAAATAAAAACTGATGCTGATGTGGTAAACTCCATTAAGACATAGATGTATCATTCATTTTATTAGTCCAGTACCTTTTTGAAGTTTACTTTCCGTTTTGAATGCAAAGACCAGGTTCCGTATTCTCCAAACATATTGAATATGGAACTCGAAACAAAAATCTGGTGTTTTCAAAACCGATCAATTCCATGTGGGCATTATGGGATTGCGAACTACATGTAAGAACTACTCACCTCCGAAACTGAAGAGTTTGACAACGGAAGTGCATCAATCTGTATGGATAATTTTACGTTTACAAAAACACATGTTAACTCAATTTTAGGAAGAAGTTTGCTTAGTTCAAATTGCAGTCAAGACACATATTAGATTCACTTTCATCAAAACAATCCATGTAAAGGGGTCAAGTGATTGGAACTGTTTGGTTAGACTCTAAACATACACATGTGTCCGCCAAGCTGGTTGGTGTAGGGATAATGTACAAAATTGTCTGGTGAATTGCCATATAGCAGAGGCACTTACTTATTCTGTACGAGTGTACGGACCTCAAGCTCAAGCTTTGACAAGTGTGACACTAAGTACTGTAATATGGAATAAAGATAGAATCATTAGACTGTCACATTCTCCTATGTTACTTTCATTCCTCTACTGGCGTCTTAAACTCAGTTAAACAAATGCCCTCCAAGTGTCCCATCTGGTTTGCGAGTTTTCAATTTCAGCTCGAGTTTGTGTTCAAAACTTTTCTAAAATACACGGAAAGTTATTCGAAAAAAAAAAGGCATCACGAAAGGTAGGCTAACCAAGAGTTATTTAGACCATTATTTAAAAAAAAGAGAGAAAAAAAAAAAAGAACAAGTTGTAGAAATATTTAAGGCCTGCACTTCTGCTGCAACATTTTAAGTAAAGAATCAAACGCGGCATGTGGATAAGGTCATACCACCGTGTAGAAACATTCCACACGTTAGCAGTTCAGGTTATATTTTGTAAAATATGTCCATATCGATAGCCTATTTTCTCAAGTATCTGTCATATCCTAATACAGTTAACAACATATGGATATAGTCCACTCGATTCAAATACAAGCGAGAAAACAAAGATAGCTGAGTTGTCCCGGGGGCGGCTGGAGGCGGGGGATGAAGACGAATGGAAGAACAGCAAACTTCCGTTGCCTAACCTACTTCCGGTTTCCTCTTTACCAGGATGTCCATTTATAGATATAGACTACATCTTAGAGGTAAGTGTATATTGTTTCTTGTAAATGGGCCATATATTGTTTCTTGTAAATGGGCCATACATTGTTTCTTGTAAATGGGCCATACATTGTTTCTTGTAAATGGGCCATACATTGTTTCTTGTAAAGGGGCCATACATTGTTTCTTGTAAATGGGCCATACATTGTCTCTTGTAAATGAGCCATACATTGTTTCTTGTAAATGGGCCATACATTGTTTCTTGTAAATGGGCCATACATTGTTCCTTGTAAATGGGCCATACATTGTTTCTTGTAAATGGGCCATACATTGTTTCTAGTATAATTTTCCGCAAATATTCATGGACTGCGTGCAAAATTAAGACCTAATAGGTGACGACGTTACACCGAGTTCTCGATGTTTTAAAATTTTCTAAACCTTAAATTCGTTATGTTCAATAACATATCTACATTCAATGACAATTTTGCTTAAAAATGAAAAATACATACCATATTAAACTCAGGAAGGGTACGTAGACTCTAGCCACATCCGTTTTTAATTGACCTAGGTTTAATGTGTGGAAAAATTAACTTAATAAAATCAGATATAAAAGAAACTCTACGATACCCATGCTCCAAATGCGATGTCATGCTATAACGTGGTAATGGGGGGGGGGGGGGGGGGGAGGAGGGGGGTAATGTGTACGCAAACAGTTATCTGGTTGTAGATCCCACCCCACCCCATCCGCCTTTATCGGTAAAAGAAACCCATGGGTACAACACTACTGAGCAAAATATACCACCACCACCCCGTCCCTGATGCATTATATGGAATTAAAAAGGTATAGCCTGTCAGATTTTCTTCAAATTTCGTCTACAGAAAGGCAAAATATGGTACTTAAATCTCCATACGAGTGCAGGTGTTGGAAAGTTCGTTTGTCAGAACAGGGGCGGGGCAAATGAACCGAATTTCGGCAAATTTTCAAGCATTGTTCCTAGTTCACATGCTAAATTTGAACGGGTGCAGAATAAGTCTGACTTTTAAAAATACAATTAAATCACCATGTACACTGATAAAGAATTTTATTTTAAATGATAAATGCTCCATTGTTTGACAGTTTTCACAGCAAAGACATGAGCAGACAATATACGTGTCACATTGTGAAATGTTTTGAGAACTGTCCAGCGTCACTTTAAATTTTAGTTAAAGGCTGATTCATCGGAAGCGGATGTTGAACTTCGAATCCCCTTGGTTATACTGATTGGCAACATCCCACTTGCATCTGCAGCATCTACGCCGAACGCAAGAAGAGACCTCACGAACCTCTACACGGAGCCTATGCCTCTGCCTATAATGCGTCAGCCGACAGCTCTCAGCGCCATCATGTCAGTGAGGGCGTCACCCATTGTGGCTCTCGCCCCCATGGCAACGGAGATGGAAGACATGTTTTCAGAAAATAAACTGGTGCGATCTGACTCGACTCTATCTATGAGGCGTTCCAAGGGAAGTCGATTCAAACTTGTCAGGATACTGTGTGAGTAAACTTATTCTCGAATTTTAATTGAAAAAGGAACAAGAGAGTTTAAAAAGATTTTAAAAATAAAATTGTAATGAATATTTATCTACAGTTATTAGGACGCACAAAAGAGAAGGCGCAGGGTGCGCTCATAGCTTAGCTATTAAAATGTGGTGACACTTACCAGTAGTAAAAGTATAAACAGTGATGGACCACTCACTTTTTTGTGTTTTCACATCCCGTAAATGGGATACTAAAACAATAAAAAATCAAAATTAATACTTACTAGACCAGCAAGAGTAGGGGTTGTTTTGAAAATCACTAAAAATACTAGACCACTCATGATTTCGTGTATGACTAATAAAAATCAAAATTAAGAATTCTCGTCGAGAGGAATCTCGTCATCTGCTAGTATGTGGGCGTTTTTAGAGTGTTGGTAACCAAGCTCGTTGGTCAAGGTGTGTCGCATTGGATTACAAACCAAAAAGCATACGGCACGGTTCTTGCCGGAGGTGAACTTTTGTTAAATTACTTTCGGAGCTCCTAGCCTTTCATTTCGACCTAGGGCCTCCAGTGTGGGTTAAATACAACCGTGTAATTAAAGTGATTCAACGACATCCCGGCTGATTTGACGTAAGAAAACAAAGCGACAACTGACACACTGTCAATTCACCGTAAGACGGCGCGATGAATCATGTTCCTGTGGGCCTCCAGGTGCACCCAAATCTCCTAAGATGGCTGTCCTCATTGATTGAAAAACCAGAGAGGGCACACGGACATAATGTCTAAAAGTATAAGCATTAAATATAGTTAAATATATAATATGAATTGCTTAAAATATAAAATAGTAGTTAAACAATTTTTTTTTTTAAATTACTAGACCAGCTTGGACGTTCGACAATTTTGTTATATTAAGGGAAAGAATAGTTAATATATCTACAGTAAATGGCTTTACTGCATAGGTTGAACGGCAAAATTCACGTCCTCACAAATTTGAACAAAATTTTAATTGTCTCAGTTGGGGTCATAGCAATAACCTACACAATTAAAGGCGTGAAAGAAAGAAATTCTTACATTGGTAGAATGCGACATTCATTCCAATACATTACGAACTTTTTACAAGATATTCAACAATGGAGAAATTACGAAAACAGTTACGGAAATGATAAAGGCATGGAAAAAGCGCGATTCTAGGTGTATTTTACCTAAGGCATACTTTTATCAGACAATAAAACAAAATAGTCCTTGATAAACTCTGATATAGATAAAGGCAGTAACGGTTTAAACAACTCTTCGAGAGAGAATTAAGACGATTGTAATTGACAAGTTTTTGCAGCAACATGGTATAACCGTAAAAACTGTGACTAATGATGCGTGGAAAATGACATTTACTATGTTCCTTTTAATAATCAGTTATTATGCCTGAACAGTGCCCCTCGCTCAACAAGGGACATGGGAAATTTAAGACAGCATTCAATATATATATATATATATATATATATATATATATATATATATATATATATAATGGGAATTACCTTTATGGCTAAAAAAAGATGTCTTAGGATACACGTCATACATCATTGATGAGTTTGTATAGTCTTACAAAACATGCATTAGGAATCTATTATATCCTTCTCTAGTATAAAGAAACTGGGTTGAGAAGATTAATGATGAGAACAGATGAAGAATTTAAGAAATACTGCTAGGAACAGGTGTTCATTGTAAAAAGCAAAGCTCAAAAGTCAAAATCATTTTGCACAGCGAATGCATGGCTTACTTATTCAAGTAATTAAACTCTTTAAGGAAGATATACCCTACTTATTTAAAACCTTTATAAATTTAGAATGATAAATAAGGGATTTGTATGCATCATCTGAATAGATTTGAAATGCTAACTAAATATTCCTTATGTGTCACCTTTATGGACTTCATATGATCAACAAAACATTTGTCTTTTTTGGTTTGGTGTTTTACGGCAGAGCATCACAGTTAGGTATTTAGTTCCGATACAGCTGGAGTAAAATACCTTGTCTAAGAGCACACCACAGTAATCGACTCGAGCTGATTCGATGTTGGGATTCAAATCCGCACCCTTTCGGTCGCGAGTCCGGCACGCTAACCACTGAACCACCGGGAATTACTGCCGTTATTAGTCGACTTTTATGACATGCGAGAGGGTATATCAGGCCTATTCTACATCTCGGAGTCCAACAAAACATTCTTCTGTATCACTTACATAAAATTAGTATGATAAATAAATTATTCTAACGTATTATCTTTCCAGCTATGGTCGACGAGGAGATTGAATGTCAGGCGGACGTCAGGGTGGATACAAGGACGTCATATCGAAGTGGTGACATAAGCAGCAAAACAGATTCGACATCGATACAGGAAGAATATGAAGAGACAGTGGTGGAAGTGGAAGATAGTTTATAACTACACATATGGCTGCTAAGTGCGCATGAAATGAAAATCAAAAGTTAAAAATATTTGACTGTGAAACAGATATATAGAACGTCTCGGAATATTGGGAAATTATTCAAGACGATCAAGATTACCCCCATTTCCGGCCAAAATTGGGTAAAACCAAATGAACACTCCAGTAAACATGCTTTGCGATAATCGAAGAGTATGACCAAATACGACCAATGATTTAAATAGAAATATTACACCCGCTAGCGTTTCATTAAGAATATTGTGTGGCATGTACCAGAATATATTAATTAGTCACAGACTGGAATCAGGTCATATATTAATCATATCTAACACAAAATAACACGAACTGAACATTTGAGAGGAGGTATCCACATCACAAAAATTACTTCCTGATAATAACGTGTATTTGTTGAAATTGCATTCCAACTTCATGGATGCTTCGTTCATATTTTTAAGGACGTAAGTGGGAAATGAAAGTGAAACATTCATGTGATTTTCCCAAATACACTTCTGGAGTCTGGTTCCCTTTTCGCATTGGTCAAATATTTTTACGTTCATATGTACGAACAATACAGTGCACTTATAGCAGGATACAGTTACATGGAAATTACGGTGGACTAGCAGAACCATAACTTGAAGTTCTGTTAAAATAAGACGTCTAATGTTGTCAAAAGCAAATATATTCTTGGTAAAGAAACAGCAACAAAACAAACATTTTTTTAAAAAGAGATAATGTGATCTTGATTCCGTTGACATCTTTCAGAAACCTTTAAATATAACATATTTTCCGCTAAAAGTAGGATATTTAAGGGTAAAATTACGAAAAGTATTCAGACGCAGACAACTCTGGCCAGTTTTTACACGATATAAAATAAATTTTAAAAATAAACGGCATATGCGTAATAATTATTTACATATTTTTTCACAAAATGTGTTAAAAAGTGAGTTTTCTTAATTTCTTTGTTTTCAATCTTATTCTTTATTTTGTTTGTTTATTTTTAAGTTTTGCATGAATTTACTTTGAATTATATATTGATAGTTGGCATAAATGTTAATTATATTATCTTATCATTCCTTTATTTCTTTTTCACTTTTCACTACATCGTTGTTATTGTTTTTCTAAATTAATAAAAGACATTTGCCATAAATATACCTCTCTTAATCTTTGCTTAGATGTTTCCAATAGGATATGAAGAAACATATACTTGTAACACATGTCATGGTGCGTCCATTTTATGACAGGCCTATCAAATGCTTGTAAGCAATTATTCCTTATTGGTGATTCTAGTGGGTTGCTTACAAATCAAATTGTCTTCAGTGTGTGAACAGTTGAGTAATTCCCTTTGCTTCGTTTTCGCGAATACCTTGATGATACTTTATTATGTCATGTAGCATCTAACTGGGCCATTTTGTCTTCCAATTTTGGCATAAAGTACATAACATACACAACAGCACTGTTGAAGTATGCACAGTCATTTCAGTTAGAAGTTGTTTTGTTCTTATAGCAGTCGATATGTTAATGAGTGAGATAATCATAATCGATCTCCACCTCATGCTCCTTTTCTCAGCTGCCATACAAATAATTGTTGCACTCTGTTCCAAACAGCGCCAGTTATTTGCTCTAAACCAGTGGTTCCCAAACCCCGGGTCGCGACCCTATACTGGTACTGCATTTTGGGTCGCAAAAGATGGTATTTAGGGTCGCGATCAAAAATGTTTGGGAACCACTACTCTAAACCATGTGCTTTGTAACTGTGCAATCACTCATGCCAGGCAACAGCTGGTAACTCTTCCATTGCAACAGGTAAAGGACTTTGGCATTCTATGCTGTCACACGCTCACCTGTATTGCAACAGCAGGTGAAAAGATAATGAGGTACTAAGTGAGGTTGGTAAATATGCAGAAATATTAATTAAGTCTCGAAATACATTTCCCGGATAACAAACTTTTTCGATCACAAACACGGTTATTAACTTCTGTTACACCCCCTGATAGAATATAGATGAAAACAAACTCCTCGAATTGCCCAGGTGACACTCTCTGTTCTCTCGAAACGATACAGCCACCAAAAGTTGATGTCTGTAAGATTCTTGAAGAATGGCCTGGTTTTTTTTTTTTTTGGTTTTTTTTTTGCATTATTTTTAAGGAATTCGCAGAAAGTACAGAAACATCAAGACTTAACACAGAAAAGCTCAGTAATATTTATTTTATGAACTTTTCTAAGTAAAAAATCTCAAAGCAAGAATTAGTTCAGTTACAGCTCAAAACAAGGCTGACTTCGGGATCAAAGGGTCTCTGCAGAAAGTGGCATTGTTTACTAATGTCATCTGGGGAGCAGTTCGAGATGAATGTGGTCGAACCAAAGGCAAACATCAAACTTACAAGAAAGCATACACAAGTAGACCTTCGGGAAGATGCTTATGTGCGATGCTAATTTTCGAACCTTAACGTGTAGAGAACCATTCAATGACTATCGTATTTATAGTCCCACTACCTTAAAGAGAAAAGAGACAAATAAAAGTATAAATATTGCAAGCCCGCATGCAGTGAAAATACAAATTGAAAACAAAAGAAAAAAAAATATATCTACCTTGAGAAACTATGATTTAAATCTTTTATCGCAGAATGAAATATGTGAAAAATGGGTATACCCAAAATTAGACGAAAATACAAAACGTACGAAATGTGCCATTGGAGATTTTAAAGTAGACCGAATTTCGGACACTTTTTTGAGCTGGATTGCTTGTCTTCCTTTTGTCAGGCTCTTCACACAAGAAAATAATAAAACGCCACTTCTATAAAACTAGTAACTATGCTATGATAGTGACGACGATGGAATGCCCCCCCCCCCTCTCTCTCTCTCTCTCTCGAAAACCATCCTTATGCATGATGTACGGGTGTAATAGAATCCATCCTATACGTTGGTGTGGGATAGTGAAATCACACCCAAATGTAAGGATTTGTGGGCAGGAATAACGCTTTTCCGAGTTCCTGCCCAGAAATTGTGATATCTGTGGCTGAATTTCCCTATCCCATACCAAAGCACATGTTTCTTTTTTTTTTTCTTTTTTTTTTTTCTTTTTTTTTTTTCTGCCATTACTCACGAGAATTTAGTGTCAGAAAGAAGAAAAAAGAAAAAAAGATGGCGCATTGTCAGTATCGATATGGGTTTATAAATTGTAATTGTTTACGTCAATAGAGAGAGCATTAAAGCAAGATTAAATATTTACAGTTCGGAAAAATGTGTCTTGTCAATAGTAAAAAGCATGACACCTTGCAGACGTTCATGACGTCACAAGCATAATAACGTCATCTTCAGCGTCAATAAATGTATTCATATGGGTAGGCCTATCTCACATGTCTTTCCCACATGGGCAAACTGGTCACGCTTACATATTTACATATGAAGGAGAGAAAACGACATCAAATGTCATGGCTTCAGGCGGATATAATCAGCAGCGAAAATTCATGAATTGCATGCACTGGCAGAACAAAGAAACTATATTATATCTCATTCTACTGCGTCCTGAGTGACAAAAGGTTGATACTTTGGGACAGATAAGCAGATGCAACACCAAAAGATGTCTTCCAAAATAAGGTAGAAGGATATTTTTTGTCTCGAACTGAGGTGCAATTTCGTCTTGATAAGTTACAAAATAATTTAAATAAGTTGTCGACATCTGTTTGCCTCTTCGCTCTACACTGGTGAAACACGTTGCTTTTAGAAACATACACAAACACTTTGATTAAAAGAAAGAAAAGATGAGGAGTGTGTTAAAGAATAATACAACACAGCAACTAGAGTTGAAGCGAATAGTCGAACATTCTAATCATAACACTTCTTTTGCGAATATTAGAATAGAACACTGGTATTCAAATATTTGTTTGTTTACCTAGCAAGTTTGGGAGTATTTTGGAAAAGAAACAAACAAGGCGAAATGTTAACTATGCAACGTTGAATTATTTTGCAAGGGAGCAACTTCAAACCTGCCAAATCAACTGAAATCCAAACTCCGACATACAATGTAATTATAATGTCAAAATTCTGAGTAGTTACATTGTTCACAATATCATTGTCATTCGGAAACTACTGAAAAGATAACGTGTAATATGGCAAGTTAATGAGGACCCGTGCCCGCCTGAGCTGAGATTTCCTGAATATGCATAAACCTGCTTAACCAATCACTGAGAGCGCAAGTAAATTTATCTCGCCATTGTGATCCAACATGACCTTTTACACTGTTTGAATGAGCCAATCAGAGTTCTCTTCTAAGCACATTCACTTATCGATCGATCAAACGCGCACTTTCATTGATCTGTAGGAGATTGTTATATTGTGTTGTTCCTGACGGAGATTTAATTACGCGTACTCATGAAAAACAAGGAAATCTCAGCGCAGGCAGCCATGGGTTATAGCCCGTGGCTTGTGACGATGTAATCAACCGCAGCTCAGAAATATTTTTGAACTGTTGTCGGACATTCGTTCCGTCAGAAGAAGTTGTAGTGAATCCCGCATACCATTATTACCTTTATCCCCCAGATCATCTAGCCTAGGAGAATTAACTCTCGTTTATTTGTTCAAGTTTTTAAGTCATTACACGGCTATGGAATTGCATATATGTTTAAAATCTGACAGTATCCTTTTCATTATTTTCTTAGATAGTCACTAATGCAGATGTCAGTCTCATATCATTTACATGTAATGGTTCAGTTTCCATGACTTCGGAACTGAAACATTTAAGGTGTACGGGTAGAGAGTTTACTGTTAAAATAAAGCTTGCTACTCTGTTCTTTCTGTGCATTAGTAAAAGGCCATAGTTATCAGCATATATTTTAAGTTGCTCGAGTATATTTCACTTTATCTTTCTTGTGTATTTTTGAAAACGACTTAACTGTTTGTTGGGAATCCCTCTTTACTCATGAAACCAAATGGTCTACTCCCAAAGTTGGATGAGGCAGGGAACTAACCCTGGTATTTGCATGATCATTGAAGCAGATACATTATGCTGTTTACAGAAGTCACAAGGTTATTTCACACCTATTGTAGTTATCATAAAATAAGCTCAATACCAATTTATGGGTTTCATGCAATTATTTACAGCGTCTGAACACGAGAGTCTTATGGCTTAGTAAAAACTCGCAGTGTCCAAGTCAGTCCCGTGGGATATGTCATGCAAATATTACAAATTTCAGAAGACCTACAATCAACATATCCAAATTTAATTAATAGACATTGGTCACATGAATGTGCGATTTTGATTTTGATTGTGAACAAATCTCGTTCTAGAGAATTTTTCTTAGACAGTCCCTGCAGTTAGCTGAACTGGTAATCGAGTTTATACCCTTCCTTACCGTCCGCCTTCAGCACATGAGGAACATTTATGATCGTACTGAGTTTAAGGATAAACGTTGAAACGTTGACGGAGAATTTTTCATTCCAAATGGCAGTCTTGAATGTTCTGATATGTCTGAATGAGGTAATCCAGAGTATCTTTGAATAAATTCACATAAATCCCAAAGTCAAGTATTAATCCAATATGAGAATGAGCACATTTAGTAATTCCAATGAATATTTCAAATAAATAATTCCTCTCTCTGAATTTGCTCTGATTTTCACAACTATAACATCTGATTACTAAATAAATTCCTTAATAGACTTATCCTAATGATATGAAGTTTAGTATAGGAATGAAATCTTGTTTACCAAACCTGTATAAATATAAAGACAAGTCATATGACGAAATATTCTAGAATATGAGAAATTCTAATGGAAAATTCCGGCGCGTACGTGACTTTTCTCACATCGAGATATGGAAAATTCCAATCTAATTGTTAAATGCTATGTAAACCAGACTGACCTTGAACTCAAAAGCTATAAATATGTTGTTTGCAAAATGACTGAAGTACAACTTACCTCATGGACACATATTATAAATTCTATGTACACAATACAGAGTGAAAGATAATATTACGGTAGAGGTCTTATGGAAACTGTATATATATATATATATATAGGGGGGGCGCTCTACAGATAATACATGCTTCTAAGAGAGTGACAGGTGTAAGATGAAGTATTTTGCATTTGCAACATGCACACTGGAGAGAATGTTGGCATACCTCTATGTTACTTTCATGTACTGTGGCTGAAATTTCTTTACATATTCTACTTGTGGAAACTGGACATGATCTAAGCACACAGCAAACAAAATGGCCACTCCAAAGTACTCGAAAAATCAGCCCGAATTAGTCAAAAGTGCACTATTTTCAGCAGTTATTAAAATAGGGAACGAATTTTGCCAGAGCAGACAATACCAGCCTCTGAAAGTACAATGAATGAATTACAAAATATCCAAAAAGTAAAAAAAAAGGTATCGGCTCTTTTTTTTATTTACCTTTGAAGTCTAGGAAGTGAAAATGAACAAGCGGAGCTAGCAGTTTTTTGAGAGGTGCACATCTTATGTAAGACCAAGCTGTATACTCTATAACCCAAATTTCACCCATCAATCATAAACCAAAATAAAGGGAATTCAAAGTTCTTTTAACAATACCTAAGATATACATGGTCTTTTTTAAATAGCCAGGACAGCCGGTGAGGAAAACCTGGGTAATTCTTTTTCTTTAAAAATCTGACCCTATGCAAAGTACGAAATGGATCTGTTTCTAGGAGAAATTTAAACGAATATAGATTTTACAACGGAAACAATCAAGATTAAAACATTTCAATGACATTCATCCATATTTGAATATGATAATCATTCAGAAAATTAGGCAATTTGACTCAGTGAAAACTCAATTGGCCTTAACTACCCATTGAAGATGTTAAACAAATTGAAGATATACAGTTTTATTACAGAACAAGGTTTATAGACACATTGAACAGAGGTGAAATGGATAATGCTATTCAACGTTTATTCGATATTTACATACCAACATTTTGACAGAAAATAATAGATAACACAAGATGGATGTTTCAACGTGCACCTCTGGTGTAGTGACAAGGGAATACCTCGCTTAAGTAAAGGCGACGCCGAACTCAATATATTGTCGTGCAAGAAGCAACGTGTAATGAAGGTGCGAAGCATGGATACAAGTGTATGGTAAAATCATAAACAATCAAAACAGCCAAAAGCATTCAGTTAGAGTTTACATGGAACCCTAAATCAAACCACACGAGACCAAACCAATAGTTTACAGCGGAACAGATTATATTCAAGTATTTTACCATGCATTGGCTACGATTGCAATACTGCTGTTTAGAGAAGTAAGACCGAAATATGTAAAACCTATGGTGTTTACAGAGGAAGTAGAAAAAAGCATTTTAATTCTATAAATATGTGTTACATCAGTGAAAAATATGTAATTAAAGATAAAGTTCGGGATAACTACCACTTAACAGGTAAGTCTAGAGGTCTATCACATAACAAATCTAATTTGAATTTTTAATATGTAAAATACATACCATTGTTTTTTATAACTTGTCCAGTTATAACAATCGTCTGTTCATCAAGAAATAATCCAGAGGAAGAGGTAAAAATCATACCAAAACAACGACGAAAATATGGATTTCATTGTTGATAGGTTCGGGAAAGAAGGAAAAGAAATACCAGTTGAAAGGTTAATCAGGTCTGTAACACGAAACAGTCAATGGAAAAACTGCTAAAAATGTAAGTGATGACAAATTTACACAAACACTGAAATAGTTTCAAATATGTAGCCTCAATATTTGAGGAAAGACATTTACACGTATGAATACACGGGTATATGTTAAAGGTTTAATGAAATAGCTATACGACCAATATTAAAGTTTACTAATCTCTGAACGATTCAAAAGTATCAAATACAAATTGCCAATATATTAACAATGTCATGGAACGTTTAACCTTCAAACACTTTGAGATCACCATGATTATTATGTAAAGAAAGATAGATTGATGTTACGTAACCTTTTTGTAGGAGTTTCGTAATGTCCGGGTAAAAATTTACAAACTATCCGCTGCACACTACTCAAGTCCTTTCGGATCAGCACATAGCGTACGTTCAAAGATGTTAGATATACAATTTTAACTTTGAACAGACTGGTATGTTCCTGATGAATGAGAGTGGAATACGGGTTGGAATTAGTATGATGCCACATAGACACGCTGAGGTAAATCAAGATTTCTACATGGTAAACATGCTTAGATAAATATATAAAAATATGGTACGTCCAAGCTTCAGATGTCAGTGGAGCTAAGTACAGAAGGTTATGGTCAAAGTTATTCATTACGAATATAGGCGCCACAAATCTTTACAAATGCTACATGATCCAATATATGCCCTTATAATATTATATATATACAATTAAATGGGTAAATTACGAACATATTAGATGAGTAGAATAAACTCTGTTCGAAACTCCAGATCACTATGCTACTGGTTTTATTTTAGAAGCGGATTTGGCGATTCCATTACAAAGGTACAAACAACAACAAAAAGTACCAAATTTGGTATGTACATTGAAAAAGAAAAACAAGTATGGCATTCACTACTGAAAATTAAGCTGTACATACAGTTAGGTTTAAATTAAAGCTGTACATACAGTTAGGTTTAAATTAAAGCTGTATATACAGTTAGGTTTAAATGAAGCTGTACATACAGTTAGTTTTAAATTAAAGCTGTACATACAGTTAGGTTTAAATTAAAGCTGTACATACAGTTAAGTTTAAATTAAAGCTGTATATACAGTTAGGTTTAAAACTAAACGATATACACAGAGTTTTCTTGTTTGAACAACAATCGTGCAGAAATCCTACAAAGAACCCAGTACAAATTGAGATAAAAAGCAACAAATGAATTCGATGAAGACTTCTTTTAAATAATGAATAGCAGTGTGTCTGATAAGGAGACCGAGAATTTGAGGAAAAGAATAACAGTAAAAATATATACAAAGGAAATATTTTTTTTTTTCTTCAGATGTCAGAAAGAGCTGTCATGTGGAAGGAGGGCAAATACTGACAATGACGTAGTGTTAGTCAATCTGAGAAACGAGAGTATATAATAACCAAACCAGTTTACGGTGGATTTACAGTATTGTAATTATTTAGTTGGCTAATATACGAATGTTACTAAAACAAGATCAACAACAAATTTGGTCATTCAGTGAGACTACTCAAGACTGATACGGATTCATTGTGTATATATGTTGAGATATAACACTTTTACAGTGACACGCTGAATAGTATACAGTTATATAACAGCAGTGACCATCCAAAAGATACCATATTTTGTATCCTGCAAATGAATAAGAACGCTTCTGGACTTTTCAAAGGTGAGCTGAATGGCATTCCAATTAGAGGGTCTTGTGGGTTAAGTTTACAACTTTGTTCATTTAAGACAGACAAAGATTTTTTTTAAAAAACGTTTCTAACGAAATGAAGAAAAAAATTAACAAATGTGTGATCAAAGATAATTAAAATTCGAAACGTACAAAAGATTGTTTGTTTAATCGCAATGAAAATACCCAAGAAATGAATTTACCAAGATCATACAGTGCTGAGATGCATACCATCAACACTTAAGATGTAGCATTGCCTATGCACGACGACAACTGTTTTTTTGGTTGGCAAAACATTTTACCTTAAGGACACGTAGGCACACTATATTGGAAAGGAAATTCAAGCCTCGTTGCATTATAAAATTTCACAGTGTTTGAAAGTTCTTTAACTGTCGCCACTGACTTACTTTAATGAAAGGGAAAAATACCCTTATAGAATTTAGTCTTAAAATTCATGACATTTCTTAATTCGTGTACTCAATGTTTTTGTCACAGCTTCAAATCTTTAAATCTCCCCAACCCGGCTAGGAGATAAAATAGGTCCAATGCGATCTCTTGCATGTCATAAGAGGCGACAACTGGAGGCAGGAGCCGCAATGACTCAGTGGTTAGCGTGCCGGACTCGTGGCCGAAAGGGTTATATTTCAAATCCCTCTATCGTATAATGCTTGCTTGTTTTGTGGGGTTTAACGCCATTTTTCAGCACATGATAGGCTGTACATGGCGACCAGTGTATGTGCGGAGGAAGAACTCGGGACGAACCACCGTCCGACGGGAAACTACCGACAAGCTTTCTCACATAACCACGTTGGTCGAGCCGAGACTCAGACTCACGCGGACAGAAGTTAGATGTGTGAATGGTCTTTAAAGGCGAGCGCCTATTTTAATAATGTGGGGTACGCGTCACTAATAGCGCGCACTGGCGGTGCAGGCTTTATTGTGCCGCACATTGTTTTAGCACAAGAAATGACACAGATTGAGAAGTAGTATAGAATTGGAGATAGCGCGCCACAGTGTTTATGAATCTCGAGATTCTACATCGGACTAAGATGCTTTTCTTTTGAAAACAATGCTAGGGTCTTACTGCACAAGACTTTTTAATTGTTATTTTTTATTTTAGTTTTGTTGTAAGATATGGTGATACATGAAAATATGAGTGGTCTAGCAATTTTTAATATGAGTGATCCAGTAGTCTCTATATGTATACTACTCAAATGCAGTTTTAAAAAGGATTTAAAATTTATTATAACTCCACTTATTCTTTTCTTTTTCTTTCTTTCTTTCATTTTTCATTCTTTATCTTTTATTTTACTGATTCAATTATATTTATAATCATGATATCATCGTTCAAATGATTAAGAACTGGATCTATACCTTTGCAAAACCATGTAAAAAAAAAATACGCTTTTGCACGTGTTGTCAGTAGTAACTCTTTTATTTGTAATCTTGTTAGTCTTTTTATTGTTATATTTTTAATTAAAATAATACTTTAAAACGTTTAACCGAAAAACAAGTGGAAACACGTATTTGGACAGAGTTTAGCTAGTCACATTGGGGGCATGCAATTGTGATCAGCCAGAGGTGTTGGAGAGTAGTTTTTTAAATGCAAAATGTTTGTAATTTCACTCCACCCCCCTCCAAACTTAAAACTGACATTCCCGCTACGTTCAAAATTTACTTCATAGTCAACTAAAATTACCTTAATAATTTACTCACTTTTCATATCTCTCAATATTTCTCCCTTTGACTTAATTTTCGGTTCATTTACGTTCATTTCTTGTTTCAAATCGTTAATTTTAATTTATTTCCAGTGAATATTTCGTTTATTTTCGCTCATTCCCTTTCGTTTTCGGTAATTAGGCAATTCTACTGCAGCCTTACCCTTTCGGAGCACCACTCAATAACATACTTGTGTTAGCGAGAAAGTCGAAATTACATCAAGAGAGCAAATGACTTACACGCAAGTGGCCTAAAAATTTATAAAACAAAGTTATTTGGTAGGCAATATTTTATTGTGTCTCTGAAAAATGTCAAAACAAAAGTGTTAGAACTGCCCCATAATATAGGAACTTGCATTGCCCGTCCTGAGGTCTGCCAAGCTGGTATCCGGCCTAAATTGGAAACCCGAATGTCAATAGCCGGTAACGATAGGAACATTCCTCGGCTAATTCCGTTATCTCGAAATAACCACGGAAGTAGTTGTAGGAATACATCTCAGTTTGATGGGTTTGGTGATTCGCCTCAGGCGGAGTGCACCACATACGTTTCGACAGAAAGGGCCAAAGATATTCCGATTGTGATTTTGTCTTCTTCCGATACCATATGGACTCAGGTCACAATTATTACTTCCGGTTTAGTACCCCATGAATGTAGTCCCAGTCTATTTTTAGAGCATTTTTTCCTCTCTCATTTTGGTGGTGATGCATGCATTAGATTTAGTCATTCTTGATATTAATTTAAAGGAAATTGTTTATTCTTTAGAATATGAGCATTATGGTGTGGTTGGCTGTGTGTATTTGGGCGACAGTGCACAATGAGTAATGAGGCATTGGTGCTGATCCGGAAGTGAAATCTGAGACCCATTGCACGTTGCTTTGTTTACAGTCCAGCCCTCAAAAGAATGCCGGTAAACCTATGACAAGAACTTCACCGTGAGTTCATCGTTGAAGATACTTTAGATCAACATATGATTTATTAGGATTTCGACACAGTGGAAAGTTCAGTACTGGCAAACAAATATAGAGACTATATAGGAAAATTAATTGTGGTCTGAGGCCATATTGTGCCATGTGAACAAAAGTAGTTCCGAATATAGTTCTCAGTGGTGGTTTAATTACATCCGAGGTTTCTTTCTTGACTTTACGGAAAAGGCAGGGGATGTTCCGATTGAGGCCGGTAACTATTAAATCTGCGTCTCCCGATTGGTTAGACAGTGATGTTATTTGCACAACAGTGACTTCATTCCCACAACAGCTAGTCTGGAAATTTCCCCTCAACTGCAGTGACTGGTTTGTAGCTTCACATCGGCGCGGTTTTACATGAGAATAAAGTTCGGGAATTCTGCGCTTTCACTATCGATGGAGGATAGTTATATGCAGTCTCACGATCACCAGAAGTGTAACGCAATTGTAAGCGAAGCCATGCATAGTCTTCACTGATAACTGCTTCACACTTTCGGTTCTCGTGAGATGTTGACTTGCCAATTTAGACCGAGTACCAGTGAATGCATAGTCTCTATCTAATCGTTTGTATACGGACAACTTTCGCTGACAGCTTAGGTTGTGTACCAACGAAATGCATTCCCAACTCAACAGGAGCGTCCTTTGCCTTGTCTGTCAAAAACCTTAGATGTGTCTTAGTCTCGTTCAACCAAAGCTGTTTGCTGTAAAAGAAAAAAAGTAAATTTGCATTGGACACACTTTTCACGTCGCCCCATCCTATATCTGCAGCACCCTGCGAAAAACACCATACTAGTTCGCACATCAAATCTTGTTTGTCAGGCTGTTCTAGTTCCGGGGACCAGCAAACTTGAATGAAGCTTTGAAATACACTACTGTTCTCACTCTAGTTAGCTCCAAAATAGTATCGTACCCGAAATTATAATGATAATTCATTCTTTGAACAAGGTTTCAGAGATATCCGGGCACCATGACATATGAGATTTCATAAACTTGTAAGGCCATGGTTCGAAGTCATTTTAAATAGAGTGTTGGTAATTCTGCTCTTGTAAGCAAGTCATCACATAAGCTAGTAGCGTCATCATAGATAAAACTTAGGGATCGTAGTTGTACGTTTTCTAAATTAACAATATTTTCCTTATTACAAAAATGTCGTGCTAAAGGACAGTAGTTTAAGTTCGAAAGAATAAAAGAGTGAAATAAAGCACATTTTCCATTTAAAATTAGATACCTACCAATGTGCTTTAATACATTCAGTTGTCTTAAAGATTTACTACATATTTATCCTATATGCTCATCAACTTTGATAAGACAATCTATATCAACCCCAAGCAGCCGGAAAGTGTCTTTAGAGTGGATCTAATTACCCCCAACGGAGATAAATGAGCAGCCCTCGTACATTGTTTGTCCAATACAAATGGCCTGGACCTTATCCGGGTTGGTCTTCATTCAATTCAAAGCAAACTTCACTCTCCCTCTGCAGCACATCTTTAACGTGAGTAATTTCTGCACGTATACAAGATATAGTAACATCATCTGTATACTTATTTATACAGTGTTGCCTGTTTGACAAAGTAAAACATATCATTTATGAAGATATTAAATAGTAAAGACCCAAGAACCTTGGGGAGTTCCCTTTAGTATGTCTAGCCAGTCAATCTTAAAGGTACCTAGCTTTCTTTGTTGGTTTCTGTGTGAAAGGTATTTTGAAATTAGATCACATGCTTTATCACCTATACCATAAACCTACATTTTTCGAATTAAAATCTTATGGGTTAGTCAATCAAATACCTTGGATATAGCCATTGGGATTGACGCTGCGCATTTGTTTTCATTAAGAGCGTGATGCCAATCCTGGTCTAAAAGCCATGTAAATATGGGTGGAAGATTTTTTTTCTTTTTAAAAATGCACATTCGGTTGAAACGCAATTTATTTTCATTTTTTTTATTTTTTTAAATACATTTTTTAAATATTATTTGATATATAAGGAAGAATGCTTACAGGTCTATATTAACCTGTGGACAAAGGGTCTTTATGCACACACACACACACACACACACACACACACACACACACACACACACATATATATATATATATATATATATATATATATATATATATATATATATATATATATATATATATATATATATATATATATATTCATTCTTGGCTTTGTGTTTTTTGTTTGTTTTGTGGATGTAAATTGTTTCTTCCCTGACGAAGCGCTGGTTTAGCTCGAAACATTGAGAAACTGTTTATATATATATAACACCTGTGTGATTCTGGCTTGAAGTCGTTTCCTCTATTTCCAAGAACCTCAAGACAACAGTCGTTGTCAACTGAAGGGTTCTTAAATGCACAATCTACAAATAATTTTCCTCCAATCACCTAATGACCACACATCACGAAACTCTAATTTCATACTTGCATGGTTTCTCTTGCTTCGCATTTGTATGACTCATCAGTAAGTCAAGCCGATTATTGGTACTTTACGCCATGCATCACAAAACATGACCCAAACGCCTAATACCAAGAATTATTCCTGTTTTAAATTACTAAACACTGATACATTAGAATATCTAGAGAATTCTTTGTGTTAAGAAATTAGGAAGGGACCATTGTACGAACTAATCCATGCTACCATAAAGTCTCGTGAATAGTTTACATTATGACGTCTGCTCCAAGGTACTGGCTAATTACTCGGTTTGAGAAATATCTTCCAAATACCGATTCCCCATAATCAACAAATAATCACTAAAATCATACAAAGCTATAAACGGAGACGTAAATACAAATATCACATACTCTAGGTTTATTACAATATTAATGTAATGCAATTTTGTTTAACAGACTGCCAAAGTGTGTTTTAATGTTGTAGTTCTGGCAGTATCTGATTAGATCTCTTGTAGGGTCTTGGTCTTCATGGCCAAGTAAACAATGTTCACTTCTCCATAGCGTACCCTTGGTTATTCAACAAGCCCTTGCACACATTAGGTGACACGGTTACTTGACTCGTCAGTTGGATCGGACCCTAGGTGGCAACATTATATAAACTCAGTCACTTAAATTTATCAAAACCAATGAAACTATTAACTATCCGATTCTCTAATGGATTAAAATAATGCGGCAAGATTCTTATTTGCCAAAAATGCTTAAAGATTTGCTCAGTTTTTGAAATTACTGAGCATAATTCATCACCACCCTTCACAGATTCCATTTCTTTTGCTATCCACTGTAGTAGCGTTAGGACGTCACTCTGGTCATTCATATAAAGCCATGCTGAAACGCAACCCTATATTTTTAATTTGTCAGTAGTTTACCACCTTAAGCTGAACATCTGTTGACATATTCTAAAATTTACATTGTGTCTCGCGATAGATGGTTTCTGCCCCCACCCCGCACACACACACACACACACAAACACACACACACACACACACACACACACACACACACACACACACACACACACACACACACACACACACACACACACACACTAAATATTATTGATTTACTCAAAGAAGCCACGTGTAGGCTGTAAAGGCATTCTCCGATCCCCACCCACCAAGTCAACACACCAGAACAGTGGTTCTCCAAAAATGTGGGGGGGGAATCTCTTCTGGAATACAACAAAATAAAACAGTTGCCTCCCTTTGAGCTTCGTGCAAAGCGGCTGACATGGAGAAAGACGAGGAAACTTTGGAAAAAGAACACTTTTTCAGGATATTAAATGCATTTAAATATTACCGGTATAACTAATAGGAATTTAAATTTTACTTTTTTAAAAATTACTAAAGTATTATCACCATTATGAAGTTGTATCTGACCCTACACCTCGATTCTCGAGACATTTGCACTTATGAAGCCTGTTTTCGATAGACAATACAAATAGATACGATTTATTTAGAGGTCGTTTGCATCGACATAACACGAAACATTAACTCACTGGAGCTATTATACCGATAGAAACGAAAAATACAAATGAACTTTGACATCCATAATTACGACATGTATATACAGTTGTAACAGAAGGGGAGACAAATTTTAACTATCGTGGTCGGGAATAAAGATACAAGAGATACAAAAAAGTTTATTTAATGTCGGTGGTCTGGGTAAAACTACATAAAACACTAGCTCTGTACGAGCTATTTTACTGACATAAATCGAATCCGTTTCATCAGTCTCACAGTCGGGTGCACATACCACTAGACCAAAAGGTCTGGACCAGCTTGCTGGTTAGTGAGTGGTCTCATATACCTAGACCGCTACACTTCTCCCCCCGTACCTTGACATTCGTCCTTGAATGTCACCCAGATTCACCTCAGAGCAATCAAACCCCATTCGCAACCTGGCCACCAGGTACTGAGAGTCAGACAAGTCCCCATACAAATTCTAACTATTGTGTTGGGAATTGAACCCGTTTTGTCTGTCTTACAGTCGGGTGCACATACCACTAGACAAAGAGACCCGGAACAGATAGGCTGGTTATTAAGTGGCCTCGTTTACCTAGACCAATACAATTACATTTGTCCCTCTCAAGAAAGGTCACACCTTCTAAAGCAGGAAAGTGGCCTTTCTAGAGGGGGATCGTAAAGTTTTGAGTACTAAATATATATAAAGTAAGAAAAGCGTAACTAATTTTAAAATATTTCATCAAAAAATCACATGCATGGTTTGGAATCAATGTGATAAAACTTATAAAAGCAGGGTACAAAAAACATCTGGCTGTAAGTATCATTCTTTGTCCATTCTATTTTCACGCTGCTGCAGAATGTATAATTGACAACATTTATTTGAATTTTGTTGACATTAAAATTTCTCAGAAATGATCATAGGACTCTCCTTCTTTTAGTTTAGTCAAATTACTTTCATTTTGGCTTCTAAACTGAGAGTGATGACAGTTTTCACTTAATGTAGCAACTATACCACTGTCAGACAAAGTTGTAGCTATTAAACAAAATGCTCTGTGGTTACAAAGGAAGTGAGCTTGTCATGTGATCAACAGGTTATAGTCTGGTACCCTTTCAAGTACATTTTGTAATCTGAGAGAGAGAAGGCCTTGATGGCTAACATACCATTCTTACTTTATGGGAACTTGATGTCAAGCTGACTGAACAATATCTTTAGCTTTTGTCATGTTGACATTACTATGAAAGTAACAAAACCTGACATCTAAGGAACATACTGGATTACTTACTCTTTATATGGATTAAAGTTTTGTACTTTTGTTGGAACAAATGTTAATGTGTTGAATTTAGAAATTGACAAACATTCATAAGATTTCCATCTGTAAACCCCAATATGTGTCCACTGATGAAGTGTAAATTTGACATTTTTTACACTGATATGCTGGTTGCTGGCTGCATTAAAGGGGTAGCCATCCTAGAGGGGTACTTTTTTACACACACATGTAGGTGCTACAGGATTCTGGCCATAAAAAGCTTGTGGCCACTGTTCAAGAGGGCTGTTCAAGTGAGGGACCACTGTATATACTAACTTAGTGTTAATACAACTTCCATGTAACATATCTTTTAATTGTTTTGTTATAAATATGAACAAACTAATATCAGTATCTTACACAATATAAAAACCTTTTGATATACAATTTAATGATAGTAAGCCTGTATGTGCTTTTATTCTTATGTGCTTGTATAACATCTATATGTTTGTTTTTAACTAATCCTGATAATTTAATACCCATATTTAGATTTGTGAACTTCTTTTATTCTGAGGTTTTTATCCTAATGGTTGTCTTGGTTGAAAGTGAGTGTCTCTTAAACAACATGTATCTTATGTCAGCATGCTGTATGTTTTAATATTTTTGTTTTTAATTAAAGTTGGTACAGTGTTACATGTTAATATACCCAAAATAAAATAAAATTTATTTGACTTGACTTAACTTAACTTAACTTGACTTGACTTGACTTGACTTGACTTGACATACATGCATGCATACATACATACATACATACATGCATACATACATACATAATTCAAAAGTTTGTAGCTACTCAAGTCTATATCATTGGAGGAAAACCAACTTCTGGCAAAAATATGAAAGAAAATGGTACTTACACATTGAATACTTCGTAACTGATCCCTTCGGTCTTAATTCGGACCAGACAATAATCTTCCAGGAAAGTCCATTCCTCATTTGGAAACTCTTTTGCAATAACTGGCCACAAATTTTCATCAAAGATGCTGATACACTTGTCATTGTCAGTGTTACTCTCCACTGGGGTCAGCTTTCCAACATATTTGTAGGTAGTGCAGCCCCCCACCCCCACCCCCCAAAAAACTGCCAAAATTTCTTGATGGTAAGTGTGCACTGTACAGACCTAAATGCTCTGGTTTCCATCCATAGATCAGATTTTCTCCAAAGATAAACTTTTGATATTTGCCCAAAGCAATTTTTTGTTTCATCACTTAAAATTACTTTGACATATAGAATGACCAGTGTGCAAGGATGGATCGGTGTGTGGATAGAATGACCGGTGGGCAAGGATGGATCAGTGTGTGCATAGAATAACTAGTGGGCAGGGATGAATAAGTGTGTGGATAGAATGACCAGTATGCAAGGATGGATAAGTGTGTGGATAAAATGATCACTGGGCAAGGATGGATAAGTATATGGATAGAATGACCAGTGGGCAAGGATGGATAAGTGTGTGGATAGAGTGACCAGTGGGCAGGGATGGATAAGTGTGTGGATAGAATGAAAATTTAAAAAAGCATTATTGTTAATCATGTTAATATTCAGAATTGAAGGAACAATAAAGCTAGTACCGTTTATACTTGCTTATAAGTCAGTCTGACTGCAAACAACATAGACGCTGATCTGCTGTTACATAATGCGCCAGCAGATCGTGGTCTGTGTTGTTTGTTCTACTGTTTACACCAAATAAACTGCATAGACCCAGATCTGCTGGTGCATTATGCAACAGCAGATATGGGTCTATGCAGTTAGCAGTTGGACCTGAGTACATACAGTAATTATAAAGGAGTACAAAATAGAATTACAAATGGTATAAGAGCAGCAAAATGTAAATAGTTTTAACCACTTTTCACACATACATGATTAGCTAAAGTAATCTTGCTTCCATGATGGTATCAAGGACAAGTCTCTAGGCTGGCAGCTTAATGCTGTCATATGGAGTACTTTGCAGTTTGGAAGAAGTCTTAACTTGCATTGTAAAAGATGAAAACTCTCTATTGTTAGATGCCAAAGAGGTAGCATTTAATGTTTATGCAGTAACTGTTATTGTTTCTGAAAGTGGGAAATATTCTTGTTTTATTTGTACCAGACATCCTGCCTTCCATTCCTAATAATTGTAAAAGCATTGTTTGCATGTATTGAGAAATGGTCTTTCTTTCTTGACAGGACCTATTCACTACGCCGAGTAGAAAATGCGGAGAAGAACTATAGACAGCTACCTCAGGAACATCAGAAGATGATTGCCCATTTTGTTAACCACCTCAACACCATTCGAGCTTGTATAGACCATAATTATGAGATCATCAAACTAATCATCAAGGACACTGAGAATATATTTGAAAACAAAAATCATACAGAAATGCAGAATGTGAGGACATTATATTTGCTATCAATACTTGAGATTATAGATTGGAATATATTTTCAATTGCTGGCAGTTTTTATCAGTAGATAATCAGGACCCAGTTTCACCAAACATCTATATTTTTCTTCTTCAAATAGAGATTTTTAAATCTCCCAATTGGCAACAATTAATTTTTCATTGAACAATCAGCGGGCATCATTGATTAAAAGCCAGTTCACCAGGAAATATTCATGTTTTATCTCAGACAAAGTGGGGACGATTTCATCAAATTTGAATTCTCCTGTAAATATTCTTGTTTTATCTCAGATGAAGTAGGGAGGATTTCATCAAATTTGAATTCACCTGTAAATATTCTTGTTTTATCTTGGATGAAGTAGGGAGGATTTCATCAAATTTGAATTCTCCTGTAAATAGTCTTGTTTTATCTCAGACAAATTAGGAAGGATTTCATCAAATTTGAATTTTCTAGTAAATAGACTTCTTTTATCTCAGATGAAGTAAGAGGAATTTCATCAAATTTCAATTCTCCTATAAATATTCTTGTTTTATCTCAGACGAAGTAGGGAGGATTTCATCAAATTTGAATTCTCCTGTAAATATTCTTGTTTTATCTCAGAGGAAGTAGGGAGTATTTCATCAAATTTGAATTCTCCAGTAAATAGTCTTGTTTTATCTAAGACGAAGTTGGCAGTATTTCATCAAATTTGAATTCTCCAGTAAATTGTCTTGTTTTATCTCAGATGAAGTAGGGAGGATTTCATCAAATTTGAATTCTCCTGTAAATATTCTTGTTTGATCTCAGACAAAGTAGGGAGGATTTCATCAAATTTGAATTCTCCAGTAAATAGTCTTTGTTTGATCTCAGAGGAAGTAGGGAGGATTTCATCAAATTGGAATTCTCCTGTAAATATTCTTGTTTTATCTCAGATGAAGTAGGGAGGATTTCATCAAATTTGAATTCTCCAGTTAATAGTCATGTTTTATCTCAGACTTAGTAAGGAGGATTTCATCAAATTAGAATTCTCCAGTAAATAGTCTTTGTTTGACTCAGATGAATTAGGGAGGATTTCATCAAATTGAATTTTCCTGTAAATAGACTTGTTTTATCTCAGACGAAGTAGGGAGTATTTCATCAAATTTGAATTCTGCAGTAAATAGTCTTGTTTTATCTCAGATGAAGTAAGGAGGATTTTATCAAATTTTAATTCTCCAGTTAAGAGTCTTGTTTTATCTCAGATGAAGTAGGGAGGATTTCATCAAATTTGAATTCTCCTGTAAATATTCTTGTTTGATCTAAGATGAAGTTGGGAGGATTTCATCAAATTTGAATTCTCCAGTAAA
Source organism: Margaritifera margaritifera (assembly GCA_029931535.1). Classification (NCBI taxonomy): domain Eukaryota; kingdom Metazoa; phylum Mollusca; class Bivalvia; order Unionida; family Margaritiferidae; genus Margaritifera; species Margaritifera margaritifera. Next base: position 372,159 of record JAQPZY010001603.1, read on the forward strand.
TAGTCTTTGTTTTATCTCAGACAAAGTAGGGAGGATTTCATCAAATTTAAATTTTCCTGTAAATAGTCTTGTTTTATCTTAGAGAAAGTAGGGAGGATTTCATCAAATTTAAATTCTCCAGTAAATAGACTTGTTTTATCTCAGATGAAGTAGGGAGGATTTCATCAAATTTGAATTCTCCTGTAAATATTCTTGTTTGATCTAAGATGAAGTAGGGAGGATTTCATCAAATTTGAATTCTCCAGTAAATAGTCTTGTTTGATCTCAGAGGAAGTAGGGAGGATTTCATCAAATTTGTATTCTCCAGTAAATAGACTTGTTTGATCTCAGAGGAAGTAGGGAGGATTTCATCAAATTTGAATTCTCCAGTAAATAGACTTGTTTTATCTCAGACGAAGTAGGGAGAATTTCATCAAATTTGAATTCTCCAGTAAATAGACTTGTTTTATCTCGGACGAAGTAGGGAGGATTTCATCAAATTGGAATTCTCCAGTAAATAGTCTTGTTTTGTCTCAGACAAAGTAGGGAGGATTTCATCAAATTTGAATTCTCCTGTAAATAGTCTTGTTTTATCGCAGATGAAGTAGGGAGGATTTCATCAAATGTGAATTCACCTGTAAATATTCTTGTTTTATCTCAGATGAAGTAAGGAGGATTTCATCAGATTTGAATTCTCCTGTAAATATTCTTGTTTTATCTCAGATGAAGTAGGGAGGATTTCATCAGATTTGAATTCACCTGTAAATATTCTTGTTTTATCTCATAGTAGGGAGGATTTCATCAAATTTGAATTCTCCAGTAAATATTCTTGTTTTATCTCAGAGGAAGTTGGGAGGATTTCATCAAATTTGAATTCTCCAGTAAATAGACTTGTTTGGTCTCAGACGAAGTATGGAGGATTTCATCAAATTGGAATTCTCCAGTAAATAGTCTTGTTTTGTCTCAGACAAAGTAGGGAGTATTTCATCAAATTTGAAATCTGCAGTAAATAGTCTTGTTTATCTCAGACGAAGTATGGAGGATTTCATCAAATTTGAAAACTTCGGAGTCAGCGGTGTACAATTTTAAAACTATAAAGACATTTTTCATTTTGTATACATGTACTATCTCTACCTCGGGGAAAATTACCAGTATTTGATGAAATATCAGAAGGAAAATAATTTGTTGTCTCATTTTTGAGGATGGATCGGTTTGAGAAATTTATTGAAACAGGAGCCAAGTATTTTGTCACTGGATAAGCCAAAAGTAAATCCACTTGTACATACCGGGTACTGCTGTTGGTTGCAGCCTCACCAGCCCTTGTTTAGTCAGAATAATCCTTTAAAATGATTGATTGATTGATTGGTTGGTTGATTGATTACTTGGTTTTGAAGATACTGGTAGTTGGTGAAATCAGTGCCGGAACATCAATGCTGCAACTGTTATTTTTTGTGTACTGAAATTTTGAATCTTGGAACATTGTTCGACTGCATTTTTGATTCATTCATTTGGACATGAAATCCCATCATACCATTGTTCATAAGTGTTTGCAGTACATTTTTTCTGCCTACATTTATATTTATGTAATTAGTACAACTCCATCTTAATCTACAGTTGAACTTTCTGTGGTTTATTAAAAGAGGTAGAGTGGAATAACTCAGTCAGTAGAGCATCCGACTCACAGCTAGTGGGTCACAAGTTCTAGCCTTACTGCTGACGGCTGTTTCTATTAGTCTTGAACAAGGTACATTGCCTCAGCTCAGCTTAGGTCTGTTTTTTTGTGGCCAAAATATCTGATAACAGCTAATATTACTTGTTGAATATGAAAAAGCCGCATTAAATAAAGATTTAAAAAAAAAGGTAAGCAAACTTTTCTAGACACAATGTGATACTTTTAACAATTTCATTTTAAGGGAGAACCCATTAAACCAACATCTCCTACTGGCTTTGACATGGATAAGGTCAAAACTACGCTGAAACAATTTGTACGGGACTGGAGCGAGTTGGGGGAAGAGGAGCGCAAGAGTTGCTATGAACCAGTTATTAATGAAATCATAAAAAGGTTTCCACCTCACTTATGGTGAGTTAAATACTGGCACTTAATGATGCATTATACTGAATCATTGTTTACCATGTTTTTCCATATGTAATGTGCACCGGACTTGGATCTGCCAGTGCATAGTCAGGGTTATTCAGGTGAGAGCGCATTATTTACTGATAATTATGCTTATTTTTTCTCTATTAATTTAACATTGTTGGAACTGTGCAGTATGTCTTCATACTGCATTGCATCATAGTGCACAAGATGTGTGCAACACACTATAAAGTTTGTGGTGCTATGCACATGTGAATACTCCATTGTATTTTTGTTTGTGGGTTATCTGCTTGCTGTTGTGTATTCCCCCAGAATTAACAGAATGAAACTATTTTGCTTCAAGTAGTGTTTCCTTTTCATTATTTAATAAATAATGAATTGAAAAGAGGTATTTATTTCAGTCCTTAAATACTTGTTTTTGATGTTGCAATTTTAAATAATCCCACTGCACACCAGTGATGACATAAAAATTTTACTTCATAAAAAGCATTACCATTGGTAAAACACGCAGGCCTCAAAAATAGGGTATCCATTATGAAAGATAAATACAGTGAACCCCGCAATAATACAATGGTCAGGGTCCACAAAGTGCCATTGTGTTATGAACCGTATCATGCAATATGCAACCAAGTGAGTTAACAGAAGAAAATATGGCATTTGTATCCTCTCTAACAGCTTTACAAGGTATGTGTGTGGGGGTGAGTCGTGTACAGACCTCATTGATGCAGTTACCACCTTGATGCATATTAATCGAGAAATACTTGAAACAATTATTGCATATTTAATATTTACTTTTTGGCAGAGAACCAATAATTGTTACATATATGTACATGTATAAAAAAAATGGGCAACTGAAGTGTCAATAGCTGGAGTAAGTGTACTCGCCAGCAGATCTCATTTTATCCATAATAGTAATTCCATCAAAAATTTGAACAAAGAAGCTTAGTTTCTAGAATTTTTCTCCCAGATTCCATTCGAATCTAAGTACTTAATTTCATGCTAATACACTCACACTAACTTATGAAACACTACATTTTCCAAAACATTCATATTTGCTGAACATGTCCAAACAGTCTGCTAGACATTGGAAGTTTCTAAAAAGAAACTTGTATTTGGGCTTGAAAAATACTTCAACTGAAATTCATGCAGTAGGTCAAGGGTATTGACCTCATAATGTACATGAGATCAACAATCTATTTTGTTTCATGGGTAAATAGTGATCTCTGTAAAAACAGTTGAGTCATTGTCTAAAAGACAGAGGAAAAAATATAACAAACCCAATATTAATTGAAACTTTTGTTATAACTATGACTTTGCACTACTGGAGAGCAAAAACAGGGGTAGTATATTTGATTATACAGTAAAACCAGTCTTGAAAGGCCACTGCTTGAGAGACCAGATTCTTAATGCATGGATTTATTGATTATATACTGTTATGACCTGTTATGAGAGACCACCTGTCTTGAGAGACCATACTTTTTTGGCAGAAGGTGTAGTCTTTCAAGACAGGTTCTACTGTAATTAAAATCCATCCACCCCTACAACTTGAATGGTTCTGTTCCAGTCAGTGTTAGCATTACAATGACAAGAGGCATGTATATATTTGAGTGATTTGAAGCTGCTGTCAGCATTTCTGACTAGAAAATAAAAAGGATTCAGATGAAAGGGGGAGGAGGTGGCGGATACACGTATGTGGCAATGACCAAAACTTCTCCTGAAAATTTGGGTGAAAACTTGTTTCAGCTGGTGTGTATAATGGTTGATTGAGCAGGCATTGTTTGCCTGTTGTTTTCCCTTAAATAGGATGGTAAATTAATTGATTTATAAATTCGAGGGAGAAACCTTTTTACAATACCCCATTGTTTGGTGCTTAGTTGAGTATGTCTGATGACTGAGTGAACATCTGTTGACTATTGTTTACCCGGGATTCAGCAATGATTGTACACAGGATGCATTGAAGACAGACACAAGGAAGACTTTATGGCTTTATTGTTGATGGTTCAGTTATAATTAGATTAACAATTATCGGCTTTTTAAGGAGATAATATCTTTTTTTAATTAAATAAGGCAGTGATAAGATCTTTTTATTTTTGTTAAGAATACAAGACAACTTGCCAAATTAATAAATCAAACTCTTGTTTATTTTGGAACTAAAACTTTGCAGCACTTAAAGAAATTGGTGAAACTATTGTAAAATTTCGTAAGCAAAGTGCTCTTTCTGAATTCACGTTATAACAAAGCATGTTATAGTAGGGTTTCACTGTACCTCTTTTTCTCCATGCGTTGTTCAGGGAGTCACAATAGGTTCATGTTAGAATCAGTCCTTAATTGGAAAAAAAAGGGTAATTTTTTATATGAACATTTCAACATTTGAATGGGAAAATGTGAACTTGTTTTTTTTTCTTCTGAGAGATACTGCATTCCTAACATTGTACAGTATCAGTCAGAAAACTTTATTCATATTTTTCCATACAAATGTTGTAACCTATAAATACAGTATTTACTGTTATCTCATGTTTGATGCAGTATACTTCATTACTAATCAGCTAAGAATAGTAAATTGATAACAGTCCATGCCATACGTTGCAAATCAAGTTTTATATAGGACTCTGAAACAACAGGTAGATGTAGTTAGAACCATATAGACCCTGGAAAAGGCCTTGTATAGGGCCTCAAAAACAGCCATGAATGAAGTCAGCTTTGCCAAGGCATGGCATGGCATGGCCCATAGTAAAACACTGTATAGGGCCCCACATAAATCCCAGTATGAAGTCTGTATTGCAGTGGCATGGCCCTATATAAGGCCCCATATAAAAACCCTGTATGAAGTCTGCTTTGCTATGGCCCCCATATAAAAGCCCTGTATGAAGTCTGCTTGCTATGGCATGGCCCTGTATAAGGCCCCATATAAAAACCCTGTATGAAGTCTGCTTGCTATGGCATGGCCCTGTATAAGGCCCCATATAAAAACCCAGTATGAAGTCTGCTTTGCTATGGCATGGCCCTGAATAAGGCCCTGTATTAAATCAGCTTTGCCATGGCTTTGTTTTTGGTGCTTTTCAATGTATTACACAAGTCATACAATGCTCGAATTTTACAGTTACATTAAATAAGGATGTATGTATTGTTACATGATACTTTCATGATGAAAAAAAATGTCATTAAATGGTCCTTTTTCTATTTGCTTTATTATAGGTCTATGGTTGTATTAGGCCCTCAGCATTGCCTTGGGATTTTCTCCATGTCTGGTTGTATTACGCCCTTGGCATTGCCTTGGGACTTGCCCCATGTCTAGTTGTTTTAGCTCCTTGGCATTGCCTTGGGACTTGCCCAATGTCTAGTTGTATTAGGCCCTTGGCATTGCCTTGAGATTTTCCCCATGTCTAGTTGTATTAGGCCCTTGGCATTGCCTTGGGACTTGTCCCATGTCTGGTTGTATTAGGCCCTTGGCATTGCCTTGGGATTTGCCCCATGTCTGGTTGTATGAGGCCCTTGGCATTGCCTTGAGATTTTCCCCATGTCTAGTTGTATTAGGCCCTTGGCATTGCCTTGGGACTTGCCCCATGTCTGGTTGTATTAGGCCCTTGGCATTGCCTTGGAACTTGCCCCATGTCTGGTTGTATGAGGCCCTTGGCATTGCCTGTACAACCAGACATGGGCCAAGACAAGTGACCTTATACCTATAATAAGGTCATTAGGAAAACACACAAGTTAATAGTATAATAACATTGTCTGGGTTGATTTTAATGGAGTCATCTCAAGCCTTTCATTGGATTACAAGACTGGAGCTTACATTGGCTTCTGTAGCATAAAGTGATGGAACAGGCTAACTCCACAGCTGAAAGCTAGTAGCTATGCATAGCTAGGTTAGCTGGAGTAATCAGCATATGGATGGAACAGGATAACTCCACAGCTGGAGTAATGAACAGGATAACTCCACATACCAGTAGCCGTGCATATGAATATACTAGCAGCCATGCATAACTAGGTCAGCTGGAGTAATTGATATACAGATGGAACAGGCTAACTCCACAGCTGAAAGCTAATAGCCATGCATAGCTAGGTCAGCCGGAGTAATCAGTATACTAGTAGCCATGCATAACTAGGTCAGCTGGAGTAATCGGTATACAGATGGAACGGGCAAACTCTACAGCTGAAAGCTAGTAGCCATGTATAGCTAGGTCAGCTGGAGTAATCAGTATACTAGTAGCCATGCATAGCTAGGTCAGCTGGAGTAATCAGTATACTAGTAGTCATGCATAGCTAGGTCAGCTGGAGTAATCAATTTACTGGTAGCCATGCATAGCTAGGTCAGCTGGAGTAATCAATTTACTGGTAGCCATGCATAGCTAGGTCAGCTGGAGTAATCAATTTACTGGTAGCCATGCATAGCTAGGTCAGCTGGAGTAATCAATTTACTGGTAGCCATGCATAGCTAGGTCAGCTGGAGTAATCAATATACTAGTAGCCATGCATAACTAGGTCAGCTGGAGTAATCGATATACTGGTAGTCATGCATAGCTAGGTCAGTTGGAGTAATCGATATACTGGTAGTCATGCATAACTAGGTCAGCTGGAGTAATCGATTTACTATACTAGTAGCCATGTATAGCTAGGTCAGCTGGAGTAATCGATATACTGGTAGTCATGCATAGCTAGGTCAGCTGGAGTAATCGATATACTGGTAGTCATGCATAGCTAGGTCAGTTGGAGTAATCGATATACTTGTAGTCATGCATAGCTAGGTCACCTGGAGTAATCGATTTACTGATAGTCATGCATAGCTTGGTCAGCTGGAGTAATCGATATACTGGTAGCCATGCATAGCTAGGTCAGCTGGAGTAATCGATATACTGGTAGCCATGCATAGCTAGGTCAGCTGGAGTAATCGATTTACTGGTAGCCATGCATAGCTAGGTCAGCTGGAGTAATCGATTTACTATACTAGTAGCCATGCATAGCTAGGTCAGCTGGAGTAATCGATTTACTATACTAGTAGCCATGCATAACTGGGTCAGCTTGAATTATCAAGTCCAGACTCAAATAATGGTATCATTCAGCATAATACTGATTGTGTTTTGTGATTTGATCTTAGTGAAAATAAGATTAAAAGTTTTATTATATGTACACACTGGAGTATATGTAATTTGTTGTATACTTCTTATTTGTTATTTTTCAGGTCTGTCAATAATTATGTGTAAAAAGTGGGAAAAATATCTATTTTTAACTCATTACGAAGTACAGATATTTTCATATCTTAACAAGAAAAAATTTTCTACATGGAAAGGAAAGAACAAATAGTTGTGATTTTTTTTAATGTACTGATGGTTTATGAAAAATTAGAGGGTACATAAAGTTACAACATTGTAGCACACAATTCAGATGATAGTAACTGTTTACTTGTAAATTCCTAAATTTAGAATTTGGAATAATCTCAATATTATTTTTTTAGTCTGCAATTGGTTACCCATCACATCACTTTTCTTTCAAGTATCAAAAGTTGAGAGAAACAAAATTGATTGATGAATGACAAAGTAAGAATAATGAACATGCATGGTTTGTTGAGATTTTTTTTACAAAACTTAAAATATGAATATACTTGCACAGGTAAATATTGCAGTTTTTCATTTTGACATTATTTCTCTTCCTTTTACAAGTAATCCAGGTGATGTGACAGTGTTGGTTCCAGGAGCTGGTCTGGGACGGCTTGCATTTGAGCTGGCAAAACTAGGTTACAGTTGCCAAGGCAATGAATGGAGCCTCTTCATGTTGTTTGCTTCCAATTTTGTCCTTAATAAGTAAGTAATCTTAGAGATAATCAGGTCTTGTTAATCTAACTGCCATTAATCCCACCATTGTTTTAATAGCATGATCGGAGTGATGAAGGTCATTCAGATTGTACTCAGTTCATGAGCTTATAGTCCATTGAAGTCAAATAGGTATACACTTACAGTTTTCTGAAAATATATTTCAACAAACTAAATGTGATAACTAGAAACCTTGACAAGACAAGAGCTGAGGGATTTTGAGCAGGTAAATGAATGAATGTCAATTTCAGTTACAAGATTAATTTATAGCAGATAGCAGTAGACATGGAAATGCCTGTACAAATCGGTCGTTTTTTGCAAGTGATTGTGGGTAATTTTCTGCAAGATATTATGGGTATCATGGGTATTAGATTTCTTCTTTGCAAAGATTTTCATTACTATAGTGGGTGAACTAGTAAAAGTATAACATGGTACCCACAATGCCTTGCAGAAAATTACTCACAGTGACTAGCAAAAATGTTCTATTTGAACAGGAGTATTTGTAACAATTGTCATCTGCGATAATACATATGACTCCAATTGACATTCATTTACCAGCTCCAAATAACCTAACTTTAATCTTGTCAAGTTTTCTAGTTACTGTTTTTAATTTGGTAAAGTAATTTTTCAGAAAACTGGAAGGGTACTAGCAAAGGACCAGTTGCTGCCAACGTCATATCACATGCGCTCACATGTATTTTATTATGTTTCTGGTTTGCAGTTCATTTTTCAAGGCCAGTTTTCTTCAAACAAGTGAGAGAAAAAAAATTTCATCTATAAAGGTAAGCAAAATTCTATTGGAAAACCCCTGTGACTTAGATTTGAAACTATCAACATCATGAGGGGGGCTTACCTTATTTCATAAATGTCACTTCATGATGTAATCCTCTGTAGCAAAAAATTGGATATGGGGCCTCAGATACAGACAACATTGATCCTAAACCTTCCATAAGCTTTTTATTTACCAATGAAAATGTGCCCTCTGAAGAATAACCTATCCACTTAACCACCGAAGTGTGTAATATACACCCGAAGGTCTCTCTAAATGGTACCTTAATATGCAGGCACAAACAAATGATGCAATTCAGGGTTCTCATACGAGGGTATCTCAGGTCATGAATTGGTCCAAGTAGGGGGGGGGGGTCAAAAGAGTTTTAATATAAAAAGCACATAACCCATATGACAATCTGATTATTCACTATTAAGTTATTTCCCATTTTTTTTGGCGGGGTAAGGTAGATGAAAACAAAAAAAACTATATATATATATACAAATGATGCAATTCAGAGTTCCCATATATATATATGATCAATTCTAACCCTAACCTTGTTCCTTAATTAATATTTATGTTGACATTACTTGATATTTATTTGATGGGATTGACAGAAGAAGAAATAAGATGAAAGCATTTACTTATCATTTGAAAAATGGGGGCAAAATTGAAGCAACTAGAATACATAACAGTAAGCTATTAGTTTATTAATATAAATGTCAGTACATATACAAGATAACACATTTTATCATGAGATAGAAAAATTATATTCAACATTAAATACACTTTGAATGTAGATAAAATGGCAAAGTGTATGCAGTATGATCAGAATGATCACTTGTCTGCTGTCTCCTCTCTCAAAAAGTCACGGCTCACCTCCAGAGATTTTAGTATTCCAAGAAAGACAAAGACAATCTTAAAGGTTGCTTTGTAAAACATGTGCCTGGACCAAACTGAATGCTGGATTAACAGAAGACGCTTTAGATACTTGTATGAAGTATATGCTACAGCAGGGTTTCCCAATGACAAGGGCTATTTGTAGGGAGTATATTTGTTCTATTATGAAGAAAAATGAAAGATCATCATTTTTCAGTTTAAAGAAAGGTTCATCCAATAAATGGTTTAGAAAGTTCTTGAGCCAGCATCCAGAACTCACCAATGGAGAGCCAGAACAATAGGGATAGGGATTGGTCACGTATGCCAAATGGAAACATCATCAGTTATTTTGCACTTTTGAGTAGTACCATCAAGAAGCTGGGGTTAGAAAAGGAGCCAGGTTGAATATTCAGTTGTGATGGGACAGGTTGGAATGGAAAGGAGAAGCCATGACAAAAAGGAATTGGTGTGAAGGGCCATCACACATATCAACATGCTATAATATGATCAGGACACATCACCACCTACATTTGTATGGTGGCAGATGGTAGAGTCGTTCCTACTTTTTTAATTTTTTAAAAATCATTCTCCCATACTGCATATAAAGATTGTGTTCAAGGTATCTGGCTCTTTGGAACATCAGAGTCTGGGTATATGGACACCGATCTTTCTGATGTGGTTTAAAGACCTGTTCATTCCTAATTGTGCGAAAGATTGCGTGTTGTTACTGGTGATGGATAACCACAACAGCCATATCAGCCTGAAGTAGTTAAGCTGGCCAGAGAAAACCAGATAGTGCTGCTTGGACTTCCTTAACATACTACCCACATTCTACAACAATTCAATCGCTTTGAACCTTGGATTCATCAACCAGCATCAAACCATCAATAAGGCTAAGTTTCCTGTAATTCTGTCTTATGCAGTTGATCATCTGCACTATCCGCAAAATATAAAGGACAGTTTCAAGAAGTCAGGCCTGTATCCTGTGAATCCAGATGCAATTGACAAAACTCAAGTCATCACCTGTAACCAGCTGCCATTAACATTATCTGAAACTGTCCCAGGAAGATCTCCAGATCTGAAGACATCAACATCTGTAAAACCAACACCTTCAACATCTTCGAATACAACTTCATCATCTGCACTAGGAACATCCAATTATTCATGTGACAAATGATGATCTTACTTAGGCGGGAATCCTTTAGTGAAGGAAGGGTTTATCCCAAAAGCTTTGCATGAGCTCTTTCCGCCAGTCCTGCGAGGCCCCAAACAGCAAAAAGAAGATGTATCACTGAGGGAAGAGTGATAACAAGTGATAACTTTTATCAGCAGCTGGTCAACAAAACTGAAAAACAAGAAAGAAGAAAAGAGATTGAATGTAGGAAAAGTCAAAGAGAGGATAGAAAGAAACAGAGAGAAGTAGAGAAAGAAAATAAAAAAGAAAATACCATGAGAAAAGAAGGAAAACATGAAGCAAGAATAAGAAGACAAATGTATGTGAGTGATGTAAAGAGGCCGATCTAGTATTGATGATCATACCGATGTAAACTGGATTTGCTGTGATTTATGCGAGAAATGGTACCACCTGGCCTGTGTTCGATTAGCAGATGAGGGAGACATTGATGACACCTACTTTACATGCACCTCTTGCTCTGCCAAATCTACAAAAAAATGGACAAAAAGAACATTTAATACATGTTTTAATTGACATTTGAAACATTTATTTGTCGTTACTCATTCATTTTTTTATAAGTTACTGAAGCAGAATTTACAAAAGAGTGCAATTCATTTATATAATGGAAAAAGAGGATACAGGCAACATTCAGATTAAAAGATTTAGAGGTATGTGCAGCATACAAAGTTATACACCTCTCTCTCTCTCTCTCTCTCTCTCTCTCTCTCTCTCTATATATATATATATATATATATATATATATATATATATATATATATATATATATAAATAAATGCACATACACACCCGCAGGTGAAAATAACATTAGTCAAGAAAAAATCAATTTTTTTAGCTGCTGTAAACTTTCTAAGAATTTATAGTGAAAAATGTAATCAAATTTTTTTTCTTGCTGATTAAAAAATGAAGTCATTTTAGGAGGTTATATGGACAAATATTCAATAATTCTTGCTTTTCATACATCAGTTGATGTACTACATTTGATTTTGTCTAATACCTTTAAATAAGGTAAGATTTTGAGACAACCCTACTCAAAGTTCAGTGCATCATTGTGGCACATGCGCGATTCATTATGTCGGCTTCCCTCAACACTACAGAGGTGCAGACCATCGCTAACAGTTTGTGAAGCAGAACTTCCCTTCTGAAAACAGTGACTTTTGTAACATGAGCTATGATGGTTTTTCTATTATTAAAGAAAAATTAACCATATATCAATTTCTCATTGGGAATAATGGTGCTGGTGGTAACTGGTACTGTAACTGAGAAAGATGGCACTCATTAGTAGGGATACTTTACAATATTTCTGTAAGGCATGACTGAAAGTTTGTCATTAATTTTCTGTTTGATATATTCGTACATTAGGTCGAGATTTCTAAGCTAGAGTCATAAATTTAAGATATAGCGCATTATTAAGAACACGTTTAACAACCCTCAAAAAATGGTGGTAACTGGTCCCTTGGCAGTATACCTATTGGACCGTGTTGAAATGGACTTGAATAAAATTCATTATATGCATTGAAGTAGAGAGTATTTTCTAAAAGATTATTATTTTCGAAAGAACAATGTTTGGCTTAGAACAAATAATTTGCTGTAAACGATAATTACTATTTGTTAACCAGATCTAGTTGATGCACTTTCTGCTTTGATTCCTGGGTCATAGTAAAAAATGTATCTATTTATAGGGGTGAAATGATACACCTGTGCCGCGTATCGATACAATTCATGATACACAGCCTACGATATGATACATTATCAATTCTCACGTTAAAGAATAAGATGGCAAACGAATAATAATTATTCATGACTGCTGAAGATTATAGTAACTTATATAGGGTAGATATCGTTTTGTTTCGATTCTTCACCTCTTGTATCCATACGTGTATCAATATGGCAAAAGTATCGATGCATCGATATATCGATGAATGATTTCACCCCTATCTATTTATATGCTGCATTTTGAAGAAAAAAAATTCCATTCTTTCTTCATTCACCAATCTCCAAAATATTGCCTTTATTCAAAACTGTTTACATTTTTCTGTCCCAGTTGAGCAGTGATCATCTTGTCAATTATATATCTTAGCGAATCAATGACTTTGAATTTTGATTAGCTATTACAGACCTGCTAACCCATACAATTTGACTGTAAGTTTTACTTATCTGGGTTTGATCCAGATCCAGGTTTTCATGTTTAAAAGTTAATAACTTCAAACAATCATCACAGAAGTATAACAAGGAATATTTAGATTCTTGGGGAAAAAGCTGGAATTGCAACAATTACATTTATTGGACATTATATAGTGTCAATTTGTGTATTGGACATTATATAGTGTCAATTTGTGTATTGGACATTATATAGTGTCAATTTGTGTATTGCTCATGGCAGGGGAGATGATTGTTGTCACCACATGAAATTAAAAATACAAAGATTGTGCTGAACTGAGAGATCTGGCAAGGAGCCAGAACCCTTCAATGGGTTTGGAACAGAAGTTTCTAAAACTGAAATGGACATCATTAACGTCTAAGTGTAATTTATGAACTTTTTAGTAGAGCATAATCTTGCCTTCGTATAAGATGACAGTTTTGAACTTTTCAAAAGTCTGTTGTCCAGATTAACAATAGCAGTACATTATATTTTGTTACACATTTTTGAAAATTGGTCTAACTTACAAAAATATATTGACTGCCTTACTGAGAAGGTCTTGTTGACAGACCTACTATTGGAATGAAATCATCTCATGCCAATATTATCTTTCATCAATTTCAGTAGTATATAATTATTGTATTGTCTGTAATTTTTGGTACACTTTGTATAATTCATTGTCTTGGCGATACAAATAATTATAGGTAAAAAACAAAATTTTCAGCTGATTCTGAAATATACAAAGTTTCAATTTGTATGGCAAGACAAAGTTCAGTGTATCAAAAATATGAAAACTAAAGAAATAGATACTTTGTTACAGTGTGTATAAAAATGATAAGATGTGAACAGTTACAGGTAATATGGTATATCATATTAACAAGTCTAGACTTTTTTGGGCCAGAGACTAAGCAATTCTGGCATATGGATTGATGATGTCTGTCCATCCACCTGCCTGTATGACATCAATACTCAGGTTAGGGTTTGTGTTTAGGTCATTTTCTTGGACACTATTAGTTGTAGTGTCACTTAAGCTGTTGTTTAGATGTGTCATATTGAGTACTACATAATTCAGTGAAAAGTAGGTCACTGTAACCTATATTTTCGGACCCAGTGATTTTTGATTAACCGTTGCATTTAGCTGATTTTATCAGGCTTTATTGCCTGTGGAGTCACTTAACTTGGTATGTAATTGTGTAAGGAGGAGTACTACAGCCATCAGTGAAAATTAGGTCACAATAACCTATATTTCACATTTCAGGGGTTGAGCTCCATTCTTTAGGTTAGAGTTTGCATTTAGGTCATTTTCTTAGACACTTTTACTCACAGAGTCACTTAAGTTTGTGTTTAGATGTGTCATGAGGAGTACTACACTTTTCAGTGAAAAGTAGGTCACTATGACTTTATATCCTAGTTCATTGATTTTGATTAACCATTCTGCTTAGCTCATTTTCTCTGACTTCTGTTGCCTATGGAGTCACAAAACTTGGTATGTAAGTGTGTCAGGAACAGTATGATAGCCATTAGTGAAAACAGGGTTACTGAGACTTACTTTTCATGTTTCAGTGATATGTGATCACCTTTGGGTTGAGCTCAGTTTCTCAAGGTTAGGGTTTTGCATTTAGGTCATTTTCTCATGCACTATTGTTCATAGTCACACAAGTTGGTATTTAGATGTGTCATGTGGAATTCAACACCTTTCAGAAAAAATGAGGTCTCTGAGACATATTTCAGTGATTTTGTTCAACCTTTATGTTTATCTAATTTTCTTAGACACTATTGCCTTTTGAGTCACATAATTTTTTATGTAATTACATCTGGAGAAGTGCTACATCGATTAGTGAAAACTAGGCCACTGATCTATATTTCATGGTTCTGTGATTTGTGCTTACCTTTGTGTTGAGCTCTGTTTTTCTATGTTAGGGTTTGCATTTAGGTAATTTTCTCAGACACTGTTACTAATTGAGTCACATAAGTTGGTATTGAGATGTGTCAGTCCATGATTCAGTTGGAACCTAAAAATCTACAAAGATTGATATTGCACGAACAAAAGTGAATTTACATTATCTGTGGTTTGCAATTTTAAGAAAGTGCAAATAAGTATTGTCTGTGCTTTCTGAACCCCTATACTAGGGGTTCAGTTCTCAAGTAACTTTGCACACAGTAGCATTAACTAAGCACCATTGATGTTTTTAAAATAAGAATTGTTAGTCACCTTGACTTTTTTTAATGCAAATGATAACAGTCAAACCTGCATCATAGTCCACTTCAAATAAAGAATACATGTACATAAAGGTCAAGTTTAATGGTTCCCATTTATTTATAAATCAATACCATTTACCTGCATGTAAAGATCACCTTTTCATAATTACTTTCTTTTAGCAGGTCCCCAGATGGTTGTTATATAGCAGGTCCCCAGATGGTTGTTATATAGCAGGTTTCCTGCATGGTTGTTATATAGCAGGTTTCCTGCATGGTTGTTATATAGCAGGTTTCCTGCATGGTTGTTATGTAGCAGGTCCCCTGAGTGGTTATTATATAGCAGGTTCCTTGAGTGGTTGTTATAGAAAGGTTTGCAGTAGACATAAGTATAGTAAACTTCCTGGATGTGTTCATCTTATAATTTACTTAAAGCGAGCATTATTCCTGTTTATGTCCCCATTACAGATGTAGAATGGCATATAATATCATCCTTGTCCATCTTCCATCTGCCTGTCCATACATGTACATGTCATCTTGCTTTGGTTTTGCATTTACTGTATATACTAGCGTATAATCCAATAGCAACTGCAAACTGCATAGACCCAGATCTGCCGTCGCATAATGCGCCAGCAGATCTGGATCTATGCAGTTTGTAATGACTAATCAGTAGAACAAACAACATAGACCCTGATCTGCCGGTGCATTATGCAACGGCAGATCAGAGTCTATGTTGTTTGCATTTGGAACCAGATTATATGCGAGTATAAATAGTAAGTCCAAAATCTCATGCACTTTTGGAAGAAGGGTTTTGGATGAAGCTGCCTCTTAGTGAGTGTAGCTGCTTCCACCAAAAGTAGGTAAGTGTGACCTTTATTTCATGCTTCATTGACTTGGCTTAAGCTTTTCATTTAGGTCAGCCTCTCATGTACTTTTGGCTGCAGGATCATAAACACTTGTGTATGGATGCCTCTTGGTAAATTCAACACATTTTTACCAAAAGTACGTCAGTGTGACCTATATTTCTTGCTTCAATAGACTTGGTTAAATTTTGCAAAGTAAGTAATGGCAGTAATTGTACCTGTATGACCACATTTCTAATTCAGGTGTAAATGTGTAAAGTAACTACACTTTAAAGATCCAGAGTAATTCTCCATGTACAATTTTACCAGATGTAAAGATAGGAACTGCTTCCGGTTGTACCCCTGGGTTCACCAGTGGACAAATAATGAATCAAATTCAGACCAGGTGGAGGCTGTCACATTTCCAGATATTAATCCCTCAGAACTTCCCGAGAACTCAAACTTTTCCATGGCTGCAGGAGATTTCCTAGAGGTGTACAAGGATCCTGGTGAGTACAAACTCACATAGTAATACAATGTGTCTCAATTAAGGTAATCAAAATTAGTAAAAAATTGATTGATAAATCAAAGCAGCCACACATTTGATCTTGATTTTTCATAATCAGGATAAAAAAACAATTTTTTCATTCTCTAAACATATTTTCCTATCAACATTTGAAGTTCTGCAACAGATGCATATGTATTTGCAAATATAATTTTGGATGCAGGCTTTTTGTTTCCCCATATTTAACAGATTCCATTCAGGTTTCCCTTGCAGTCCATATTTGTTTACTGGAAATGGTTGATCACAGCCACAAGGTCTGGATAATTTTTTCAGATAGTACTGTGAAGTTCCAATTTTTCATGGGGTACCAGTTTGTGTAGATTTTGCAGATGTTAAAAACCATGAATGTAATTACTTGATGAATTAGGATCCCTTTGTAGAAACAATAGTACTCTTTCCCCAGTCCATGAATATAAGTACAGCCGAAAATGTTATTTTTAGCAAAGCCATGAAAATAAATTCACCATACCTCTACAACATATTTAAACATGAGATGAAAAAAACTTTATTTAGAAACAAAATCAAACCCACCACATATGAAACATGTGGTATTATTATTTGAAAAGTTTATCAATAATAATAACAAATCTCATGCATAAGAGATTGCTAAAGAAGTTGGATTCAAATAGTGCTCACTTCAAGCCCAGATTTCTGCTATTTCACCAATAATTCTGACCTGTTAACCCTTATGATTTGACCTTAAGTCTTACTGAAATGACCCTTAAATTACGAACTTATGGAATAATAGCAAAAATATGAAATTACTATCATCACAGTCAAATCCAGATATTGGTCTGTGCAGGTTTGGTCTGTATCTGGATTTTTATATCAGATTCAGTGGAGTTGGCCAGGGAACCAGACTAATGTTACAGGAGTACCTCATACACATTAATCTGCCCATGTTTTTCATGCAAAATGCCTGCATGATCAAACTTCTGCTTTTGTTATAGCATTATCTAGAAATGTTGTCCAACAAACGAAAAAATGTTAAATGTGAAAGTGACAATCAGCCGATTAAAATGTTACAACAATCAGCATGGAAGCGTAAAAAGGACAATTCAGATACTTGGTCATGCTTGGAAAAAAGCAGGAAAGGCAGCAGTTACATTTTCTGGACACCATGTATCGATATGAGTATTGCTGACGGCACGGGAGATGATTGCTGCCACCGTGGGAAATTAGAAAAAGATAAAGATCATATCAAATTGAGAGATATAGCAAGAAGCCATTGACCTCCATGGGGTTTGGAACTGCAGTTTGTGAAACTGAAATGGAGGTCATTAAAGTCTAAGTGTACCTTATGAACCTGTTAGTTAAACATAATGTTGCCTTTGCTGCATCAGATCACATTTTTGAACTTTTTAATTGCATGTTTTCCAAGTCTACAATAGCAGTATGTAATATTTGATACACCTTCCTGAAAATTGGTCTTACGTACAGAAAAATATTGACTGCCTTACTGAGAAGGTCTTGTTAGGGTTAGCAGGTCTGATAATTGAGTGAAATTCTTCAAAAACTCGCCAAACTTCTATGTATTTCTTAATATTCAGTTAAATAGAATTCTGGACAAATGGATAATAACTCTTGGTTATAAAGTCTCAATTTCTCGATAACTCACAGTGAAATGTGTGTGATACCAGTGACTGTTTTGTGTTTCAAATGGTGTAGTATCGGGAAATTTTTTAATATTGTTACAGTTTATTAAAAATGGATGCTTGGTTGTTGCAATGAACTGACATTGAGTTTTAAAATTTTAATTGATTCCCAAGACTACTAATCATCCTTAAGGAAAGAACTGGCAAAAAAACAAGACAGGGAAGCTTGTGTCAGGCAATGAACATGACAGTGGAGTTTGTGTCAGACAAAGAACAAGACAGCAGAGGTTGTGTCAGACAAAGAATAAGGCAGGGGAGCTTGTGTCAGACAGAGAACAAGGCAGAGGAGCTTGTGTCAGACAAAGAACAAGGCAGAGGAGCTTGTGTCAGATAAAGAACAAAACAGGGGAGTTTGTGTCAGACAAATGACAAGATGGGAGCTTGTGTCAGACAAAGAACAAAACAGGGGAGTTTGTGTCAGACAAATGACAAGACGGGAGTTTGTGTCAGACAAAGAACAAGACAGGGGAGCCTGTGTCAGACAATTCAATTTTTTGAGACAATCACTTTTTACAATACATTTCTACTCACAATTTATTTTAGGAAGTATGTTACATATGTATTTCAAGTATTTTGATACAATATTTATTCTGATACATATCCTTATGTACCCTGATACATATTCTTATGTACTTTGATAATATCCTTATGTACCCTGATACATATCTTATGTACCATGATACATATCCTTATGTACCCTGATACATATCTTATGTACCCTGATACATATTCTTATGTACCCTGATACATATTCTTATGTACTTGATAATATCCTTATGTACCCTGATACATATCCTTATGTACCCTGATACATATCTTATGTACCCTGATACATATCCTTATGTACCCTGATACATATCTTAGGCTTAGTTCCATGTTAACAGCGTATGACAAGCTTCACTTGGTCATCACACTTCAATACAATGATTGAATTATTTGCATTGTAATAGATGAATAAATGTAAAGTGTATTTTATTATCAAAATTTGCCATAATATGACGGTTTTTAAAAAAATCAATAGGGAACAGAAAAAAGCCAGAACCGTCAATAAATCTTACAGTTTTGTCAGATTTCAAGTGTCAATGAATTTATAAAATTATATAATTAACTTATGTTGTTCTGTTGTGTCATGCATGTGGTGGCAACACTCTTACTGAAGACATTTATAAATATATAATATATATCACTGTATCACTATATCCCTAAAATACACTGGAACTTAGTTCTGAAGAAACTGCATTTGAATTCTCCAATTAATTTATGAAAGATATATTTTTGTTTAGAAAAGGCAGGAACAATTACAAATTTTATACTCAAATAAGGACTGAACTCAGCATTTTTGTTGCATTTTTAACAAATTTTCAATGTTAGTTTGTTGTACATGGTTGTAAAAAGTTATGTTAAAGACAGAATATCAGAAATACCATCTATACTAGCTTATAAGTCGAGTCCATCTGCAAACTGCACAGACCCAGATCTGCCTTCATATACTGTGCCAGCAGATCAGGGTCTATGCAGTTTATTAGGAGTAATAAGTAGAACAAACAACATAGACCCTGTTCTGCCAGTGCATTATGTGACGGTAGATCAAGGTCTGTGTTGTTTGCATTTGGACTAGACTTATAAGCGAGTGCCAATGGTAGTACAGTTATTGTAATGTGGATCCTATTTTCTTTCCAGAATCTTGGGACTGTATATCTACAGTGTTTTTCATTGACACAGCACACAATATTATAGAATACATAGAGACAATCTGGACAATACTCAAGCCAGGTGGTATTTGGGTTAATTTAGGTTTGTATACATACTCAAGCCAGGTGGTATTTGGGTTGATTTAGGTTTGTATACATTTCAAGTGCCAATATTCTTTTTGTATAGGAAACTACTAAAGCATACAGTTTTAACAAATTTAGTTTGGAAACTGAATTTGTGAAAATATATTCAGGGTGTAGACTGTGATGCAAGGTATTTCACACTTGGTTGATCATGTATTCACAAGTGTGTTATGTGGCATGTTTGTCACATTTGCTGAGTGTACAAAAATATTTAGTTTAATATATACAGGTTATCAGTACAGTAATTTGATCTAGGTCCTTGTATTGCATTGAGTTTGATAGAATGACATAGTATCTCATTATACCCAAAGGGTTGAGCATAATCCGATGCCCTTCTGCTGTCAAGCACCCAGATCAAGTTACTGTACTGATGATGAGTTTATTATATATAATAAACAAATATTTCATAATAAAAAGACAATTTTTTATGTTATTGTTCATTTTCTTTAACTTTGATTCCATCCATGTACTCACATTGTAAATTGTGTTGAAATAAAGTGTAACTGTAGTAGTCCCTTCACATTATCCATGGCAGTGAGGAATCTCCATCTGTATCAGGTATGCATCTGATACAGTGTTTTCAGATCAGCCTGAGGGTAAAGCATCATGAGTTGTACAGTATAATGATGGGTGTATAATACATTTGATTCAGGGTTTCAGATCAGCCTCAGGGTAAAGCATCATGGGTTGTATAATGATAGGTGTATAATACATTTGATTCAAGGTTTCAGATCAGCCTCAGGGTAAAGCATCATGGGTTGTATAATGATAGGTGTATAATACATTTGATACAAGGTTTCAGATCAGTCTCAGGGTAAAGCATCATGGATTGTATAATGATAGGTGTATAATACATTTGATACAAGGTTTCAGATCAGTCTCAGGTAAAGTCACCTTTATCATGAGCTGTATAATGATGGCTATATAATAAATACCATTTATAGCAGGGGTGTCAAACTCATTTGCTATGGCGGTTCAGATTTGATATAAATAATAATAAATAATGACTCTGGCAGGCTGTATGTTTGACACACCTGATTTATAGTTTGTATTCACACAGCTTTACAGTCAGGGCAGAATTTAATAAGAATGAGTTTTAAACAAGATTTATTTATCCTGTGCAATTTTTCCCATAAAACCTTTCATTTTCTTTCTTGATTAGCAATTTCATCCACAAAAACCAAACTCCATAGAACAAGTTTAGCACCAAGTTTAAAATGAAGTGCCCTGCAGTTTTGATGGTTTTTGTTAAGAACTATATTTTTCTTTAAAAGTCACTATTGTGAATTGTTTTATGAATTACTTTCTACCAAATGGAAGACTTTTTGATACAATGTACACTCATTTGATACTGTCCTATGATATTCTCCATTCTTTCTTAGATAACAGGATTAAAGTGGTTTGTAAATAATTCAGGCTTGGGCAGCAGAAATAAATCTCGTCTTATTTTTTCAAAAATCAACAATGTTTTTCTTATGAAATAATTGAAAACTACGTTTTCAAGATAAATTATGTCCTGTGAGTTATAATTATTTTCTTGCTATGAAACAAGATGAGAACGCATATATGTAAAAGTGACTCCTAGGATACACTTCCTAATCTATCACTGAAGTTTTAAAGTTGTGTCCTATATTTTCAAATAACTTAAATGGAAATTATAAAGAATAGCGTTAAAAAATATTTTGTAAAGTTTTTCAGGAATGTTTCTAACAAGCAACTTCCTTATCCAATAAATTTGATGGGATACTCTAATCATAAATTTGATATTTTGCAGGGCCACTGTTGTATCACTATGCAGATATTCCCAATGAAATGTCCATAGAACTCAGCTATGAAGACGTGAAGAACATTATCAGACAGACAGGCTTTGTTTTTGAGGTGAATGTTACAACTCTTCTATACAGTCAAGTATCAGTTATCCATCATCCAAACAAAATCCATCACCCCCTCTCCCCACCCCTTCACCCCCACCTCTCATGAGCCAGGAAAATCCACATTTTACTGTCATTGATGTTTTTTTTTTCCTTCTTCGTGTTTGTGACTGATAATGGGACAATGCTTGATACCTTAAATTCACATTACAGACATACCAAATTACTTACCTTAGACACAGTTGCTCTCAATTTATTGATATTATGAATCTGCACATTTTAAATTTTGTAGTGCACCACTTATATGCTTGGATTGAAGATGATTAACATTCTGTGAATTTGTTAGTTTTGTGTAATAGGGCATCTACCATTTAGCATTATGAATAGGTACCCATTTTAACTTAAATTTAATTTTCTATGGCCATATTTGCCTAGAGCATGCTTTTTTTGTAGTTCACCTATCATCTGTTGGTTCACTTCATATTGAAGGAGGTGGGGGTATAGATGGCATTCCTTAATCATCTTTTGAAGGAAAATATAGTAGAAAATTTAAGAAAAATTAATTTAGAAAACAGTTGATTATTATGGGTGCAAATCTTCTTAAACCAGGTGTAGTGGCCAACATAAATGGGTAAACCTGCACCCTGTGTTGGACCTATGCATGTCAACTTCTGGTACAGATGACCAGTAGATCCCATTAGGCAGTAGGCAATAGATTGCCTTAGCAGTCCAGTCTTTTAAGTTCGTTAAATATGTGCACCCAAGCAAATACAACTTAAATAAAAAACCTTGAATACCATCAGTGATTCTCTGTGGAACTGTAAAATGCCCAAGTACATGGTCTTTGTCAATATCTAACCATATATTTAACATCAGCAAGAATGATTTATTTGAGTATTATTATTTGCTAGAAAGTACTCATGATCCATCATCCAGAAAAATTAAAATGTGCTTCATTTCAAATATACTCCACCCCATCCCTCATTGAGACATTCTGATTTGGTCCTGTTTGTCTGTCTGTCCATCCCCAGAAGCTTCTTAGAAAGATTGCTCATAAATCACTCAACTTAAAATCTGACTTTAATATTTTGTATTTGTATCTTTGTGTAGATGACCAGATTAAATTTCTTCTTCAGGTATATTACCCAGTCATAATATATTAGGAGTAAAACCAGCGTCACACAAATCCCTCCCTCATAAGCTAATTTATCGCAATAATGCTAAAATTTGTCTGCCCACCTAGGTGGGAGTTAGACAAGCGTGGTCTCCCTTAGAGGGATTATTGCTAAATCCCATCCATTCTTCAGTTGCTACTTCAGTTTGTGCTAGGAAGCTCATTCTTTTAGAGACCTCACAAAACCGTTTCTCACTGGTGCCTTTTCAAGATTTGGAGAGATTCTAAGGAGTTTTCTCACACAGGGAAGTATACTGCAGCTGTATTTCTGTCTATTTCTCACTTCATTCTATTGAAGACAAAGAATTCACACTTTATTGGTCTAACTTGGTATTTTGAGATACTTGTCAGTCCATTTTTGGGAAGGAATTCCCCCCAACGATCTTTAGGTCTTGCAAATCAGAGGGCCTACAGATCACATTTAGCACCCCTCCCCCATTGTCAAAAGCTCCCTTCACAACAGACATCCCAAGAAACCCAGTCAGAACCAACATTCTGCAGCAAGAGATGCACAAACTACACACCAAAAAAGTGGTAATAATTGTTTGAGATTTTACTCAAGACTGTTCTTGGTGGCAAAGCCAACAGCACACTTTATCCCATCATAGATCTGAACTCTTTCAACCTTGTTATTTTGGCACCATTGTTCAAAATGAAGACACCAAGACTGGTCCTCAATGGAAATAACAATGTGCACAGATGCCAGTTCAGCAAGCTGGGGTGTCAACCCCCTGCCCTTGTTTTGAGAAGTCAGTGGCATGTGGCCTATTTAGGACTGTGCAATACACATTAATCTCCTGGACATGAAGGCCATAGTGAATGCATTTCGATATTGTCAGGAGATGCTGCCTGTAAATGGCATTCTCATTCTATCTGACAACTCCACTACAGTAAATTACATCAGGAGGCAAGGAAGGATCAAATCCCCAGATCTCTGCCTTCTGGTTTGGGATTTCTCAGGTGGTGTCATCAGTGATAAATACATGTTCAGGTCTCGCACATTCCAGCCAGATTCTGTGTATTAGCAGACTCAGTGTTTTGGTGAAAACAGCGAACTCAAACTGAATGGTCGATTCATACCTCAGTATTCAGATAGATCTACACCCACTGGGATCAACTGCTTGTGGATATATTTGTGACAAGATGGAATGAAAAGCTACCCACCTTTGTCTTTCCAGTCTCAGACCCAGAAGCCTGGGCAGTTAATGCTCTTTCCATGAACTGGAATGGTCTGGATGCATATGTCTTTCCTCCAGTCCCGCTGCTCCCAAGGTCGTGGAGAAAGTGTTTTTGTCCACCTGCTCCTGATTACCCCCTTCAGGTGGACAAAAACATGGATAAACAATCTAATAAACTTAGCAGTGGAAATTCCCAGGAAATTGGTGATCTTTCCTCACACTCTCAAGTAACTACTATACAGATGTTTCAGCCAAATCCAGAATTGTTGAACCTGCATTCCTGACTCAAATTAAACAATTCATCAGGGGAAACAGTTCTCAGAACAAGTGATGGACAGAATCACTCAAGCAAGAAGGCCACCAATTTGAAAGCATGCAAACGGAAATGTAAAGTTTTCTCTTAGTGGTGCAACAAGAAACACATCAATCTGTTTAAAGCCTCGATATCACGGATAGCTAACTTTCTTGTCTTGGCACTTTGAAGAAACAAAGTTAGTTCCCATAACAATAAAAGGCTACCATTCCACAATTTCTGACATGTTTAGTCATCATGGAAGAAAGGATCTATACCAGAACAAAGAGGTCTCCAACCTTCTGGCAAAGTTTGATTTGTCTTGACCAAAGGATTTGGCCTCGTGTCCAAAATGGAATTTGCAGTGGTTTCTGACATGACTTAATAAAGCACCTATCAAACCTATGTCTATAGCCTAATTGACTCATTTCTAAGACCTGCTTCCTAGTCATTCTAGCTACAGCAGGCAGAATTAGTGCGATACACACCTTATCAGTCAATCCAAACCATCTACATTTCTGTCATGATGGTTCAGTTTCACTCATGACAACTCCTGCTTTCATTGCTAAGAACAGGCTCCCGCTCATGGAGAATCAATCCTTTGTTATACTCTTTCTTTGTCTGACCTTTTGCCCCAGGTGTGTCAGCAGACCCTGTTGGGGGTTTGAAGTGTTACCTAATGTGAATCAAGCCATTGTGAAGCAAAAGATCTCCGTTATTTCTACCATTAAAATTAGTATAGGACAATATTTCAACTCGGGTTCTGTCCACAGAAATATGATGGGTTATTTGCTTGGCATATAAAGAACTAGCTAAAGACCAGATGAATTTCTGGTGCATTTTGATTCATGAGGTTAGGGCAGTAGCCGCAAGCATGGCATTCAAGTGCAACTGTTCCCTAACTGACATTATCCAAGCCATGGGCTGGAGGTCAGAGAGAACATCCTCTAGCTTTTAGCTCAGAGACCTTTCATCCCAGAGGGCTCAGTTTGACCTGGTGGGACCAGTAGCAGTATCGCAACAGGTTACCTTACTGGGTAGGCTATTCAGCAGCTTCATAAGGAAAGGGCCTATTGACTTCTGTTAGATTTACGATGTGGGATGGGTGATAGGTTAGGGTGACATTTTTCCCTACTGGTTGCATCCATGTATATCTGATTCTACAGTAAATCTCACAAGATTTGAAGCTGCTTCATGTACATTAGGGGAGTGGAGATTGGGCCTTTTCTGGAGTCAGTGGAATGTTACTTCCTCCACCTCTTACCTATTCTTCTGACATGTTATGATTGGTTAATATATTTGAAAAAAAAAAGAAATTGGAGTAAAATGTGTGTCTTCGATATTACGTACCCAACCATAATACAGGCACACCCTCCCAACATCCCCACAGTTACATTTTAAATCCTGGCAGAGCTTGCATATCCACTTTAGTAATAACTGAAGTCGGATGGGATTCAGCACCAGTCTAAGGGGAGATCACTCTTGCCTGACTCAATTAGGTGGTCAGATGAATTTTAGTACTTTTATTGCTAAAAAATCAACTTAGGAGGACTGGATTTGCAAGGCAGTGGTCTTAGCTCCAATGTATTATGATCAGGTAAGTGTTATTGAAGAAACGTATTTCTACCTAAAAAATTAGTTTTAAGGCCATTACAGTCATTTTTTCCATTTTTGACATTTTTTAACTATTGGGACTTGGACTTTTTTGATAACAATCTTGTTAAAATGATTACACAAAAACCACATAAGGTAGGCAAAGTAAATTTAGTAGGAATATTTATATCCATGTGTATATGATCTGGTTAGAATTTCAGTCATTTCAGTAATTTTTCAGTTATTTACATATTTTTATAGGCCTTCCTTTAGTTGGGTATATTATGTTATGGCAGTGTCCATCTGTCCATCTGTTTGCATTTGTCCAGCCTATAAGTTAGTGAAATTTTCACGACACTTTGCCAAAATATATATCGTGACTAGATGGTGTGTTGCACACCATAGCTTTGCCTGTGCCTCAAGGTCAAGGTCATGACAAGAGTAAATGTAGTTCTGTGACTTGTATCCTTGTCCAGAGTTTATCTTTTGAACCTCTTAAGACATTTTAACAAAACTGTGACAAATTACCATCTATGCTCGCATATAATCCGGGTCCAAATGCAAACAACATTTACCCTGATCTGCCATCGCATAATGCGCCGGCAGATCAGGGTCTGTGCTGTTTGTTATACTGATTAGTCCTTACAAACTGCATAGACCCAGATCTGCCGCCCATTATGCGATGGCAGATCTGGGTCTATGCAGTTTGCAGTTGATATCAGCTTATACACAAGTACATACAGTATATATCATATATAGATGGCATGTCACATATCATAACCTTGTTCTCTGCCTCAGTGCAATGGAAAATGTCATTCTTTGAATTGTATCCTTGTCTGGAGTATAACTTTTGAACCACTGAAGATATTTTAATGAAGTTTTAGTCAGTTACATATCAGTTATATTCGGGTATATACGGTGTGTCACATACCATACACACAACCTCTCCCTCAAGGTCAAGGTCACAGCAAGATGAAATGTAATTCTTTAATTTGAATCTTTGTCCAGAGTAACCATGTATTGACAGCATGTCACATTACATAGCCACACATCCTGCCTCAAGATCACAGCAAGGGAAGATGTAATTTTATGACTTGCATCATTGGAGTATAATTTATGAACCACTGAAGATATTTAATGAAACTTTAACCAGTGATATATCATGACTAGACAGTGTGTCACATACCATAGCCATGCCCCTGCCTCAAGGTCAAGGTCATTGCAAGAGAAAATATACATCAGTGACCTCTATCCAGGTATGTGATTAACTTTTAAACCAGTGAAGATATTTTAATGACACTTGTGCCTTTTATATATCTTGCCTTGACAGACAGCATCTCACATATTCAGTCATATCACAGCCTCACGGTCAAGGTCACAATAAGGGATAGTGCAAGTCAGTGGCATGTTTCAATAATCAGGCTTTCAAGTTTTAATCCCTACATAGATTTTGATGAAACTGTACCCAGGTCCACAACTTATCATACAATAGACAAATCCCTAGCTCAAAGGTCAGGGTCATTAGTAGCAAATAGGTCACAAAACAAGTGTTCTCTTTTTGAACTTTTTTTGGACAAAGACCTTTTCGGTACAGTTTAGTAAAAACCATTTAAGGTAGTAGACAACTGAAATTTTTGTAGGCTTATTTATATTATGTAGAGGAGCTGATTAGATTTTCAAACCATTATAACTTTTTTTTCACTTTTTTGCACATGTTGTCAACTTTTGTGATGAAAACTTGGATAGTACAGTTAGGCAAAAATCACTCGAGGTAGACAAATGTAGATGACCTAGTTATTATAGCAATTTTTCAGATTTAAAAAATGAATGTTTTAACTATTGGTGACTTGGACTTTTTTGACTGCAATGGGGGCATGTATATTTTACAAACACAAATTTAGTTTTAACACAAGTTGTCATGACAAAATCAGCATACTTTCTAGTTGCAGTTGAGTATATAGGAATGCAGCCTAGGTAAGGAAACTAAGTTGCAATTTGGAATAGGCATGATTTAGTTATGAGATCCAGAACTTCAATAAGTATTTTATTTTTTTACTTCTAAATACTTCCCTGCTCAGAAACTATGTATGTTCATAATGAAAAGTCCCTTATGTCTACTGTTACAGTTACTCATAATGAAAAGTCCCTTATGTCTACTGTTACAGTTACTCATAATGAAAAGTCCCTTATGTCTACTGTTACAGTTACTCATAATGAAAAGTCCCTTATGTCTACTGTTACAGTTACTCATAATGAAAAGTCCCTTATGTCTACTGTTACAGTTACTCATAATGAAAAGTCCCTTATGTCTATTGTTACAGTTACTCATAATGAAAAGTCCCTTATGTCTACTGTTACAGTTACTCATAATGAAAAGTCCCTTATGTCTACTGTTACAGTTACTCATAATGAAAAGTCCCTTATGTCTACTGTTACAGTTACTCATAATGAAAAGTCCCTTATGTCTACTGTTACAGTTACTCATAATGAAAAGTCCCTTATGTCTACTGTTACAGTTACTCATTATGAAAAGTCCCTTATGTCTACTGTTACAGTTACTCATAATGAAAAGTCCCTTATGTCTACTGTTACAGTTACTCATTATGAAAAGTCCCTTATGTCTACTGTTACAGTTACTCATAATGAAAAGTCCCTTATGTCTACTGTTACAGTTACTCATTATGAAAAGTCCCTTATGTCTACTGTTACAGTTACTCATAATGAAAAGTCCCTTATGTCTACTGTTACTATTGTTTTGTTATCCTTTTCTTTACAGAAAGAAGAAACCAAAATAAAAACAACATACACACAGAATCCCAAATCCATGTTAAATTATGAGTACAACAGTGTATTTTTCGTCGTCAGAAAACCAGCCTGAGTAGCAGTATCACAAAAACTTTGATTGTATAAGAAAGTGGGTATCGGAACATTATAACAAGGACTTAAAAGAAATATGGGGAAATATTAAGCACAGTGTACTTGTGTTTTTTTGTGACTAAAGTGTACAGAGAATGTCGTGTGTGTGAAAATTCAAAATTCCCACTTGGGAATTGCATTTTTCCACTGCAGAAAAGAAACTGCACCAATAGTCCAATTTCCTGTATGTCACTACAACAGATGTATGTATTGTTGAAACTGGAGCTGAGCAGCCAAATACTAATGTTTTTAACAGTAATATCAACTTAAAACCCCAGTGGGTTTTTTTTATCACTAACCTCCATTTTTCTGTAATTCTTAATAATTGAAATCTGTGGTCTGAGAAATTTGGATCTTCACTTGGAGATGTTTATTCATCCAAGGGGCTTTTGGTAAGTCAAAGATGTATCAAATCTGTAGCTATAGCCTGGATCTTGAAAACTGCACCAGTCTGTAGTTTTCAATGTTTTTGATTGAAAACTGCACCAGTCTGTAGTTTTCAATGTTTTTGATTGAAAACTGCACCAGTCTGTAGTTTTCAATGTTTTTGATAAGTGGCAATGGCAGTTCTGATGATCTTCTTGCTAGCGATTAAATGCATTGTTAAGAAAAATATTATGATGGCACTCATGGTTATATTAAATATATAACATAGCTTGAAATATGAGTTTGAAAGTTTATAAATTTACAGGGTCCATCAAATCTCAAAACAGGATTGTAGCCCAGGCAACTTACATCCAGTAGCCCAGTAGCCCAGTAGCCCAGGAATGCATTGGAATATGAAATGGCTGGCATTCAGACTTTTCCTTTTTTGTATGGAAATAATGTTAATTGGAATCATGATGTAGTATTCACTTTTCTGATGGCAGTGGATGTGGCAGCGGTGTCATTGTACGATTATGGTTCAGGTTTTTTGATTTTCTAATATTTCCTACGCATCTCTATGGATATTATCATATTTGGCATTAATCATTTTAAAGTGGAGACATTTCATTCTACGACATGCTTACTCACCCCAGTGACCTAGGGGTCAATTTCACAGTCATAGAAAATTTGGTTTAAGGTTTTGGTTAAAGCTTTTTCATTTGCTTGTATTTCCTAAACCCTTAAAGGGCTTCCTTCATATTCAGGATGAATCATTTTGAAGCTAAGATAGTTCATTTTGTGACATTCTCACTTAGCCTTTTGACCTTGGGTTCAAAGTCACACATTTTACAGCAGTACTTTTGATTGTGAGCTTGACATGCAGGCCCTAGCATTGTCTTTGTTATAGTCACTAATAGATATTCTCCTTTGTGAAATCATAGTATATTCAGTTTTGAAACCATGTACAAAATTCAGGATATGACACAGAAGTCCACTGCACTGCCAGGATTTAACATGTGATAGTTCAGACCTAGCATTCTGCTAAACCCTTGGTTCCAGGCACAAGATTTGTTGGACCCCCCCCCCCCCCCATTGTGGTAATGGGGATGTGGAATATGCTTGATACACCCTCCTGCATGTTGTAAGAGGCAACTTATGGAAGCAACATTTTGACCTGAGATGCATCATGTGATGGTGTTCATGCTGAGAGAGCCTTAGACTTTTAGAGTTATGTTAGTGTCAAAAGTTTGACTTTGTATTTTGAAGGATTTTACCCTATTTTGCATTTGTCTTTGTTTTGTGTGCCTTTTTTGGAATGCCTAAAATCTCTGTGTTCTGTATGGCCAGAAGTGAGCTGATGTGCTGTTAAACCCTAAACGTACATACATACATGTACATACATACATACATACATACATACATACATACATACATACATACATACATACATACATAGATACATGCATTCATGCATGCATGCATACATACATACATACATACATACATACATACATACATACATACATACATACATACATACATGCATTCATGCATGCATGCATGCATACATACATACATACATACATACATACATATATGCATGCATGCATACATACATGCATACATACATACATCCATGCATACATACATACATACATACATACATACATACATACATACATACATACATACATACATGCATACATACATACATACATACATACATAAAAACATACATACATACATACATACATACATACATACATACATACTTCAGACCCATGTTTAGTAGAGAGACATATATTGCACAAACAAGACTTGGTCCCCTTTGTATAGATAATAAATTTAAATCAGATTGTTTTATGCATAAAATTTTCGGATTTACTGCTTGAATTGAATTATTAATGCGGCATTTTGCTCTAACAGCAATGAGTTATTTCTTAGGTTTTTGAACCAAATGAAGATCATCAAACAAAAATTAGTGTATTTTGTTTTAAACTGATTTGGATGTAGTAAATTGTCAGATGTAATTTTCTGATCTAGGCATACAGATCTAGGTGTGAAATATCAGATTATTCGTGTATTTATTACTGTGTATGTGTATAATTTATATAAAAAAACTTATGCAAATGTAACACTTTCAGTTTGTAAAACAAAGTTTGTAAAATTTTGAAAAGCGCTTGAATTTTGGTCACCTTGAAAAGTGCTTGGATTTTGATGGTTACCTTGAAAAGTGCTGAATATTGATGTTTACCTTGAAATGTGGTTGAACTTTAGTTACCTTGAAAAGTGCTTGAATTTTGATGCTTACCTTGAGAAGTGCTTGAATTTTGTTTACCTTGAAAAGTGCTTGAATGTGAGATCAGTTTATGGTAATTCCAAGTCATTCATGAGGAACCGAATATACTTCTAGGTGATAATGTCTAACTTCATCCAAATGCATGCTGGGATGTTGGATGAATCTGTTTTTTAGGAGACATGAACACTACAGGAAAGACCCAATTTGTTAAAAGGTTGTTTAGGGACTTATCCAAAGCTGGCCAAACAGTATGAAACAGCCAACTCCTGCATGCAGAAACTGATTCACTCATCCAAAATGTAGAAGTGGATTAGAGATCTATGATCAGCAATTGTCCAAGTCACCAGGATTTAGATGGCATGGAATTAACATTATGAAAGCCTATCACTTTGAGTGGAAGAAGATACAGTAGTCTTGTCATTGGGATATGAACAGTTAATTTTAAAGTTTTAAATATTTAAAAGAAATTGAATCATGTTTATCCCATTTTTAGCAATATTGTGCTTTTATTTAGTCAGGTTTAGATAGGGGTACAAGCTGCAAAGGGTCCTAAATTAGCAATAATGAACGTTTCATGTACTGTTAATTGCATTTTTTACAAGATTGATTCAATTTGTGATTTGTTTTCATATTTTCTGCAGATAGATGTAAATATTTATCTCACATGTATTTTTTTTAAGAAAAGTTTTCTTCCAACTCGTGTTTCTCACATGTATTTATAACATATCAATGAAATACATGTATTTTAACTTATTTTTAGCTTGTTATTCTCCACCGTTTCTTAAAAAGTGGAATATATAGTATTCATGTTTCTGTTTGTTCCTCTGTCCATCTGTCCTTTATTCCATTCATCACACTTTCCTTTCTGCTCAGTACCATTACATAATTGTATATAAAACGAATTGAGACATTATCTTTTCTCAAAGCCATATGAAATAAATTGATAAAACTTGGTATACTAGGGGGTGTGGTACATTCCACATTCTTCAAGGTTTAGATCAGTTATCAGTTTTGTTAGCTTTACTGGTCATAGACCAGGTGAGCTTATGGGATGATCTGTTATCCATTGTCAGTTGGTCATCTGTCTGTCCATTAGCACATGTTTGCTATCTCTGCTTCTCCTAAACAATGCAGAGGATTGCTATGAAACTTTACACATACATTCATCATACATGCCATAACACAATGTGTCACGTGAAAAACACAATTTTGGACTCCCAAAATGTTCTGAAAAACATGATTTTCAGCAATCTTAGCAACCAAAAAAATTCCCACAAAAAAAAAACACGGAAAAAAAAGGTAAATTTCTTGACCACAATGATAAATGCAAGTAATCAATGGTATGTACAGTCCTACCCACTTATATCGACATCACTTATGTCGACAAGCCGCCTATGTCGACAAAAAAGCAAAGTCCCGGTCCCTTGGTCTACTATTACTACCAAATTTGTCATGCTTATGTCGACGTCGAGATAAAAAGTAAACGTACATGTCGACAGAAGCCCTTGGTCCCAACTTGAACAAATCCTTTGTTTTCTAATCATTTATGTCGAAAAGCTGCCAGTTCCGACCCATACTTTGTTCAACAATTAGTTGATTTTGCCGCCGGGTCATTTATGTCGACAAGCGGCCAGTTCCGACATGTACTTTGTTCAACAATTAGTTGATCTTGCCGCCAGGCTTTATGACTCGGTGGATTAAAAAACAGGCTTTTGTTTGGTCCTATAAAGTTGGCCTCTCGCGGTGACTTAAAAAACACATGTACCCTTCATCAAAGCAAGCCGGTTACAATGTTCAATAAAAACAATCCACCCTTCATTAAAAAAAAATCATCACCAAACTTGAATAAAAGCAATGAAATCTGATCGATTGTTGCATTTTCCAAAGTGATATGTGATTAAAACAAGTTTATTGTGCTGTGAAAGTTTCCTTTTTAACTTTATTTATGTTTACGATGGCTACCAACGGCAGCGTAAAACACAGATTAAATTTACAGTCTCTGGAAACTAAATATCTGGCTGTTAAGGATGTTGAACGTGGGGCATCTCGCAAATATGTCTGTGAAAACTTTTCACTTAAACATAACACCCTGTCAGGATGGATGATAAACCAAAAAGTTGTTCTCCGCCTTATTTTTTTATATATATTTTTTTTTTACTGGTGGCGGACCAGTAAAAAAAAAAAAAAAAAAAAAAAAGGAGGAGAACTTTTTCGTTGGTCTAGATGGATGAAAGCTGCTGAGTCTATAAAGAAAGGCTATGTTGAAGGTAAATTAATCATATCAGCCGCATATCTCTTGTTCAATTTTATGTACTTTTCACGATGACTTCCGTAAATAAATACATGTTATCATTTCCCTGTGAATAGCCCCATCCCCTTGGTAGCCTCAGTAAAATGGGAACATTGTTTCAGGCTGACCAAAATCTAGGCCAATTTAAGTACATGTACATGTACATTGTAGCATGTAAATAACAACTATGCAACCATGTGCTACTGGCGACAATGATTATCGTAGTGAATTGTGAAGACATGTTAGATCAAATGAGGACAACCATTTTTTATACATGAGTTTCCTATCAGGATGTGACCGATGCATATATTTTTTAACATGAGACTCGTACACGAATTCATGGATTTTTCATATGCATGCACTTAATGCATTGTGGATTTTATTACACAAAGGTAACCAAAATGTAATTTGTCAATATAGATGTGTATTTCACGCTGGTTTTGTCTTCATGTACTCAAAATTTCCATTCTTTGTTTTCTCAAAGTGTAAATCCTGCTCATTGACGACAACTCACCCCCCCCCCCAAAAAAAAAACACTTATCTCGACATCTGCTTATGTTGACAATATTTCCTCGGGCCCGAGGATGTCGACATAAACGGGTAGGACTGTATAAGCAGTAAACAGTCATGCTCGGAGCTCATGTAAAACTATCCTCGGGGCAGTTTATACAGCCGTTTTAGAGACAATTAAAAGGTAAGGTGGTCAGAGATAAACAGACACCTTGCAGAGATTTATTTAATTGGCTCACAATAGCAAAGGTGATGTGTCATTTCAAATCTTTTGAGCACTGCTGAGGGAGAGCTTATTTGGCTAATTTGCATAGGCAAAGTACACTAAGTGGAACAACCCAATTTGTCTGAAGTTAGGTACATCAAACAGATGTGTGTTAAAAAACAAATGTTATTACACATCACTGACTGCATTGAATGAGAATGTTGAAGCCATCTTTATTAAAATTTGTGATCAGTGGCAATGTTTCTTTGAAGTCAGATTTTTACTCCTTATATAAAATTCAAAACATGATTAATTTGGTTTGTTGAATAACAGCACCGTTCAGTCTCTAATGCAGTGTTGCACCTAGGATCCAAAGATCAGGGAACACTGTGTCCCTCACCCTCCAGATTTGGGGTACACAGAACATTTTAAAGGGACAAAGGACAATTGTAGTACATAATACACTAGAAGTGCTAAAAAAATGAGATAATCTTATTTGCTTCGACAGTTTTGCCACCTTAACTTTCTCATATTTTCCTTGGACATTTACATAATTGCAATAAACGTTTTATCATGTGATCAAGTAAGTCGTGAAAACATTAACATGTTTAAATATCTGGTTAACCTGAAATGAACTGCACCATGGAGTTTTAATAATTTAAAAGTATTTAATCATTAATCAAATGACAAATTGTGTGTTT
Organism: Margaritifera margaritifera; assembly: GCA_029931535.1. Lineage (NCBI taxonomy): Eukaryota > Metazoa > Mollusca > Bivalvia > Unionida > Margaritiferidae > Margaritifera > Margaritifera margaritifera. The sequence goes on from JAQPZY010001603.1 coordinate 407,508, forward strand.
GCATAAATTAGTACCTTTTTTCATTAATTCAGCCTGAGAATAAATTAAATCTTCACTGCCGTAGGTGTGATTTTAACCTTGAAAATACGTTACAATAGCGGCAGTCAAAGACTTTAACAACTTGGATGACTACCACAAACCTTGAATGTTTTCGTTGCCAGATTCATTGTTTTGAAATGGATATTCATTGCCATCTTACAGGTTTTATCACTTTTAGCGACTTTGGCCATTGATTGCGCCAACATAGACATGAATGCACATTCATGAAGGAAAAGTGTAGGCATATTTGTGAACACAAATGACACTTGCATTACAGTCAAACCAACTACTAAACTATTAAAAGCAACATAGACTGCATGTAATTAAAACTACATTCAACTGTCCAATGGATTTTAAAGACAGTAACTTGGTGTATTTTCGTATTTAATGTCTGTGAAGTTGTGACCATGTTTGTAGTGATGTTATTTAACAATGCTAAGTCTACCCTTTTTTTGTTGTAAGTATATTAAATGCTTTAGAGAAAAAAGATGGTATTTTCTTTTATTCAGATTTGGATTTCCAGTCATTTACTATAGGCTGATTTGAAAAGATAGCTTATTCTCATTTGGATGACATTGCTTTTGGGGGGTCATGCACACTGACCCCCCTTGGGACCTCACACTTTCTGAGTCTCAAAAAATCCCCAACACTGTCAATGAATATGATTCATTTCATGGTCTAGTTGATCCTAAATGAAATTTGTGGTGCTTTGACATCCAATATGGCCACCACACTGACCATCTTGAAAATTCTTGTTATCATTACTCCTCCTGAAGAGAACGTCATATTCACATGAGGTTTTCACCAGAAGATTTCCTATGATGCTGGTCCTGAATGAAAATGGTACCGATCTGATGTCCAATATGACTGTTAGAGTAGCCATCTTGAAAATCTTGTTATTGCTACTCCTCCTGAATGGAAAGGCATATTGACATGTGTTTTTCACCAGAAGACTTCTGATGTCTAGTGGGTCCAAAATGAAAATGGTGCTGCTCAGATATCCAATATGTCTGCCACAGTGGCCATCTTGAAAATCTTATTATAACAATTTCTCCTGAATGAATGGTCAAATCAGCATGGGGTTTTCACTGAAAGACTTCTTAATGATGTCCAGTTGGTTGTAAATGAAAATGGTGCCGATCTGACTTCTAATATGACCGCCACAATGGCCATCTTGAAAATCTTGTTATCACTACTCCTAGATGACTGGTCATATCAACATTGTGCTTTCACCCATAATCTTCTTAGGATATCTAGTTGGCACTAAATGGAGATGGTGCCAATCTGATATCCAATATGGCCACCATGGCCAGCATCTTGAAAATTTTGTTATTGTTACTCCTTCAGAATGTAAAGTCATATCAAGATGGGGTTTCCACTAGAAGACTTATTATGATGTTTTGTTGGTCCGCAATGAAAATGGTGCTGATCTGACATCCAATATGTCCACCACAGCAGTCAATTTGAAAATCTTGTTATTACAGTACTGAAGAGTATTGGAGATGGTTTCAACATTCAGCAGTTACAAAAAGAAATGTTCGTATCTTGAATTCCTTTAAATTCTTTTCAACCAGTTGAGCATCCTTCCCTTCAAGGGACTCTTGTTTCTATTTCTTTTCTGCACTGTAACCGTAAAGTTTTCTGAGATAGCAGGATGAAACTTGTTACAGGTGTATCTATACTAGATTATGTAATGTGTTTCTCTGGTCAAAGTTACTGCCATTTTTTTGTTGCTTTTAGCTTAATAATTCTGAAGTCTGGAGATGCAAACACAAATGTTGGCACACATTTACTGTGAATTCATTCATTTCTGTGGGTATGAATTTTTGAGGTTTTGGGAAAAATAAGAAGTTTCGTATGTACTTAAATTTGTGGAATTAGGTAGGGGTCTTGTTGTTTTCATAGTATGATCACTATTTCTTGTGTCTGTACATTTTTGGTTTGTTGCAACCACAAAATCCATGAAAATTGGTAACCAATAAAAAAAATAGTGAATTCACAGTATTATCTATCAATACCAGGGAATGTGTTAAGTACATTGTTCAGGGTCATATTACCCAGGGAATGTGTCAAGGCCATAGTTCAGGGTCATATTCCCCAGGAAATGTGTCAAGTACATTGTTCAGGGTTATATTACACAGGGAATGTGTCAAGTACATTGTTCAGGGTCATATTACACAGGGAATGTGTCAAGGCCATAGTTCAGGGTCATATTCCCCAGGGAATGTGTCAAGTACATTGTTCAGGGTCATATTACACAGGGAATGTGTCAAGTACATTGTTCAGGGCCATATTACACAGGGAATGTGTCAAGTATATTGTTCAGGGTCATATTACCCATGGGATGTGTCAAATACATTAATCAGGGCCATATTACCCATGGAATGTGTCAAGTACATTGTTCAGGGTCATGTTGCACAGGGATTGTGTCAAATACATTGTTCAGGGTCATATTATCCAGGGAATGTGTCAAATACATTGTTCAGGGTCATATTATCCAGGGAATGTGTGAAATACATTGTTCAGGGTCATATTACACAGGGAATGTGTCAAATACATTGTTCAGGGTCATATTACACAGGGAATGTGTCAAATACATTGTTCAGGGTCATATTCCCCAGGGAATGTGTCAAGTACATTGTTCAGGGTCATATTACACAGCGAATGTGTCAAATACATTGTTCAGGGTCATATTACACAGGGAATGTGTCAAGTACATTGATCAGGGTCATATTACCCAGGGAATGTGTGAAATACATTGTTCAGGGTCATATGACACAGGGAATGTGTCAAGTACATTGTTCAGGGTCATATTACACAGCGAATGTGTCAAATACATTGTTCAGGGTCATATTACACAGGGAATGTGTCAAGTACATTGATCAGGGTCATATTACCCAGGGAATGTGTGAAATACATTGTTCAGGGTCATATGACACAGGGAATGTTTCAAGAATATTGTTCAAGATCATATTATCCAGGGAATGTGTCAACATTGTTCAGGGTCATATTACCCAATGAATGTGTCAAGTTCATTGTTCAGGGTCATATTACCCAGGGAATATGTCAAGTACATTGATCAGGGTCATATTACCCATGGAATGTGTCAAGAATATTGTTCAGGGTCATATTACCCATGGAATGTGTCAAATACATTGATCAGGGCCATATTACCCAGGGAATGTGTCAAGTACATTGTTCAGGGTCATGTTACACAGGGATTGTGTCAAATACATTGTTCAGGGTCATATTATCCAGGGAATGTGTCAATACATTGTTCAGGGTCATATTACCCAGGAAATGTGTCAAGTACATTGATCAGGGTCATATTACACAGGGAATGTGTCAAGAATATTGTTCAGGGTCATATTACCCAGGGAATGTGTGAAATACATTGATCAGGGCCATGTTACCCAGGGAATGTGTTAAGTACATTGTTCAGGGTCATATTACACAGGGAATGTGTAAAGTACATTGATCAGGGTCATATTACCCATGGAATGTGTCAAGAATATTGTTCAGGGTCATATTACCCAGGGAATGTGTCAAGTTCATTGTTCAGGTTCATATTACCCAGGGAATGTGTCAAATACATTGTTCAGGGTCATATTACCCAGGGAATGTGTCAAGAATATTGTTCAGGGTCATATTACCCAGGGAATGTGTCAAATACATTGATCAGAGCCATATTACCCATGGAATGTGTCAAATACATTGTTCAGGGTCGTATTACCCATGGAATGTGTCAAATACATTGTTCAGGGTCATATTACCCAGGGAATGTGTCAAATACATTGACCAGGGTCATATTACCCAGGGAATGTGTCAAATACATTGTTCAGGGTCATATTACCCAGGGAATGTGTCAAATACATTGTTCAGGGTCATATTACACAGCGAATGTGTCAAATACATTGTTCAGGGTCATATTACACAGGGAATGTGTCAAGTACATTGATCAGGGTCATATTACCCAGGGAATGTGTGAAATACATTGTTCAGGGTCATATGACACAGGGAATGTGTCAAGTACATTGTTCAGGGTCATATTACACAGCGAATGTGTCAAATACATTGTTCAGGGTCATATTACACAGGGAATGTGTCAAGTACATTGATCAGGGTCATATTACCCAGGGAATGTGTGAAATACATTGTTCAGGGTCATATGACACAGGGAATGTGTCAAGAATATTGTTCAAGATCATATTATCCAGGGAATGTGTCAACATTGTTCAGGGTCATATTACCCAATGAATGTGTCAAGTTCATTGTTCAGGGTCATATTACCCAGGGAATATGTCAAGTACATTGATCAGGGTCATATTACCCATGGAATGTGTCAAGAATATTGTTCAGGGTCATATTACCCATGGAATGTGTCAAATACATTGATCAGGGCCATATTACCCAGGGAATGTGTCAAGTACATTGTTCAGGGTCATGTTACACAGGGATTGTGTCAAATACATTGTTCAGGGTCATATTATCCAGGGAATGTGTCAATACATTGTTCAGGGTCATATTACCCAGGAAATGTGTCAAGTACATTGATCAGGGTCATATTACACAGGGAATGTGTCAAGAATATTGTTCAGGGTCATATTACCCAGGGAATGTGTGAAATACATTGATCAGGGCCATGTTACCCAGGGAATGTGTTAAGTACATTGTTCAGGGTCATATTACACAGGGAATGTGTAAAGTACATTGATCAGGGTCATATTACCCATGGAATGTGTCAAGAATATTGTTCAGGGTCATATTACCCAGGGAATGTGTCAAGTTCATTGTTCAGGTTCATATTACCCAGGGAATGTGTCAAATACATTGTTCAGGGTCATATTACCCAGGGAATGTGTCAAGAATATTGTTCAGGGTCATATTACCCAGGGAATGTGTCAAATACATTGATCAGAGCCATATTACCCATGGAATGTGTCAAATACATTGTTCAGGGTCGTATTACCCATGGAATGTGTCAAATACATTGTTCAGGGTCATATTACCCAGGGAATGTGTCAAATACATTGACCAGGGTCATATTACCCAGGGAATGTGTCAAATACATTGTTCAGGGTCATATTACCCAGGGAATGTGTCAAATACATTGTTCAGGGTCATATTACCCAGAGAATGTGTCAAGAACATTGTTCAGGGTCATATTATCCAGGAAATGTATCAAGTACTTTGATCAGGGTCATATTACACAGGGAATGTGTCAAGAATATTGTTCAGGATCATATTACCCAGTAAATGTGTGAAATACATTGATCAGGGCTATGTTACCCAGGGAATGTGTCAAGTACATTGTTCAGGGTCATATTACACAGGGAATGTGTCAAGGACATTGATCAGGGTCATATTACCCATGGAATGTGTCAAGAATATTGTTCAGGGTCATATTACCCATGGAATGTGTCAAATACATTGATCAGGGCCATATTACCCATGGATTGTGTCACCTACATATTTCAGGGTCATGTTACCAATGGAATGTGTCAAATACATTAATCAGAGCCATATTACCCATGGAATGTGTCAAATACATTGTTCAGGGCCATATTACCCATGGATTGTGTCAAATACATTGTTCAGGGCCATATTACCCATGGATTGTGTCAAATACATTGTTCAGGGTCATATTACCCAGTGAATGTGTGAAATACATTGATCAGGGCCATATTACCCATGGATTGTGTCAAGTACATTGTTCAGGGTCATGTTACCCATGGAATGTGTCAAATACATTAATCAGGGCCATATTACCCAGGGAATGTGTCAAATACATTGTTCAGGGCCATATTACCCATGGAATGTGTCAAATACATTAATCAGGGTCATATTACACAGGGAATGTGTCAAATACATTGTCCAGGGTTATATTACCCAGTGAATGTGTGAAATACATTGATCAGGGCCATATTACCCAGGGAATGTGTCAAGTTCATTGTTCAGGGTCATATTACCCATGGAATGTGTCAAATACATTGTTCAGGGTCATATTACCCAGTGAATGTGTAAAATACATTGATCAGGGCCATATTACCCAGGGAATGTGTCAAGTTCATTGTTCAGGGTCATATTACCCAGTGAATGTGTCAAGTTCATTGATCAAGGTCACATTACCCAGGTTAAAGTCAGAACTGATTTACTTTTCTGCTCAGTAAATTGATAGCCCATTGATAATGAGGGATGAAACTTAGTACACTGTTCTAGCATTACTAGTAGGTTTGTGGTATAACATATTTGGTAGCATCAAGGTCAATTCAAGGTTATACATATCATGACAAGAGGGTATATACAATACATGTACAACAATCAGATTCAGTCTTCATGATCTCACTCATACAGCAGTCTCAGTCATTGAAATGTGGAAAGTAACATTCAATAAGATCATATACATCCACTTCCATCCCTTTTGGTGTTTGACACTGTCATGTGTCTTCAGCATACAAGGTAATGGGATAAAAAAAGAATTCTAATACAATCTTTGTAGAAATTTGATGTCATTTTTGTATTTGTTTGTGAGGCCAGCTTGATATTTTTTAATTTTTGTGGAATCTTGTGTTTGAGATAACAGTAATGAGGTATAAGAAGTATGGAGACCCTGTCAAAGAAACAGTGCAATTATAGGAAACATTTGTTGTTTTATCATTTTAAATTTGTATGCTGTAGATATAATTAAGGGGTATCAAAGGCTTCCCAACTCACATATGTTCTTTCCTAAGAATATTAAGAATTTGCCAAATAAACATGTGGTACAGCCTTGAGTTGACTTTATTTTGTTCAAAACAGCAGAAGTACAATTGCAAATATAAAAAAATATGAATATTGGCTTCTTAGTATCTTTTGTCTCGCAACATAAAATAAGAGCCTTGGAATATACAGTTTTGCTGTAAGTACTAAAAAGTTAATTTTGTCAAACTATAACGTATAGCTTGACCAAGGTTACTTGGTGGTTTAATACCTCATAGTGGGAATTTTTGGTTGATGGAATTTAATTTTGGCTAGTTATACTGTATCAGTTTGGGGTATAGATATTTTATAGTTTTTGAGGAGGTAAAGTTTGGATGGGATTTTATTTTCATGATCTATGACTGTTAATTTGCTATAATGTCTCCAGCACTAATAATTCCCACAATATGTTATTTCATTTTTAGAATGTTCACTATGCAAGGCATACCATATATGCCTGCGTATAAGCCAGGTCCAAATACAAACAACATAGACTCTGATCTGCCATCGCATAATGCGCTGGCAGATCAGGGTCTATGTTGTTTGTTCTACTGATTAGTCCTTACAAACTGCATAGACCCAGACCTGCTGGCGCATTATGCGACAGCAGATCTGGGTCTATGCAGTTTGCAGATGGTATTAGCTTATACGCGAGTATATACAATAGTCTTCTTGAAGAAAGGGTACGGTGGTTAATTGTACAGTCTCTTAGTATACTCCTCCCCCTTCTATAATGCAGGTATCGTCTTAGATCCCATTCAGTTGGTTAAATCTTTGTTGTATCATTACTACTTATAGTACTTGCCTACACTCCTGGCAGTTTGTACCCCCTAGTGATTTTAAAAACGAAAACAACCAGGATATAAAAAGGACACAGTCATTTAATTCATCAATTTATAATTTCTAACCTGATTGTCATCAGGTTGCCCCAAACAATGTCATCAGGTGGCCCCTAACATTGTCATCTTGTTCACATTTCAAACTAAGTGGAAGCTGGCAATTTAAACAACCAGACAGACTGCTCAGTGGCCTTTTCCGGTTCCTTCCTAGGAAATGGGGGATACATCCAGATCAAAGACATTTAGCCATATCTTTCGATTTATAAGATATTTCCTGCTTTGACTTTCACCTTTAATTCTTTGGGACCATTGAATCTCAAAGTATGTTCCTTGCATCCCCCATTTAATTATGTGCAAAATTGTATGATAATCCATTGATACAAACAGGAGGCTTTGACCTTTTTATTCTTTAACTAAGATTTGATGCCATGCAGCTGGATGAATAGAAACACACACTGAAATTAATGTGTATTGCTGAGACAAAATTATAAGAAACTTCTTTGTTTCCTTAATTGCTGTGTGGTACAGCAGATGTGAAAGAAGGATTTTGCCTGGGGCTGCCAAAAATTCTCTCGGAGCATTTAAAGTGTTTGTTCAAGACAACCCCCATGGGCGGGACCAAAATGCTTGTTGTCTGGCCGACTGGGCCCAACATGAAGCCAGCTGCAACTGAGTGTTTTACAAATACCTGGACACGTGTATTTGTTTATTTAAAGAAGTATATGCAAAAGGGCATAACGCTTCCCTCGTGCTCAGTGGCAAAAACAAGAGTATTTGCTTAAAACTGGAGAGAAGAATGCTATGTGGGAAAAACTGGGAGCGTGTACTGAGGTATTCAAGATCCGCATAGCAGGAATGGATGTGTGATTGCGCCATGCTGGAAATGTGGGGTTGGTGCTGGCGCCGATCATCGAATCTGCCTGGGCTGTGGGGCAACACAGTAGCAAGCAAACTGAAACTAATATAAAAGAAGGCAAGATGGCAGTTTGATAAGGTTCTTGGTGATCCCAAAATTCATTTAGAGGTTTATGCTTGATTGGTTATAAAGTTGTATAGTATTAAGCAGCATGCGGTCAGCTCCAAGGAAGGTGCCACCGCCACGGCAGTCGCTGCCAATCAGACAGCTGCTGCAAGCCTTTGTAGAGTGATCAGAAAGAGCAGACGCAATTGTGAAAGACTACCGCGCCACTGTGCCAGAAAACCAGAGGCTCGAAGCAGACAGTTTTGGTGTTTCTTAATTCCGTGGCGCCTAGTATGCGGGAAGTCATCAACAGAGAGCTCAGGGAACTTGGCGACCTGAAGTTTAACCTCCTGTTGACAGCACAGCTGAAGAAAACTGCACCAGGCCATCAGTATGTCTACGATGAAGAAGCTGAGCCAGAGAGGACCATTAAAGTGGCAGCCTATTTCTGGACCAGCACCACCGTATACATTCGTATTGACGAGATCGAGCAGTTGGTCACCCAAGCCAACACTACAGTACTAAGGCGCATTGAAGAGTACATGCGTGAGGGGTCTTGATGGCTATTCGTGCGGTGCGAGACAGTCTATCTAGGTGATGTCCCAGTACCACCCATTTTGATGCCAGAGATATATTCCAACACCAAAATGAATTCCGCCATTATCCGTTATCAATGTGAAAAACACTGACAGTCGCTGTTTAGAATGGGCTACTGCCGGCTCTATTCCCAGCAGACGATTGACATGTTGACTGGCCAGGCAATTACCGCCAGCAGCTGAGCAGCTCTACTTTGCTGGCATTGACTTTCCAGTGAAGGTGAGTGACATTGACAAGTTTGAGCCTGCAACACGGAAATCGCAGTTAGCGTCTTTGGTTGGGAAAAGGGCCTCTACCTGCTATGCATCAGCGAGGAAGTAAGACCACATGCTGTGAGCCTACTGCTACTTGTCAAGGGCGAAAAGAGCCACTCCGTCTGAATAAAAGACCTAAGGTGTATGGTATACAAGCAAAATAAATGCAGTAATACGAAGCACGTCTGTCGCCGGTGCCTCCATATCTTCAGCCAGGTCAACCTATTACAAAGCCACAATAAAGACTTTTATGGTACAGGCAAAAAGCCACAGTGCATGACTTTGCCAGAGCCACGAAAAAACATCCTGTCATTTCAGAACCACCACCACCAGATACGCGTTCCATGCATCATTTATGCAGACTTCGAGACACTGAACATGCCAGTGGAAGGCCCTGCCTGTGATCCGAATAAAAGCAACCAGCAGAAATCATTAACCAGGTCCCATGTAGTTTCTGCTACATAGTCAACCGTTGCGATGGAGTATGCAAGTAGCCGGTTTTATCGCCACTTTTATCTAGAGTCTCTAGCACGAGTAGGTGGAGATCTGGGAGGTGCTTCGAAACCGGCAGAGATGATTATTTGCAGGGATGATTGGAGGAACTTCCTGGAAGCAAAGAACTGCCACATATGTGGCAAAGAGCTGGGAATCGACTGGGTGCGGGACCACTGCCACAAAAACGGCAAGTACCGTGGCATGGCCCGCAAAACATGTGATCTCAAGCTCGTCTACCCAGATGAAATGAAGATGTAGTTGTGATTCATAACCTGCGTGGCTACGACGATCACCTTATTATGAAGGCCATCGAAATAGCCTCAGTGGAGAACATCAGCGCCATCCCAAACAAAATGAATGGGGCAGTTGTTGCAGTTTATTGACAGTCCGTACCTGAAGACCGATGTGATTCTGCTGACTGACGTGTTTGAGGCGTTTCGGGACATTTCGCTGAAAAACATCGGCCTCGACTAGGCCCATTACTAGGCCCATAACCACAGTTCTTCGGGAATGAATTGGTACGCCCTCCTGAAGAAGACTGTTTACAGACATCGATATGCACTTGTTTGGCAAGAAAGGCATCCGATGGCGGCATTTCGATGGTGAGTCGGAGTCACACTAAAGCGAATAACCCGATGTGCCCCGACTACGACAGCGAAAAGCCAAACAGCTGGATAACCTTCCTTAACACCCACAACTTCTAGGGATGGACCATGATGCAGAGTCTGCCAACTGGTGGTTTTAAGTAGGTCGATCCGACAGATCTCGAAACAATAGCGGCGGATGCACCCAGGGCTTCATCCGCGAAGTAGACCTAGATTACCTTGAGAGCTCCATGATGCACACAGCGACTACCCGCTGGCCTCAGAGGCACGGTGCGTCCCAGAGAGCTTATTGGGGGACTATCAGCGTGGTTTAGTGCACAAAGCTAGCTCCCAGCCTGCGAGAAAAGGAGCGCTTTGTAGCCCGTTACCATAACCTCAAGCTCTACACCAATCTCGGGATGCGCGTCACCAGGGTTCGCCGGGCCCTGGAGTTTTAGACCAAAGCGCTTGGAAGGCACCATGTATCCAACTCAACATTGATCTCAGAACCAAGACAAATACTAACTTTGAAAAGGACTTCTTTAAGCTCGGGATCAACTTGGTCTTTCTGAAAACTATGAAAAACCTGAGGAAGTGGGTCAGAGTGGACCTGCTAAGGCTTGAACGTGAGGAAGACATGCTGCACCGCCAGGTTATCAACCAGGCGTTTAAGACACGGAAAATATACAGCGGCAACCTTGTTGATGTCACTTCAGCAAGGACAAATCTCAAGCTGCGACCATCACAAAATGGGGTGTACCGCATAAACAAGACGAACATGACCCCGATGGACACTAAAAAGTGGATCGTGCAGAGGCCTAAGATAAAGAATAAATAGCCATAGCCGTGAATGACATTAACGAGCTCTTCGCGCTTGGATGAAAAATGCACTTAGGTAGTAGCTTGACTGATATTCTCCAGAAGGTCGAGGAGCTTGTGGGCAACGTCGCGCGTATGTTGCAGAAGCATATGCAACTGTTATTGATGCTGGCCGCCATGAACCCGTTGGCAAATTTCTTGAGAATCTTGGGGTTTTGCCGCCACTCTTAGAGATGCCTGTTATAAATGTTGCCAAGGTTTCGCAACGATCCTTTCAATTTACGGGTTGTGGCGGCAAAGGCAATGCCATACAACGCATTCCACTCTTCGATTTTCATCGTTATCTAGCTGGTTATATTAGTTCTGCCATAAAATATTTATATAGCACCGAGGATGTGGTTGAACGAGCCATTTTTGCATAACCGATGCATCCGTCTTTTTTCGCCCATACCAAAGAGGAGTAAATCAGAGGGCTCTTTGGCCTGGGCCAAGATTTCCCTTAGGTTGTTGCTGAGTACCTTCGGGCACAATCTGTATTTCCTCGCGAACGAAGCTTCTACGTGGGGGACCATTTCCAGAAAGATGTTATATAGATTGCTGGTCTAGGATGTTAAACCTATCAGCCAGGATGTACACTCAGAAGGACCACACAGGGTTTGTAGCACGACGTTCTTCTTCTTCCAGCTTTCCATGTGCATATAGATACCGCACCAATGTATTTGATGGCAGGTGGGGCTCGTTCAGGCATTAATAGTTTTTTTGTGTGCCTGTGAGCCATGTTACCTTGCCATTTAGAGCAGCCACAACGGCAGGCAGCCGTCAAACCCATTCAGTGCTACGCTTTGCAGTCTCTCTCTCTCAGAAAGCAACATCTCCCAAGCAGCCGCTCGGCTAGAGTACGGTTGAACGCTTCATAATGCCCTGCGCAAAGCCGACTCCGGCCTCGCCTGGTCTCACACGCACGCCATGCTGGCCAAGAGCTAAGACACGACACATAGACTCCCGGCCGGAGTCCACCTGCAGCAGTTTGGGTCACTTTTAGCGGCCAGCGCATGTAGATACGATCTAACGCGTCGGCCACCCTTGGAAGCCTCATTTGTGGTCAAAGGCTCTGCCTCTTTATAACGACTGGCGACATCAACCACGGTCAGCGCATACTTCTACGTGTATCACCCAACCCTGTTGTGCGGCAGAAACAAGAGGTCGACCTGGTGCATCTCCTTAGGGGTCGGAACATCAAACCACGGCCTGGGAATTTTCTGTTGTGCGGGTGGGTAAATCTGCCACATGGCCTGCTTGATCCACACCTTGGCAACATCTTGTGCGACTTTGGCGGCTTCTGCCAGCTTTTTGATAGCTGCCACGCCTTTCCAGTAACCTAGCTGGCTGTAGTGTATCGCCGCAAGCTTAGTATCCATTCATTTTCACAGCCGTTTCGTTAGATATTGGTATGCAAACGAGCAGGTATCGCTCCAATTTGTCACCGCCACAAAATGCATGCACTCGCCATGTTACAAATATTTGCAGGCAACAGTAATTAATAGCTCGTATTTTTGTTGTTCAGGCAATGGCGTGTAAAATTCAGAAAACTTGGGCTCAACACAATCTCCAGCATCGGCACCTAAACCAGACTCCATCGATGTAAAACAATGTGTAAAACCATCTGGAGCGGCTTGCTGGGATGCTGAAAACGCTGGCAGAAAAGGCGGCGGCGGCGGCTTTGCCCTGAACCATCAGGTCAATCATGTCGTTTTGCTGAGGACCGCTGGCATTGCCATTGGCTGCCTCGCCATCGCCGGAAACCTCGTGGTGCTTGTCATCACGATAGAGGTCACGTTATTTGCCGTTCTCCGCTCTCAGATGAGTAAAGAAAGCTAGGCGCTCAGAGGAGAAACCAGATAGCCGAAAGCCCCCATCGCGATGCCGCCTACGACTAGTGCCGTTTTATTGGATTGGTGGTCTTGGGCTTCTTACGATGTCTGCACTTTTTGCATCATGCCCATTTTCGTTACTGACGCTGGCACGGGCGGGTCGAATTCCACCTCTTCATGCTTCGTCTTCTGGGGTTGTTGCGCTGTGCTTTGCTCGGACACTTGTCTTGGTTGCGTTGACGTTAAAGTTGGTTCCGACCACCATGTCGTCGGTCGCCTACTAAATATTGTTATTATAGGTGCTTTAAACTCCATGTCAGACGGGATCATGTAATGGCTACCCCCGAGGACCTAATGTAGCTTGGTTCTTGTCTTTGTGATCGCATCCTGGTAATTAGCTATCCAGTTTGGAACGTCGTCAGCGTCTGTGATTTCTGTGTTTATGATCCTGAGAAACACATTTTGCGCATCGAATTCCTTACCTTTTCAAAAGATCGAGGTAAGTGTCAGGGACTGTGCGGCAAGAATTGCCCCACGTACACCCGGAAGCTATCCTTGTGCCGTACCATCTCGTGATGGGTGAAGCCTTGCGAATAGTCCACCATAAAGTACACGAACCCATTTATGTTCGCTCTGTCCTCACCGAAATGTGTTATGTGCTGTTTTCCGCCTACCGGCTCACCCCAAATATAATGCTCAGGGTTGGGTACGTAGGTGGGTAAGCCTTCCCGTATGCCCGGGGCAGTTCGGTGGACTGGGCCCCCGGTGATGTAACTGATATACATGGATCCCATGCCGTTCTTTGTGCCAGGCTTTATCCACTAGTCGTCCCCTCTATTCGCGAGGTTATGACAGATGACCTCGTATTCTTTTATGTCAATTGTGTTTTCGAACGCGTCCCACCCTGTTTCGCCCAGAAGGGGTCACTTCATCTAACTGAGAATCATTCTCACCTGGTAGTAAACATGAAAGCGGCAGAAGCTTCGCGCCAAAACTGGAAGCCCTGATATTGCCGCAGGAACGACTGGCAACAGGTGGTCACGAACGCTGACGCCGCAACCGGTGGTCGCGTACCATACGGCAAAGTTTACTTGATTTTGCCAGAACCTCATTTTACAGTCCGCATTTCCTGGGCTACAGTAGTTATAAACCTTTTCGATCTTGAAGTGGGGCAGCGCGTATTTGTCGAACACGTCGAGAAACGTGTCGTCATTCCGCACGTACATGTCAAGACTGAGCAGCAGTATAGTTAAAGACGCCGCCGACGCTGTATTTCGCGTCGCTATTAAAGTGAAGTACTTGTGGCAATACCATCGCTCCCACATTAGTCCTGACAAGGAATGTTGCAGTGACCATTACTTTAGTTGGGTCCTTGGCTCGAAGATAGATGATACGCACCGACTCATGTACGCGCGTGGCGTTCCTGTACAGACCAGGATGGTTCAACATTTCGGCTGTGTTTGGTAACAACAAATTTCAAGTGGTCAGCAGTCTTTACTAGGCAATCCTCCCCATTCCTGATGGGTATTACAACATAGATTCGGTCAAAAAAGTAATGCAGGTTGCCGTTCCTGAAATTATTGCGGACTAGAATGTGGCGACCGGGTGTGTCGAACTCACCATCGCTGCCCCAGATGTGACACTCCATCTCGGACCGTTCTCCCCCATCTTTGTGTTGACCCCAGATGAAATCTTTTCCGCAGGCACGTACATAGCACCCAATCCCCAGCATTTTTCAGTATCTCGCGGCTTGATATTCACCTCGATCAGATAAACAAAACTGGGAAACTTGTTGGTGGGGGAAAACAGTACCCTGCTACTAGTTATTCCTGTGGGTGGTGAGGCCTCTGCGGACACGCGTACTGTTTCCTATGACAATGACAATGATGCATTCTTTATTACACTCAGGTTGCAATACGCAACATATGAGGTAAAATATTAGTATCTCACTTTGCATGCGTGTAGATGAGCCATGGACGATATAATGTTTTTCAAAGTAACTGCAATTTGACAGCAATATCACAGTCAATACTCCAATGGAATACGAACAAGTTCAAACTTAAATACATGGATGCTGACATGATTGGAAAGACAGGATATAAATTTACGATAAATGGAACATAAATTAATCTGTAGGAAACTCATTACTTTACAATAATGAACCTACGGTACTTTTCTCTTCCTGAAAAAAATGGAAAGAACAACAAACACATCGAGTAAAGATGATAAAATAATGTCAATCATTTTAGAGAGTTTTCTTAAAGCGCCAACTTTCTCAGAACTCAATCATTCTTGAAACTTTGGTACATTTGGTCTGACATAGAAGTGTTTGGGTAGTAGTTGCTTTCTTTGTTCTCGGAAATAGCTGCATTCATGGAGATAATGAAATTCATCACCCACGCAGTTGTGCATGCTAAGTCTGCACAATCTTTCATGTATAGGCAAATTTTCCCATCTTCCCTTCTCTATAGGTAAACAATGATTACATTTTCGAAATTTATTATATTTGCCTTATATATTTTTATTAGTCTTACAACAAATAATGTTTTAATTTTAGTTCGGTTTTAAAAATTCTGTATGTGTCAGCTTTTGTCGAGTAAGTAATGGATGATTCTCGTGTCTGTATAAACTGCTCATGAAGTCTTACCGTAAAGATTGTATCTAGCCACAATTTGTTGGGAATATTATGATTAACCCAACTAAATTGAAACCCCGTTTCCGATAAGATGTTATGAATGCTTTCTATCCATTTACATCTACCTAGACCATTGTTATAATCCTGCAATAGCCTCATATACATGATATAAGATAGTTTCGTTTGTTTACCATTAATAAGAGTTACCCAATAGCCAACCATTCTCCTTTTTATTTGTAAATGTAGAGGGGTTATACCAAGCTCACCATAAAGCATATACGTGGGGGGGGGGGGTATTTTTTTAAAAACTTTTAGTACATATTTTAGAAAGTCTAAATGAATCCGTTTCATCATATCTAATTTTTCAAAACCCCAGATCTCAGCTGCGTATGTAAGAACTGGAACTATTGTCATATAAAAAAAGTTTAGACTGACAGTCAACAGGCAAATTAAGATTTAGTATTCTTTTCTTAAGAAGGTACATAGCTTTCCTGGCTTGACTAATTAGATTCTTAATTCCCAATAAACATTCTTCGTTAGGATCAGTCCTAAATATTTACAATTTCTTACAATTTCAAGTTCCGAATCTCCTAATTTGAAATTCACATGTTGTCTATTTCTATATTTCCCAAAAATCATAAACTTCGTTTTGCTTGTGTTAATGATAAGTTTATATTTTTTGCCGTAATTATAGAATACGTCAAGATTATTTTGCATATCTCTTGGATTATCTTAAAAAACAGCAGTATCGTCTACATAGAGTAAAACAAATAGTTCTAAATATCTTACTATATCTCCATCCAGTAAATCAACTGTAATGCCATTGCAATTTGAGCTCCAAATGTGATTCTCGATGTCATTTATGAGTGCAAGCAAATAGCCCTGATTTATTTCCATTGTGGAAGAAACAAGACTTTGCATCCATATACATGTTCATTATCACCTTCAGTATTTTCCCATTTACGGCAGTGTTAATCAATTGTCTCCATAAGCCAACTCTCCACACCCTGTCGAAAGCCGGAGAAAAATCCACAAAAGTGCAAAACAATG
Organism: Margaritifera margaritifera; assembly: GCA_029931535.1. Classification (NCBI taxonomy): domain Eukaryota; kingdom Metazoa; phylum Mollusca; class Bivalvia; order Unionida; family Margaritiferidae; genus Margaritifera; species Margaritifera margaritifera. The sequence continues at coordinate 424,390 of JAQPZY010001603.1, forward strand.
TTTCATGCCTTCTATTTAAAAGTTCTATTAATGAATATAAGAAAAGCGAAATTCTATTGTTAAGAAGAGTAGTAGAGACCTTACTAAGACAACTCAGTAAAGTAATAGGCATGTAACTGGTAGGTTATAATTTATCTCCCTTATTTTTTTATATATCGGTTTAATCAATCCTGTAGTCCAGGTCTCTTTCAAAACAGCGTTGATGTAAACTCCGTGCAGGCGGCATCTATGAGCTCTCAATACGTATTTTAGATGAAAAACGAACACCAGTTACTTTGCTGGTATGCACTATCACCCTTGAAATTAAGCACGTGTCCTCGTACAAGTCCAAACGACAAGTAAACTATGAGTCAACTTGGTCCTAACTTATTTAGTACCCACGCTGCGGTTGCGTTTGCCCCACAGGCTCAAATTTTCGGCCGCGAGGTTGTCGTTTGTACGGCCAGCGCCGACTGTCAGTTGGTGTGGTTACTGCAATAAATGCGCCTGGTTACTATCGCTGGAATTTGACGCAAGACATTCAAAACGTCGGTGGTTTTACACTCAGCAACGACAACGAGAGTATCACCGTCCCGGTCTCAGGCGTTTACTTTATTTAACCTCACAGGAATCATGGTGACGAAACATGGGCGTGGCTTTCAAACAGTGTAAACGGGGCTTTAAAGGCACATAATGTCAGTACTGCCGTTCCGGCTAACGCCTTACCCGAAAATCTTACAATAAGCTTTGCGTCTATGTTTGCCGCCAGAGTCACCATTAGGTGTGAGGGTCTCAATGTCAACGCACAGCCGACGTGATTCTCAACCACTTTTAACATCTTTGGCCTTCTCAATTAAAGCTCACGTTGCTTAAAACAATAGCCTTGGCAAGCCATAGGGGAGCAACCAAATATAGACAAGGAACACGAATCATTGAAGCCGACAGCCATTCCTGAGATCGACGTCGGAGTATTGGCACAGTTCGCAAAACAAGTGGTTGACATCGACAAGGAATACAAACCACTGGTGCAAGAGTATCTGCGCCATCTTGGGGTTGACACGAACCAGTTCTAATAGCGATGGAACGAGGATGCAAAGCATATGGACATCGAGCACTGGATTTACCTAAAGCACCCTAAGCCAACCCGCCGTCAGCTAGGGATAATTGCGCTTTCTCTGTCGAGGCTGCGGCCTGTTGTCAATATCATTGGTCGTAGTCTGGCCACAAAGGGTCAAAAAGCATGATGAAATTCGCGTTTTGGCCGAATCCAGACTAAGTACGATCATCGACTTAAACTCCTCCCCAGAGATAGTATTATCGGCCATCGCAATTGGCCGATAATACCATCTTTGGGGAGGAGTTTAAGCTCATAGTCGACGAGTATGACAAATACGTGGCGGTCAAAAACGAAATACGATCGTCTGCGCAGAAGACGCACGCTTTCGTCATCATTGATGTGGTAGCAGAAAACGAGCTGATTACTCGCGTAAGGGACGAGGATCGCACGGAGCTCTTGAAAAAACTAGACCCGGCTGGAGATCCACAGTAAGCTGTATGGTGTCATCGGGGACCGTGGAAATGATACAAACGGTTGGTCCGTCAGGCCCGTCTGAGCAACAGCTTTCTGATTCAAGGCCTATCATAAGCGCGCCCCCGCTGTACGATGCTGTCTTTTAATTCTTTTTATAGCGGGAGAGCAACAAAAAAAAAAAAAAACAACAACAACAACACTAAAATAAAATAAAAAAGGATCTTATTTTGTGTTTCTGCCAGATTTTTAGCACACTTGAAAGAACCATAGTCTCTCTGCTGTAACTCCTTAAACTTTGGTTCTCCTGGAATGTTATAATGTTTTTCCGTTTCACTCTCAAATGCATCCGCCACAGTTATTCTCTGTTCGATGAGTTGCAAAGATTTCTCAACGTTAGCTAAATCAAAAAAGTAAACTACCCATACTGCTGTTAACATCTTCATTCCGACGTGCCGGCTTTGATGCATACATAGCAAACACAGTCACAACCAAGGCTGCTACAGTCAAAGTTGCCAAAGGCACGAAAGCATCAGTAAGAAAGCAGCTGGTGCACAATTTAGCTAACGGGCATACTACGACACCTCTAAATAAGCTCCAGCAAAATTGGTTGAAAACAAATAATAAAAGGCCAAAAGGTAATCTGCTAGCCCTTATGTGTCAATCCTAGGGTAGTCCTCCTCTGATTAATGCAATTAGACCGTCCCAGACAGAATTCGTTCCGTTTTCTTACGGTCAGTCGCGTGGGTTGTTGCCTCAACTGATTACATACATGTTTGAATTCAACACCCATGGAGTTCCTAGGGAGAAATAAAACGCTAGGAAATCCGAAGTAATTCAAACTATACACACAATCACGTGTTTGAGTTGAGCCTCCAATGGAGTTCCTAGGCGAAACAAAATGCTATGAATTCCGGACGTAATTCAAACTATACATAACAGTTGATAAAGTACACGGTAATTGTTTGTGTGTATGAGTATATGTTTTCAGTTTTGACTCAGAATCAACATCACAATCAACTTTCATAATAGATAATGAACTAATACAGGTGTCACCATCTAAATAAATGAAGATTTCAGTCTGGATGTGGGGCTCGGCCACATAATAGATTGTATGCCTTAGATCTGGTGTCCAACGCCTAAGGTGCCAAAGCTAACAAACCACTTAAAATTTACCTGTATTGATTTTTAACAAATCTGTCTGCCTGTATCATTCCTCAATCCTGGTGTGGGGAACCATCTAATTTTAAATTTTGTTATGTTCTCCACTCTCAGGAGAAGGCCTAATTTATTTACAATGGATTTTCAAGTGCATATAACCAAATCCCTAATAGATATATCTGTGTCTAGAAGACAGTGTGCACACACAAACTGAGTCAGTATTTGTCGACTGTTTCATAAGATCGCGACTTTCTGGGGTCTCAGATACGCATAAACATAAATCTACTTTGACCTATCAACAGGATGTGAAGCCATAAAATGGGGAACAAAAACTGTCTAACTGTCGACATGACAGGCTTTGAACTCAAATGCTAGTCAACATTCTGTTTACTAGTGCCCAGAATCTAAAGTGCAATATACCTCCATGGACAAGATGTAAACACACATTATAGATTAAATATACATAGCGGCTACCAACGTGTGTACATTTGCTGATACAATTTCTGACAGTCTATGAGTATTTGTCATACGATCGCGTCTTTCTGGGGTCTCAGATACGCATAAATATAAATCTACTTTACCATTTTACGCATACATGAAACTATCCACCCATCTATTGAACCATCAAATTCTTATCTCCACATAATTTGATTAATAAACTGTTTTCTAAGAAGGTCGGAAGACAAGGGAATCACAAAGGAATATTAACATACTAGTGGCCTCTAAAGTTTTAGCAAAAAAAAAGGATTAGAAAGCCTTCATGCCAGGATGCTTTCTTTCAAATTCGATCAGTTTTCGTTGAGCATCTTCATGTTCTCTGTTAAATTTGGTCCATTTCTGCGCATTTTGACTAGAAATTGTGAAAATGTTTTCCTTTTTTAATAACTGCAACCATATCAGATGGTCAATCGGCTTCATTTCTAAAAAATTTGAACGCCCTTCATGTTCTGATGCTTCATACTAAATTTGACTGAAACTGATCGCGTTGTTTTTGAGAAGTTGAAAATACCAAATATGGATGGACGTATAATGCACGCAGGACGCAGGGCCAAAAGATACGCTCGCTTTGCCTTCTGCGCTAACGCATAAAATAACATAAAAAGTACAAGATATGACTTTGCTACAAGGCACATCTGCATCTAACAGACAGTGTTTACATCAAATTACACCAGGATATGGTGAATGGTTCTTGAGCTCTTCTGGTAACAAGCGACTTTCATTTGTGAAACTTCGACAATGATAGAGAAGTCCCATAACTCTGTCAAAAAGAGATGAAAGTTATTGAAGACACAGCTGCATCTATCAGTGCCGAGACCAAATTACATTAGATGGTTCCTGCGCTCTGCTCGTTACAAGCAACTTTAAAAGAGAAGATTAAAAATTGATTGGAAAGGCCCATAACTTTGTCTTAAATGAAGTAGGAGACGTGAAACCCCTATTAGGCATATATGTGTCCTGAAGACGGTGTGTATACCAAACTGAGTCAGGATATGTTGACTGTTTCCTAAGCTATGCTGGTTACAAGCAAACCTCCATTAGTGAAGAACGAAAATTGATATACAAGGCCCATAACTCTGTAATAAATTAAGAAGAAAAAATAAATACCTTAAAAAGTACTAAATTTATTAGAAAAGTGCTCACACCAGATCGCACCAGGATATATTGAATGGTTGCTGAACTATGCTGGTTACAAGAAAAGGATATTACAAAGATACAAACTTGATTCATTACGGGCCATAACTCTGTTCAAAATTGATTTGTAGGGGCCCGTCGTCAACTCAGTTATAAAAAATGAATTAATCTTTGCAGTAAATATTAAAATTTGTTCCTTGCAAGAGTTTAAGTTATGGCAAATTAGTACAGGTATTGTATGCAAAAACTGTACAGTGGTTTTTATATGCACAAAATTAAAGAAGTTTTTGGGGCCCATGACTGTTCTGCCCAGGGGCCCAGAATTTCTGTCGGCGGGTCTGCTTACACAAGTGCTTCAACAGGTTTCTAAGAGAATGAATGATCACCGTTTCCATATAAAATTGTATGGATCCTCATTTTTCCTCTAATCTTTCAATACATTTTAATACAAATAATTACTCTTTATGTGATTTTTCTTTCATGCCAATCTGCATCACAGGCACTTGTTTCTAACAGTGAAAAGAGGAAAGCTTATTATAACACCCTTCTCTACTCCCAATTAACACAAGGTAACTAACTCTCCCGGTTCGAAATCTGACACTTTGATGACTCTGTGCTAATTTATTTATACTGTCTGCATATTTGGTCACTCATAACTTGCATCACCGTTAAGATGACATTCCAAACATTTACCCCATGTGCGATTTAAGTACCTTGCTGATTTTTAAATGGCCAACTTTTTTTATAGCTTTCATCGTGTTGACATATTAAAAATATTATGTGATATATGACTAGACAATGTACTGAGTACTACAGCCATACCCCCTTCCTTAAGTTTACCATGGTAACAAGGGAAAATTGAACTCCGCGACATGTTCCGGCTCTAATTTTTTTAAAACTTTACTCAACCATATATCGCAACTAGATAGTGTGTTGCGTACCACAGTTATGACTCCTACTTCAAGGTCATGGTCATTTTGAGGGAAAATGTATTTCAGTGACCTGTTATTTCCTCTTCGATGTAACTTTTAAACTGAAGGAGATATTTTTATGCCACTTTACCTTGAGATACGTGATTATTAGACTGGGTATGAGGGTCATATGGAGGGGATTTAAGTCTGCAACCTGTTTCCTTTCCAACTACTCGATAACATTTTGGGGAACTTTATCCAGATATACATTATGAATAGACTATCTGGTATGTATCACAAATTCCTGGTTAAAATTTCAAGGTCATTAATAGGGAAAAGTAACTTTCTGACCTGATACAATATCCGGATTGTAACTTTTAAACTACATAACATATTTTGATGAAACTCTGCGCAATATGTTAGGTCGCAGCTAAAGATGTCAAGGTCAAAGGTAGGAAAACTAGTTAAGTGACCTGTTTCTATGTGAACTTCCTTCTATATTTAGTCGGAAACTATTGAGCTACATGATAAAACTTTACACTGATATATACGATAATTCAAATTTAACACTAGACTGCAAAATAATAACTTTATAAAACTAAACACTACACTAAAAGGTGTATAGCTTTCATCGCTAATCATTATTGCCATGTGTTAAGATTTCTCATTGAAACCAGAAAAGAGAGTGAACGAGATTATTCAAGGGAGGTAACTATAACATCAAATGTTTGATTATACTATAGATTTGTCTCCCTTATAATGTGCTATATTTGTTATGATAAAGTTTCTTCAATGAGCCTGCTTTTAAATGTTGGATATCTTTTTTAAATAACGCTACTAACTGATTTTCAGTTAAACTTTCTCTCATTCAGTGTTTTGGGGGAGGTTTTTATATACTTTTTTTTATCTACGTCTGAAATAAGTGTTACCTTAACAAAAGGAAATATCATGGCAATGCCCATGTAAGAATTACATTATTACGTCCTTAAACCTATATTTCCCTTGGGACATGTTAGTCAATGAGAACATAGGCATGATGTTGTTATTGTTGTTGATCTTGGAACTCTTTTTAATAAAGCTTCAATTAGGACTTCACCTATATCTTGTCTGGAACCCATAGCTGCTGGATGAAGAGCTATTTACTTTAAACCAACATTTAAGACCACTATGTCACAACATTTACACTGTTCAAGGAAGAAATTTTGTACAAAGATTGCAGCTGTTTTGTTATTCATTATCCTCACCCCCTTCTTCCAACCAAATGCACACCTTGGCAGTGCCCACTAACAGTAAAACACATTCTTTTTCAGTGTTTTGACTTCCCCCCATGTGAGACAGTTAATTACGAAACTTTGTGTTGATGTATGATCAGATAAAACCTTGGACATTTTGAGGGACTGTGGTTTATATATCAAAATTATATAGGAGTTTAACACAATTACCGTCTATGTTATATATTGTAGTACTTTATATGTACGTGTATTTTAGATGTCTTTATCCTTCTAAAGCTTTTTGAGATTCTTTATATTTACACTTTTAGAACTTACACTTTTAATCGGCATCATATAGCTAGTGTTGTGCTGACGTGCCGTTAACTCATAATTCATACATACATACATAAATACAAACATACATACATACGTACGTACATACATACATACATACATACATACGTACATACATACATACATACATACATTGTTGGGGATACATACATGGCCGAGTGGGTTTGGGCGCTGGTGTATAAAAGCTTGGTGAATTGTCGTAACTCGTGGAACGCGTTCGATTCCTGCTTGGAAAGAATTATAACTCTTTAACCTGTTGAAATATATGGTTCAAAGTTTAACAGCTGGACAAGATCACAGGCCACACAGTTACATTTTTCATTGCTGTGATCAGGATTTTGAGTTAGGGGTGTGACTGTGGTACGCGACACACCGCTTAGCCATGGTGTAAATCCGAGTGAAGTTTCATGAAAACATCTTTGATTGTTCAAAATTAAAGCTGGGACAAGGAAACTGGTCACAGAGTTCCATTTTCTCCCAGCTTTGGTAGCCAAGGGTCGTCGATCCACTTCGTTCCTCATCGATGAGGATCGAAGTGGATCAGTGACCCTTGGCTAGCAATGATGCATTTTCCTTTACTGTGACTTTAACCTTTTGAGCTAGAATCGCGACTATTATACGCAACAAACTGTTTAGTCATAAGATGTATTTGGGTTTCTATTTTATTTCTCCAAGGCTTGCAAAGTCACACGCCGAACAAATGTCAAATGTCAAAGAACGAATAGACGGACAACACCACAAAGATAATACTCCTGACTTAAGACGGACGAATCAAAACGGAGTATTTGCAAAGTCTTCTATACCATTGGATGTACATGATCTAAACTTTGGGATATTGGTTGATGCGGTCCATGTGCACTATAGTCCTTTCATCCGCACGTATTGTAACTAAAATGGCTCAGCAACCCTTGATCTTAATTCAATGCCATTTTGTATTTTTAAAGGTTTCGTCTTTAAAATTCAATTTTGAACAGAGTTATGGCCCGTAATGAATCAAGTTTGTATCTTTGTAATACCCTTTTCTTGTAACCAGCATAGTTCAGCAACCATTCAATATATCCTGGTGCGATCTGGTGTGAGCACTTTTCTAATAAATGTAGTACTTTTTAAGGTATTTATTTTTTCTTCTTAATTTATGACAGAGTTATATGTCTTTGTATATCAATTTTCGTTCTTCACTAATGGAGGTTTGCTTGTAACCAGCATAGCTTAGGAAACAGTCAACATATTCTCAGTTTGGTATACACACTGTCTTCTGGACACAGATATGCCTAATAGGGGTTTCACGTCTCCTACTTCAGTTATGACAAAAGTTGCTTGTAACGAGCAGAGCACAGGGACTTTTGAAGATATCCTAATGCAATTTGGTCTTCAATAACTTTCATCTCTTTTTGACAGAGTTATGGGCCTTTGTCTATCATTGTCGAAGTTTCACAAATGAAAGTCGCTTGTTACCAGCATAGCTCAAGAACCATTCACCATATCCCGGTGTAATTTGGTGTAAACACTGTCTGTTAGATGCAGATGTGCCTTGTAGCAAAGTCATATCTTGTACTCTTTATGTTATTTTATGGCTTAGCGCAGATGGCAAAGCGAGCGTATCTTTTGGTCCTGCGTGCTTTATACGTATTTTCAACTTCTCAAAAACAACGCAATCAGTTTTAGTCAAATTTAGCAGGAAGCATCAGAACATGAAGGGCGTTCAATTTTTTAGAAATGAAGCCGATTGACCATCTGATATGGTTGCAGTTATTAAAAAAGGAAAACATTTTCACAATTTCTACTCAAAATGCGCTCAGCAGAATTTGACCAAATTTAACAGAGAACATGAAGGCCTTTTATGTTGTTTTGTTTGTTTTTTTTGCATATGATGCCAATGCGCCATCCAATATGGCTAGCTAAGTTTTATTTATGAAAATCTTTAAATATCGAAAAAAAAAAAAAAAAAAAAAAAAGGAAACTGATCGACATTGAAAGAAAGCATCCTGGCATGAAGGCTTTCTAATCTATTTCTTTACTATAACTTGGAAAAAATTTAAACTAGGTTTTCTCAAAAACCACTCAGCATAATATCATCAAATTAAAAGGCTTTGGTTTAGACTTGGTTTTGTATTTTACTGCACAGCAATACACGACGGTTATTTAGTGCTGAGTCTATAAGATTAACGTCCATTGCCAGACAAATTAAATCGAATGCATCTCGTCAGTCTTATTTATGTAAAATTGAAGGCCACTAAAATGTTAATATTCTTTTGTGATTCTATTGTCTTCCGACCTTCTTAGAAACAGTTTATTAATCAAATTATGTGGATATAAGAAGTTGATGGTTCAATTGATGGGTGGATAGTTTCATGTGTGCGTAAAATGGTAAAGTAGATTTATGTTTATGCGTATCTGAGACCCCAGAAAGACGCGATCGTATGACAAATACTCATAGACTGTCAGAAATTGTATCAGCAAATGAACACACGTTGGTAACCGCTATGTATATTTAATCTATAATGTGTGTTTACATCTTGTCCATGGAGATACGTTGCACTTTAGATTCTGGGCACTAGTAAACAGAATGTTGACTAGCATTTGAGTTCAAGGCCTGTCATGTCGACAGTTAGACTGGTTTTTCCCCATTTTATTGCTTCTTATCCTGTTGATAGATCAAGTGAAAATGTGCATAAATAATTCATTTGTGTTTTAGATCAGTCTATGGGAATCCATTTGTGATCAGGTTTTACATTGTGCCGTTGAAATCAGATATAATTCGAGAGGAATTATTTATTTAATATATATTCATTGGAATTACTAAAGTGCTCATTGACTTTTGAATGAATACATTACTTTGGACTTGTGTGAACTCATTCAAAGACATTCTAGATTGTATCATTCTGTTATATCAGAACATTCAAGACTTTTGGAACTCATTTGGAACATTCTATATTTTTGGACTTGTGATTAGGACATTTAGGATTATTTGGAATTTGATTCACAAAATTGTAAGTATCTCTTGAATTTCACTTTGTATTATAAGGAAATAAATTGCTTGTTGATATTACTTACATTGTTGGTTTCACTTTCTTTCTGTTACTTATTTTTTAAGACCTAGAGTCGTAACAGTAGCAAATTTTACCAAAAGCAGCGAATAGAAGAAATCTGATGGCTAATGTTTGTTTTCTAAAGTCGCATCTCCCTTTTCATTTCCTAGTAGCATTGGTGTGGGTGGCTAGTGGCTACGATGTGTCTGACAGTTTCTCTAATTAGGTGTTATTATACTGTTATGTCCACACCTCATCCATATTTGAACATTCCCCTGGGTTTCCCTTTTAGATCATGTTCATCGCCAAAAATAAAAATAGAACGATTTTTATTATCAGGCTAATTTCATCAGAAAGAAATGTAACTATCTTTCTATTATGCTTTTTCTCTCCACGTCATAAAGAAACCGTCTTATCAGTCATACAATTTACGTACAAAATTCCTTCGTAAAATAATTAGACATCTTTCCAAAGAGGCAGCAACTCAGATAATTGGATCATGAATTAGTTGTGCTCCTGTTGACGCAAATTATATGCATGATTGATTGGTCTTGAACTTCCAAGAAGAAGAAGAATAAGGAAGAGGAGTAGAAGAAGAAGTCGTAGGAGAACGAGAAGAAGGAGAAAAAAAGGATTTTAGTTGTATTGCCGAATCATCTTCATAATTTAAATAATGACAATTAGGATCTTTTGAAACTCGTAATACTTCAAATCCAAGTACAGTACAACATTCCTTAATCAGCCACTAAGTTTAAGGAGAAAGCCTGGCTGTGCGAAGAATAAAGCTGGTAAGGCAAAATAATATAATAGGATTTAATGAAGGAGAAACTACAAATAGGCTAGTATAGATGGCAATTGCTGAAGTTGGAAGGATGGACTGTGAGTACTTGTTGAATGATTGGTTAGCTGTAAACCTGTTGGTCGATGTTTTGAAATTATGACAGTCAAGTGTTCTCATTCTGCACCATCTCTTAATCAAAGAAAGTGTTCTTCCGTTATTCTGTTTCCCGGTAGTATTTTGATATATGGCTAGCTTTTCTTCCAAGTCCACGATTAATAAGTTATCTAGCTCAGGCCCATTTTCATCATTGCTATTTTTGTGAAAATAATTTGTAGTGTACTACCTACATTCCAGGTAGCAGTTTGAATAATGGCTACCTTTGGACTCTTCCAAGTCCAGGACTGGTGAATGATCTGACTTGAGAACGCGTGGCATAATTACAAGACCAACGATGAACACTAGACAGTGGATAAGTGCTTTTCCTTTTATACGCCATCTGCTTGTAGCACACTATTGTGTACTTACCTTTGTAATCTTTCTTTCTTTTTTCCCCCAGGTATAATTTTAACTTATTTTCCCATGTCTATCGGGTCAAGGGACTCAAGTAGGTATTGCTTTCTGCACATTAATATATCCCAATAACGAGGAAAGACTCGACGATGACTATGAAGAAGAATGAGGATGAGTACGAGCGACTTCTTTAAATAGTGATGGAACATTACTCTAGGAACCTGTATGACCGTCCTCCTACATAACCTCTCGCTTCAACACTTTGATACCATGAAACTTCAAACCATACTGTTAAAGTGGGTTACGACCTGTTCAGGTAGAGCGTAGGAGAAGGGCCTCTAAAAGATTTTGTAGTTTTGCTGCCGCGACATTTAGATTTAAAATATCGTGTTTAATAGTGTGGAAGCTTTCACCGTCCATCATAATTCACACAAAAGAAATCTGCATATAAGATATGTAGAATGAAAATGAAACACATGCGAACGACACAGATTTATACATATATGAACTCACATTTGATTCGTTAGGAATCCAAATGAACTTCATGTGAAAACCTTACATATGAGACACATACGTACAACATTCATTTTATATGGGTTCCATATGTAATGCAAATCAGGACATCCCATATATTTGACATGTATGTGAAATATGAATTTATATTGTGACATACACCAGAAAATAAAATACTGATCACGTATTATAAACATACTAGAAATAATGTAACTAATTTGTGTTTGATTAATGTAACTAATGTGTGTTTGATTAATGTAACTAATGTGTGTTTGATTAATGTAACTAATGTGTGTTTAATTAATGTATCTAATGTGTGTTTGACTAATGTAACTAATGTGTGTTTGATTAATGTAACTAATGTTTGTTTGACTAATGTAACTAATGTGTGTTTGATTAATGTAACTAATGTGTATTTTATTAATGTAACTAATGTGTGTTTGATTAATGTAACTAATGTGTGTTTGATATGGAAATCATACGAAATGCTTACATGTGCTACACATATATGAAAAGTTGTCCTGTTTACTAGTATTTCATATTTGGGCTGAATTTTTTTTTCTTTTTTTTCCACAGATCTAGATCTATCATTTGCCGTATATTTTTAGTTCGAAACTACCCCAGCATGTACTTGAAATGTGTTTATTTTCCTTCTGTGAATCCACAGGAAAGTTTTCTTTTCGCTATCAAATTTAAAAGAAGAAGAAGAAATAGGAGAGGGGATTTTATTTTGTATTGCCGAATCCTCTCCGCCATTTAAATATTGCAAATAAGGATATTTTTTAAGGTCTTCATACTTCGAAACAAAGTACAGTGCAGCCTCCATTGACCAGACACTGAGTTGATGAAAAAGTCTGGTTGTATCAACAATAAAGTTTTTAAGTGAAAATAAAATATAGTAGGATTTATAGAATGGAATACTAAAAGGTGGTCAGTAGATTTGACAATTGTTGTCAAAGGTTGGACGAGATAAGAGTACTTGTTCAGTGGTTGGTTCACGATAAACCTGTTGCTCATTGTTTCAAAATATGATGATCCAAGAGTTCTCATTCCGTATCATCTCTGAATCAAACAAGGTGCCTTTACATTATTGTGCTTCCAGGCAGCATTTTAGCATTTTGAAATATGGCTAGCTGTAGCCACTTCCAGTTCCAGAATTGGTGACGAATCTTGATCAGGACCATTCCATTAATGCTGTTTATGTCAAAGTAATATGTAGTGTACCACATAGCAATAAAAACGACCAAGCGGTTTGTTATCATTTTGTCTCGCCTGCGATGAATTTCGCAAAATGGTGATACACATTGGTATCAATGTCTGTTCGTCAGTCCTTCCGTTCGTATGTGCCTTCTCTCTCTCTCTCTCTCTCTCTCTCTCTCTCTCTCTCTCTCTCTCTCTCTCTCTCTCTCTCTCAACCTTACCCAGCAAATATCGCTCAAGGGTAATACTGATCGACACGTGCACATCGAGGATTACTCAGTCGGAGATAATTCTTATTTGCTGTTCAGACACTAACACATTTATAGCATGTATTGGTTATCCATCTTACCGAAACATAGTTTCCAGAAACCATGGTTTAAAAATGACCATAATTATGTCATTTAGTTGACACCAAAACCTGATTGATAGACCCCATAGTCACAGTATTAATAGTTCTTCAAATATTTGCATGTCTCTCAAGTAGACCTGGAGTTCTTTGATTTATTTTCACTGTGTGTGGTTGCCTACAAACGGTTCATTGGCCTTACAAGGAATTTCTGTCCAAGTGGTTCGGTTTTTACATAGATGATGATAAGCGTTTTTTCTTTTATAGGTCATTGGTAGGTAGCACAGTATTTTGTACTTCCCGGTTTAATCTTTTTTTCAAAGCATATTTTAGCTCATTTAGCCACGTTCCTGGAGCCAAAAGCCGCAAGTAGGCATTGTTTTCTTTACATCTATGTGCCCGACAACGAGGAAAAAGACGACGATGACGAAGAAGTAGAAGACGAATGGGAGTTCAGAGGAGCCACTTCTTGAAATAGTGATGCTAGGACTTTTTATGAACGTCCTCCTAGATAACCTCTGGTTTCAACACCTTATTACCCCCTAGCCCCAAACCATAATGTTACAGACGGTTTCCCGAGTGTTCAGCACGACATTAGGACAAGAGCATCTAAATGATTTTTGCAGTTTTGTTGTGCCAAAAATTAGTCTGAAGGTAGTGTTGAAAGGTTTAGGGGCTTGTACTGTCCATCGAGATATGTATAATTTTCGTATACGTCATATTATGCTCCTAGGTATGTGAATCATAATGAAAGATATCAAATGAAATACATATGCGAAACACGCATAGTTTATATGCAAGCTCATAATTGATGTGATTCGTAATTAATCGAAATAAATTTCATATACAGACCTTACAAAAAACATTGATTTTATATGGACTCCACCAGTAACTCAAATGGGAACATCTCACATATTTAACACATACGTAACTCAATACTGTGAGAAATACCAGAAAGAACATGAGATTACGTATTAGAAACATACTAGAAATAATGTAACTAATATGAATTTACACGAAAATCATAAGTAATGCTTATATATATATATATATATATATATATATATATATATATATATATATATATATATATATATATATATATATATATATATATATATATATATCATCTGCAAAATTTTCCTGTTTACTGGGATTTTTATATTTGGGCCGAAAGTCGTCTTTTGTACTCATGTAGACCAATCTTTGTTTTCCATTTTTTTCAGCTCGAAACTACCCCAGTATGTATATAAAATGTGTTTCTTTTTCTTTTGTGAATCCGCAGAAAGTTTTGATTGTCATATCAAACTTTGAAGAAGAAGAAGAAGAAAAAAAAAAAGAAAAGGGGGATCTTATTTGTGTGCCAAATTTTCTTCATCTTTTATATAATGTAAATAAGCATATTTTAAACTTTTGATACTCTGAATCATCAGGGTCTATGTTGTTTGCATTTGGACTTGTATTATACGCGAGTATATACGGTAGTGGGATTCATAGAATATGATAATAAAAGCTGGTAAGTAGATATGACAATTGCTATTTGATATTTGCTATTTGATAGCAAATTGCTATTTGCTATTTGACGTGGGACGAGCTAAGAATATTTGTTCAACGGTTAGTTGGCGGTAAACCTGATGATCAGTGTTTAATATTATGATGATCCAAGAGTTATCATTCTGTACCATATTTGAATCAAACGATGTGTTCTTACGTTATTCTGAGGGCCCCGGGTGGCCGAATGGTTTAAGGCGCTCGCCTTTACAGATCTCACCTCTGTCCTCGTGCGTTCGAGTCTCGGGTTTGGCCAACGTGGGTATGTGAGAAAGCTTGCCAGTAGCTTCCCATGGGTCGGTGGTTCTTCCCGGGGTTTTCTCGGTTTCTTCCTCCACCAAATATACCGGCCGCCATGTATAGCCTATCATGTGCTGAAAAATGGCGTTAAACCCATAACAACCAACTTACGTTATTCTGTTTCCCGGCAGCATTTTGATGGCTAGCTTTGGTGTATTCCACCTTTCATACAAGAAGAAGATTAAGGTCTAAAAGTTTTCTTCTTGGTTACTAAACAAATTGTCGTTGCTCAAAATCCTGCAAGATCAAATAAAGCATTATGAACCTGTAGATTTTGCACTTGTAATTCAAGATCAAATAAAGCATTATGAACCTGTAGATTTTGCACTTGTAATTCAAATAAAGCATTATGAACCTGTAGATTTTGCCCTTGTAATTCAAGTGCGCATTCAGTAATCAAAGGCGTCTGTGATATTTCGGTTTTAAGTAATATTTCTTCATTGTGACATGTTCCACAGAACAGAAGCATTTAAAATTTACGATATTTTGTTTCTTCTCACATGTACATTTGCATGTCATCTTCGTGTGCTGTGGCATAACACATTCTTCAATATAACTGAGTGTAGATGAAATGATTTCCTAATATTCAAGTCCCTAGTCTCACCAATAAGTATAAAACGCAGTACATTTTATTTTTCGGGCTTACATTTTATTGGTCAAACTTAGGTTCAGGGTTACATATTGTCTTATAAAATTGCTGGATTTTAGACATAAGTTTATATTTAAAGTATTTGGATGAAATCCATGCCAGGATATCGAAACATGACGACACAGACTCCTCCAAAAGAGAAAATAAGAATAAGAAATAGAAGAGAAAGGAGGAGAAGGAGGAAAGATGTGAGGGGGAGAAGAGGGAAGGATATGGACAATGCCAGATGTAAAAGGTGGAGTAGTGTACAAAATGTACACGTCCACTCACTACGACTCATCAGTTATAATGTACAGTTCATATGCTTATAATAATAATAATAATAATAATAATAATAATAAGAATAAGAATAAGAATAAGAATATTAGTAAATAATATATTTAACAATGGTAACGCAGTTAGTTACATAATACAGCTATTTGCCTTGAGACTGTCTAAGATACATTTGAAATATACATTGTGCAATCAGTTACTACTCATCTCTCAAACATATACACTGTACACGCACACACATTCATGTACACACAAGTTACAGACCGAGACTAATTTGACTTTTCCTGTACTATTGTATGCACACTAACAGACTAAATTACTGTCAATGTACACTAGTCATGATTAAAAATACACATATACTAGCGTACATACTGAAAAGTAGTAAGTCAAGGTGTATAGGATCTGTGCTGTTAAGTACAACTTAGATTGTATCCATTGAGTACATCTATTTTGAAAGTCTGGTGTACTAGAAGATTATTTTATTTATTCTGAGATGTTATTTCATATAATGGCCCAAGACCACTGAGAACTGGTATATATATATATATATATATATATATATATATATATATATATATATATATATATATATATATATATATATATATATATATATATATATATATATCTTCGGTTGTAAGGTTCATGGATGCCATTGATCTAAGGTATAGAGTGTATTCTCTGCTTTGAAATAAATTACTAGATTTAACATAAACTTAGAGATCATTTAGATCATTTTGGCTCTAGAACGTATAATATTTCTATAAAAAGTGTGATTTCTAAAGCATCCATTAACACTTGAATGTTTCCAGTTGAACCATTTACTATTATTTTACAGGCTCGTTCTTGCAACCCATAATTATCTTAATATTAACATTATACTTATTTCTCCATACATTACAATAGTCCATATGAAGCTGAATGTACCTCTTGTAAAAAGTGAAACGGTATTATTTTTAAATGAAATACTTTAATTTTACAAATAGCCAAATATAGCAGTTTATTAACTTAAACGATCAGACAAAAGTTAGTTATAGTCCACACAAATACATTAAGTTTGTCATTTGAAACCACTTTCGGTTTTTATTATTATAGAAAAAGCTCGTCAGTCGTTAAATTTGATCTTGTTTGCTATGTGGTTATTGGTGAAACCTTTGTCTTATCTGCATTTACAACGATGTCATTCTTCATACACAACAAGCATGTTTAATGTCCGTTGAAGATTATTTCTAGTTCATTTTTATAGCTGTGTTCGTCAGACAGAGAAGTAGCATCATCAAATAGATTAGGTGATGCTATTGTAATTGCGATCTTTAGAAAAAGGTCGATTATAAAAAGAATAAACAAAAGACGCAAATACTGATTTTTCTGGAACACCACACTTAATTCTTTGACATTCAGTAGTATATCTATATTGAGTCACTTTCTGACATTTTTCACTTAAGTATGAAGCAATTTGTCAGCTGTGTCACTACATTTAAATTGTTTTTAGATTGCCTCAAAGAATTGCATGATATACAAAATCAAATACTTTTTAAAATCAACCATAATGCTTCCAACAAACTTTCCTTCATCTAAAGTGCGCAACAATGTAATAACCATTGATATTAGTACCGCTTTACGGGGATGCGTTTGCCTACGACAGTACTGGTTATCATAAAGAAGTTGATGGTCACTGAAATAGATATTGATGGTCTTTGAAATAGATATTGATGGTCATTGAAATAGATATTGATGGTCTTTGAAATAGATATTGATGGTCTTTGAGATAGATATTGATGGTCATTGAAATAGATATTGATGGTCTTTGAAATAGATATTGATGGTCATTGAAATAGATATTGATGGTCTTTGAAATAGATATTGATGGTCTTTGAGATAGATATTGATGGTCATTGAAATAGATATTGATGGTCTTTAAAATAGATATTGATGGTCATTGAAATAGATATTGATGGTCTTTGAAATAGCATTGATGGTCTTTGAAATAGATATTGATGGTCTTTGAGATAGATATTGATGGTCATTGAAATAAATATTGATGGTCATTGAAATAGATATTGATGGTCTTTAAAATAGATATTGATGGTCATTGAAATAGATATTGATGGTCTTTGAGATAGGATATAAACGAGTAATGCACGTGCTTTGCATTTAATTTTGAAAGAGTTAAAAGAATAGAAATTGGCTGCAAGTTGTCAAAGTCATGTTTTGAGCTTGCCTTGTGGAGTGGAACTACCTTTTCAATTTTCCATAAATGGGAAGTTTACCAGTCTTCAGACTACGATTACATATGAATGTCATTGTCTCTGTCATAACATGTGCTAGGATTACATATGAATGTCATTGTCTCTGTCATAACATGTGCTAGGATTACATATGAATGTCATTGTCTCTGTCATAACATGTGCTAGGATTACATATGAATGTCATTGTCTCTGTCATAACATGTGCTAGGATTACATATGAATGTCATTGTCTCTGTCATAACATGTGCTGCTGCTTTTAAACGCTTTGGTCTATTATAACAAGTACTGTAGACTTAGTAATTTCAGTATTTTGCTAATATTTTAGAACACGTGTTAAGCTATTTTCCAAAATCTCAAATCTACCATCTTCTGATAACCTTTCAGTATAAAATATCCTAAACGGTGATTGATGGTTGACGGTGATTGATTAGATACAATTTTACGTTCTTTAAGCTTAGAGACCACTTTTACAAAAAAATTCATTAAAAATAGTTGTGATTTTAAAAGGGTCATTATTGCATAAACCAGTAATGTTCATTGATGGAATACCAGTGGTATTCTTGGATTTTCCAGCTCATAATTTACTAAATGGTCTCCAAACAGCTCAAGAGTTATTCCTTTTTCATTAATAATTTTTAATAACGTGTCTTTTAGCCTTTCTAATCAGTTGTATTGCTTATTTTATCAAATTTTAAACTCTTCACTCACTAAAGATCTCAAGTAGTCTCTGGTTTAAATAGCATCTAACGTTTCTGGAGTAATACAGCCTGATTGATAATCATGTTTTATTCCATGCATTTTCAAAGATTGCGTGTCAGCTGACTACATTCATAAACAAATCAATTAATGCACCTAAATATCATCTATGTCTTGATAAATTGCAATTATAGCATCCCAAGGAATCTGTTCTATGGCCATCAGAAAGTTGGTAAAGCGAAAGGTTTTAAAAGTCCTTTAAGAAATTTGTTTGCGACATGCTTTGCTAATGACTTTTGTTGCTTGGTTTTCGTGTACGAAATGTCATAGTGATCATTTAATTCAACGTTTTGAACTTAAACATTTGCAACATTTTCTGGAGTGTAAGTGTAGATATGATCAAAGAGGATTGTCAAAGTTGCTGTCATTCTTGTGGGGTCCTTAACTAGTTTGGTCATTCCAAAAGGTTCAGGTTGGTTGGTTGGTTGTTATGGGTTTAACGCCATTTTTCAGCACATGATAGGCTATACATGGCGGCCAGTATATTTGGTGGAGGAAGAACCCGAGAAAACTCCGCTAAGAACCACCGACCCACGGGAAGCTATTGGCAAGCTTTCTCACATACCCACGTTGGCCGAGCCCGAGACTCGAACCCACGAGGACAGAGGTGAGATGTTAGTGATCTGTAAAGGCGAGCGCCTTAGACCACTCGGCCACCCGGGGCCCACTCCAAAAGGTTCAATAAAATCATAGAGCTGAAATTATTAATATGGAAAGAATCGTTATTTTTAAAAAAATCATGCAATTAATTATTGAGGGAATATATCATTAAATTCACTCTACAGATAACTTCAGGTCGATAAAAGCGAGAAGACGATGCTTGTGATAAAAAGTGTTTCAAGTCGTTATTTTCGGTCAGTAAACTCATTTGTTTGGATGAAAGGTCAGTAAACTCATTAGTTTGGACGATTAACATGAAAAGTTTGCATATTTCTAGCATTTTGTTCTTGCATCCATACCATGATCCAGGTACAAATTATTAATCATACGTAATGATGCTGCAGCTAGCGAACAGAAGTCAGTATTTCGAAATCGGCAAGGCTAAAAAAACATACACCCCGTGTAACGCTGTACGCGGCAACGTAACCCATCTACATTTTGTTTCATATATAATACAAAAGTATTTTCGTGCACACAATTCCGTGACAATAAATCCACTGTCTTGCCAAGCGGCAGATAGACACATTGAGATCCAATACATCAAAGTCTTATCTTGCCTCTAACATTAGTATCACTATGTATGCGTTCAATGACAATGTTGTCATGAGAGTCGATTGTTGTCACTCTAATTCCTGTTTAGACGTTAATTCATTAATGTTTCCCAAAACATCTTTATGAACGGATACGATTCTATCAAAATAATTTTCCAAGATAAAGAAGAAAAGCAAGGCGGACGATTGTGATGATGATGCTGATGATAATGATGACGATGAGGGAGAAGAAGAGGATGAAAAATAGGAAAAGAAAAAAGAACCACTGAAATAGACGAAAAAACACTTTACAGGAAAAATAAATAAGACGATCTGATTATTCAAGTCTTGCAGGCTTTATATACTCGTATAAATTTCAAATGCAAGAGTACGGTAATCAAATAGCTTCATGTCTTCCTTTGGACAATGCCAGGAATCACACTTGGGTAAGTTTGCACTTGGATTCTAAAGTAATCATATGCTAAAATTCTTACAGATCTTTGATAATTTCTCCATGTTGTATCAAGAATAATCCTTCAATTGTTTTTTCCACAGTTTCCAGATTAATTGATTTTCAAAATTACTACGTATTTAAAGC
Organism: Margaritifera margaritifera; assembly: GCA_029931535.1. NCBI lineage: Eukaryota > Metazoa > Mollusca > Bivalvia > Unionida > Margaritiferidae > Margaritifera > Margaritifera margaritifera. The sequence goes on from JAQPZY010001603.1 coordinate 445,111, forward strand.
TGAAATAGATATAGTTCATTTGAAAATTGGCGTTAAAAAATAATCAAAGGAATACAAATACATAGAAAGAAATGAGTAAACGATGGGAAAATGGACATTTTAGGACATCTCCTGAACATTTCCTTCTGGGTTATTCTTTAATATGCAAATATAAACGGAGTGAAGACTTTAAATTTAATTTTGATCTTAGGTTATGTCATGTGCACTGTCCATAAAATCCAACGTAATTTTGCACAAGAACGTTTTTCACCGCTTGTGAAAAAAAAATGCATAAAAAATCTCCTGTTGGAATTTAAACAAAGAGAAACTGGAACAGGTTGGGACAAGTTTTGTGGATGAAGAGGACTAGACATCATAACAAGGCTGTAGCATGGACACCAGCTGTCAAGCATAGAAGGGAGAAACCAAGAGGGGCATTGATAAGAATCATTGAGTAGGCAATGCAAATGATGGGGAAATGTGTGTGTGTGTGTGTGTGTGTGTGTGTGTGTGTGTGTGTGTGTGTGTGTGTGTGTGTGTGTGTGTAGTGGAGGTTGAAATTATGTTGACACGTATTACCACAAATTTGCGAAAGAGAACTCATTGAGGAAGAAAGAACTTGACTAATGATTGAAACTCCAGTATCATATATATGACTAACATCCCAATTAACGAACACATGCATTACCAAAAAATAGACCAACAGCCCCATAATTTTCTTTCATCAAGTTTAGATCGCTCTTAATATGCATTATTTTTTAGTCCGGAACACTTGTCATGCATTGGCCTTCTGTTGATACTTATCATGCATTGGCCTTCTGTTGATACTTATCATGCATTGGCCTTCTGTTGATACTTGTCATGCATTGGCCTTCTGTTGACACTTATCATGCATTGGCCTTCTGTTGATACTTGTCATGCATTGGCCTTCTGTTGATACTTATCATGCATTGGCCTTCTGTTGATACTTATCATGCATTGGCCTTCTGTTGATACTTGTCATGCATTGGCCTTCTGTTGATACTTATCATGCATTGGCCTTCTGTTGATACTTACCATGCATTGGCCTTCTGTTGATACTTATCATGCATTGGCCTTCTGTTGAAAGTTAACAAGAAAAGTTGTCAAAATATATCATTCTAAAACTCAGACTATTATAAATTAAGATACTTTTTTTGCCTTTTTTTAATGAAAAGTCAAGATCACAGTTCAAGGTCAAGCTAAGCTCTGAAATTATTAACTTCGTTTGAGGACCTATTATGCTGCGTATGATACAAATTCCGTTTCTACTCCGCTATCTATGGCGGAATATATGATGTCATGGCTTCGTCCCTCAGTCCTTTTGGAGTACATTATGCAGTAGCTTTTGATTTCCATACAATAACTTAAGTATTCAAGTACATTCACTAACTTTAGAAGTAGGTCGGTTTAAAGAAAATACGAAGCGCGATGAATTTGAAATAAAAAGGCGGAAGGTCAAGGTCACTGTGATCTGACCTACGAATATGGTTATAAATGATGCCTATAACTCAACTGAATATGGTTTCTATTAGAGATATGATGACCACTAAAATATAAAGAATGTTACCGTTTTCAAGGTCCATGAAGCACGATTGAGCAATCAGTCTCTACGTGATATCTTGAGTCCCACTGCCCATAACGTCGCTAAAAGGTATAACTAATTGCCTGTGAGGTACAAGCAATCTGAAAGGCCAGCAGAAGGAAAACAAAAACAAAACAAAACAAACATTTCCATTGCTTAACACCTACACTTTGTGTCTACGTCAAACTTTATGAGGTGTTTTCTCTGGAAGTGTGAAAAGTCAATGAAGCTGCATTCGAAAAAAACTCCGATGCAATGTTTTTTAGGTTTTGTGTTCCTATTTTCTAAACGTTCATTGCATTACATTGAAAATACATAGTATCAGCCCATGTAATATATATACAAGTAAACCACTTAGCTAAACAGACCTTACCTTTGATAAGAAATCAGTGTTACCAATATGTACTGTAGCTCAGTGAGTTTTTCTAAAATTTCACAATATGCCCTCAATATATGCCATGTGATGGATGTATTTGGTATCATTTTGCTCCTATTCTTTGTCCAACCTTTAAATATCATGAATATCCTTTCACTATCTCTACATTTTACTTTGACTGTCTTTAAAGTATGAATGCAACATAAGTCCTATAAAATATGGCTAAATATCATTGGTTTCACATTTTTTGACTTCTCAAAATACAAATAACAACTATTGACATTGCTTCACATAGTTCGTTATAGGCACTACCTTTGCACATTTCTGTACAGAATAAGCCCGTAACTTTATAAGAGCAGAGTTGACTGAAGATTTTATAGAACACATGGAAATTCTATCACGGCGTAAGGGGTTGAAGCAAAGGCACTTTTCTTGTACTATGTCTCCATCTCCTAATCATCAAAAGGGATCAAAAATGTCAAGAATATTTCGATGGACATTTTCCCACCACACAATAGTCACATATTTTCCTGAAAAGTTATTTCAAATCCTTGAAGGGATAGCTTGTTTAGTTTAATTTCTCTTGAACATTTCCTAAATAACAGTAAGGAGAAAGAGGTTGATTAATATAAGATACATGTGATCTTCTTCATTGCTTTCGTAATAGCTTTAGGAAGTTCAGTGTTAACAAAGTTTCGCTTGTGTCTTTTGATCCTGACATAAAACAACGTTCACAATGTTAATTTTCCCCGTATCTTCAATTTTCCCCGTATCATCAATTTTCCCCGTATCTTCAATTTTCCTCGTATCTTCAAGCATGCCGGTTATTTATACAACCTGTAAATGCTGCAATCTCTCGGGATCCTTATATACAATTATGGACTAAAATGAAGTTGAGAACCTAACATGTTAATCCTGGAGACAATAAATTTGTTTTGCACTCAGTGTTGTTTAGTGCATAAAAGCAAAAAATCGAAGCTGATAGCTGATAGCTGATGAATGCCGTTGACGGTTTATTAATGGAATGTAGTATATTTGTCTGATCTCTGCCTCTTTTCATGTTCTTTGTATTAAACGTTGAAGATTCAAAAGGTTGGATATAAGTTCTTCTTTGGTCAGAATTACTAACAAATCCACTGAGTATGCAAAACGATTGAGGATATCTGACCCAAATCAGAAAAGTTTTTTCTCTGGTCCTCTATTGCAAAAAAAAATTTGTTTTGAAAAGTTTCTGTTTGGGGTAGAATTATCCTGCACAATGGAAACTTGTATAGTCTTTCCTTTTCTTCATTTTCTTGTCATGCTATTCATGGAGCACATGAGGCTGTGTCATCTAAAGGGGATAAAGCTGCAAATTGATACCTACACAATTAAGTTCCTGTTGGAATCTCATAGCAACCAACAATTGCTGGAACATAGCTTGATCCTGCTTTATAATTATAAGATTTTTTAGCATTCCTCCAAACGTCCAGTTTACTTTACTCTACACATGTAGCGTACTGTAGCCATCATCGTCGCCCCGGGCGCCATTTACTCTAAGTTTTTTACACAACTCGAGATATGTTTAATCAAGAACAAAGCTGTTCTGTTTAATTTTATTTTTCTTTACACGGATTCTAATGATATATTCAAGCATCAATATTTTTCAACAATTTATTTTAGACACCAACCTGGTTTGTTTTTAAGGATATCGATTTCTTTACATTGACTTGTATCATTGTAAGTGTAGTTTGTGGAATCTAATACTGCTTTGACAGGTTGCTGGGTCAAATTCTGAAATGTGCTCTGAGATTCAAACACATTCAATTTTAGGGTGTATATGCCATGTCATTTTCTTTTTGCATAGAGTACGATATTTAGCCTTTTAAAACAAAACTGCTGTTTCCACATTTTTGGTAAATTTACTGATCAGACTTATCAAGAGTCTTCATTTCCATGATATAGAAAATGTCCATCCTTGAGTAGTGAAGTTAATAATTAGCAGAATAGTACCCACGCATTTTAAAGTTTGAAAGATGAAGATCATATGCATCATCTCTGGTGGATCTTATATATAGCACAAGTGGCAAAATGCTTTTCACGTGCACTTTGAAGTCAACAAAATCATAAAAATAACATTTCTTAGTATTTGTTAAAAAGTAAGCATGAAACACACGTTTCATATCTTTTCTTGTTATACATTTTAGGTAATGCCTCTCCTTTTATCAATAATAATAGGAATCATATTTTGTATTTTAAAAATATTACATATCTTGAGTTACACAATAGAATAGATAACTGCACGGTAACACTCAAATATTTTTAAAAACATTAACACTCAGATTTTATATCGGCAGGAAATTTGTTCTACAAAAAACATAAGAAACTGGAAATTTTTGCTGTTTTCTAGATGAGTAGTTGTAACACACAAGCAAAATAAAACACACACACACACACACACACACACACATATATATATATATATATATATATATATATATATATATATATAGATAGATAGACAGATAGATCGATATAACATGAACATCGGTAACAGAATAAGCCCTTTCTTTGGGAAAAAGGGGTGGGAGACAATTACAAGAACAAAAGAGACACTTGACACAAGGATCTCCCAGCCCCCAATTGAAAATATCTACATTATAAGATTTGAAAGAGAACCATTCTATATATCAAATGAAGTAACTGCAGCAGAACGTAGGAATAATACACTTCATAAAGAATGCACTATACCCGAAACATTCCCTACAGTCAATCACTTAGAATCTGACGGCACCCAAAACATAACCTACAGTCAAGCACCTTAAATTAGGAATGAATTTACTGCCGAAATTTGTAACACCGATCGTATATTTTGTGCACAAAAACTAAAATTTTCGTAAACACGCTTCATTCAGACATTGATTCCAAACCGACTGGCAAACATCAGTACCTTATTCAATTCAGCTGGTACCCACGGCACTTCACCCACAAGATCCCCTACAGTCAAGCACTTAATATGAGGAGAATATGCTCTGATGAAGTAACTGTCAATGAGAGGTGCAGAGAGTTAAACCAGCAACTAACAAAGCGGGGCTAGAACAAAGATCTAGTAGCAGAACCGCTACAAAGAATCAAGCAAACAAAACGTGCTGACCTCCTAAAATACAAAAGAAAAGAAAACGTGGAACGAATATATTTAATCCTCACCATCCACCTATGTTCAACCCAGATATCCCCCCAGTAGGTCGCAACATTCAAAAACATTGGCCTATCACTGAATTGTGTGAACCTCTTTAAATGATCTTTCCACACAAACCAGTTGTAGCATTCCACACAAACCAGTTGTAGCATTCCACACAAACCCATTGCAGCATTCCACACAAACCAGTTGCAGCATTCCACACAAACCAGTTGTAGCATTCCACACAAACCAGTTGCAGCATTCCACACAAACCAGTTGTAGCATTCCACACAAACCAGTTGTAGCATTCCACACAAACCAGTTGCAGCATTCCACACAACCTAGTTGTAGCATTTCACACAAACCAGTTGTAGCATTCCACACAAACCAGTTGTAGCATTCCACACAAACCAGTTGCAGCATTCCACACAAACCAGTTGTAGCATTCCACACAAACCAGTTGTAGCATTCCACACAAACCAGTTGCAGCATTCCACACAAACCAGTTGCAGCATTCAACACAAACCAGTTGCAGCATTCCACACAAACCAGTTGTAGCATTCCACACAAACCAGTTGCAGCATTCCACACAAACCAGTTGCAGCATTCCACACAAACCAGTTGTAGCATTCCACACAAACCAGTTGTAGCATTCCGTAGACCTCAAAATTTGAGTCATGCTAGTCAGGGCTTCAACTATCAAATCAAACAAAAGCTGGAAAATCAAAGCCTTGTATAGACAAAAGATGCAAGGCATGCCAATAGATGAAAGAGACAATATATTACTGATTTCCTGTTGAATTAAACAAAATATTCTATATATGAACAGGCAGTTACACACACACACACACAGAATGAATGAAAGAAGCATTTACACACCTAATGCTTCATTTTCTTTAATCTGTGCAAACCTTCTGTGTAATTGAAAAAATGTCATTCCGTCATATGTAATAATCTAATGTTCAAAATTTTCATGAAAATATGAATATATCTGGCCATCTTGCCTTTCCAGTACAGAGTAGAATTGTACGCTAGAGTACTTGCATGATAGTGAGGGCAACTGTCGTCAATTCAATGTACTTTACAGTCTGAAACCTTTGGTAACACAACAGTACCTATTATTTCTCCATGATCCATCTTTTGGTGATCAAGCATAATGATTAAACAATCGATGAGTAAGAGATCTCAGAATGGTAAAGTTGCCGATGATTGACAATTATATTAATAAAAACGTTGTCTCTTAAACAATAACAACAATAACTCCATTCTCTGTGAACAATTATTTGTAATCGATAGGTAAGGGGGTGGGGGAATAATTGGCATATGTGTTCATTACAAAATTTCAACTTTTCTGCGATTATCACATTTACATTTTGACTCTGGTGAACCTATAGTTTAAAGTAGCTAGCACACAGGAAAGTTAATTTACCGTCGTGAAGAAACAGAATGGTCGCACAGATTACATTTATAAACACTTTTAATGTCATACAAGCCTTATGTAATCCTACGCATTTCTAACTGGATTATGCCCTGTGTGGGCATAACATTTTCTAGATTGATTATCCATCGGAGGCTTTAAAAAAAGATACAAATACCTCGGGTAGGGTTAGATGAATGTCCGATTGAAGAAGTGGAGAAAGATCCGGTTCGATAGCGCACAGTGTGTGAACACATGTATAGACCAATGCCAAAACTTGATTTATCTGTCAATTAGGGTTGAAGTAGCAAGTTAAACAAACTTCCAGCAAGTATTGATTTGATGACGTATAACGCACGAATTGATCTGTTAGACTGTTACGATGCCAAGAAAAGAAATATATTTCTGTATTTGTTTCAATCACAGTAATAAGCGGATAGATGAACAAAAGGTTACTTTGCACATAGCTAGGTAGACGCTATGTATCAGGTGGGAAATGTACAAACAACACAGACTTGAAATAGCAATTTACGAAATTCTATCAACTGATAAGCGGGAAGGCGTGAAAAAATGGAATCACTGTGCCTTTGAAGTCACTTTTAAGTCACTACTCGACCTTAAATACAGACTTTTACCAGTATTGCATCCCATATATATATATATATATATATATATATATATATATATATATATATATATATATATATATATATATATATATATATATATATATATATTGTTACGACTAGGGGTAATGTAACAAAAGAAAATATTCAAACAGGCTTTCAAGATTTAAAACAAAAATATTTAATTTCCTCAAATATAAAAATATTTCAACAAACAAAGTGAAAGAATTAAAAATCACTTACAGTATAGAATATCCTTAAAAGTCCTAAATTGTTCTAATGTTCACAAATACGAAAGTTAATCCAAATATTCCGAATGAAGAATATTCGGAATGAAGCCATCAAAGTGCTGGCGTGCCAACAAGAATAAGTTATATTCTAGTGTTATTAATTCCAAGTAATCCTCGTGAATATTGAATATCACACAAGTTCTAGGGATGTTTCCATTAATTCTAGCGGAGCTGAATAATTCTTAAATATCAGTAGTTAATCCCACAAATGTACTGTCTGGAAAATATTTCTGAAGTAGCAGTACTAAATCCAAAATATACTGTATAATAATATCTCTGAAGCAAAATATCAGATACAAAGAACCAATTTCGTTAAAGACCTCTCAAGCTGACAAAACTATGTAGAATGACGAACGCTGTGATTACATCTTATTATATAGTTTCAGTACTGCGTCATTGAAACAAACAAACTTCTTATTCCGTCTCAAATCAACATCTTAATATTACGATCTTACTATCTAACTTCAGGTCAACAAAATGAATCATTCTTGGATTGCGAAATCCTGGTCAGGCCAGAAGTGCAATCCACACGCGCTGATCACGTGACATGACTAATGCTTCAAACGATAATATTGATTTTCCCAGGACCAATGTACTGGGTCACATTGAAATTACCGTTTATGTGTACTCTGCAAAACGACACCTATTAGACTATTATTCAGAGGTCATAAACTAATAAAACTATACCATTATTTTAAAGAAATGATACATAATTCCGTAACAATATATATATATATATATATATATATATATATATATATATATATATATATATATATATATATATATATATATATATATATATATATGGTGACAAACTATAAAGCAATGGCATATAAGGTCTTCATTTATAATTCCGATTTTTAAAAAGTCAGTACATATCGGAGAAGGTAAGGGTCCATATAAAATGAATGCATAATTTGTACCAAGTTTTATAAGCATTTATATCGCAAAATATTCTTACACAATTATCATTTTTGGAAGAAGATGTGGTTTATCTTGACTGCCAATAATTCATGTTGTCCAATATTTGGGCCAAGAAGCATGCTCAAGGAGAATGCTTTTATTGTTTAGGCCCCTGATATTGAATGATGGCATTCCTAAACTTGGGTAAGGTTACATCGACAAAACTACACACATCTTTTCAAATGCCATCTGTATATATTGGATGAAAAAAAATGGTTGCAAAAGTTTTTCGTAGCAAAAGTATTGAACATTCGAACCAGTATTATACAGATATGAAAAATCTTAAACTTGTTTGCGGTCTCAGGTGTAGAACATACAACTCCAGTAATTACGGTATTTACAGATTTCATATTACAAGAACATAAGAACACTTTGTGTAATCGGTGCTACTAAATATATCATCCAATATTGAAAAATCTTTCAAATAGAGCCAAAACCTTTCATTCAAATTACACTAAATTGGTTATAACACGACGATACTTATGTTTAATTATTTGCGACATGTGTGTCCATATTTAACAGACCTTTAGAAACGTTTATGTCATAGCAATGATGTCATCAATTAATTAGATACAGTCTTCTCATTGCTTCTAATTAGTGTGCTTGACATCACGACTTGTATACTTTTGGTACCATACATCTCAGAGTAATATCTTCAGCAGTGCTTTGTACAGTACACTTAAGGGTAATACCGTATCTTCAGCAGTGCTTTGTACAGTACACTTAAGGGTAATACCGTATCTTCAGCAGTGCTTTGTACAGTAGTCTAAAGGGTAATACCGTATCTTCAGCAGTGCTTTGTACAGTACACTTAAGGGTAATACCGTATCTTCAGCAGTGCTTTGTACAATACACTTAAGGGTAATAGAGTATCTTCAGCAGTGCTTGGTACAATACACTTAAGGGTAATACCGTATCTTCAGCAGTGCTGTGTACAATACACTTAAGGGTAATACAGTATCTTCAGCAGTGCTTGGTACAGTACACTTAAGGGTAATACAGTATCTTCAGCAGTGCTTGGTACAGTACACTTAAGGGTAATACAGTATCTTCAGCAGTGCTTGGTACAGTACACTTAAGGGTAATACAGTATCTTCAGCAGTGCTTGGTACAGTACACTTAAGGGTAATACAGTATCTTCAACAGTGCTTGGTACAGTAAGGGTAATTCAGTATCTTCAGCAGTGCTTGGTACAGTACACTTAAGGGTAATACAGTATCTTCAGCAGTGCTTGGTACAGTACACTTAAGGGTAATACAGTATCTTCAGCAGTGCTTGGTACAGTACACTTAAGGGTAATACAGTATCTTCAGCAGTGCTTGGTACAGTACACTTAAGGGTAATACAGTATCTTCAACAGTGCTTTGTACAGTAAGGGTAATTCAGTATCTTCAGCAGTGCTTGGTACAGTTGACTTAAGGGTCATACCGTATCTTCAGCTGTGCTTTGTACAGTAGTCTTAAGGGTAATACAGTATCTTCAGCAGTGCTTTGTACAGTTGACTTAAGGGTAATACCGTATCTTCAACAGTGCTTTGTACAGTTGACTTAAGGGTAATTCAGTATCTTCAGCAGTGCTTGGTACAGTTGACTTAAGGGTCATACCGTATCTTCAGCTGTGCTTTGTACAGTAGTCTTAAGGGTCATACCGTATCTTCAGCAGTGCTTTGTACAGTTGACTTAAGGGTAATACCGTATCTTCAGCAGTGCTTGTACAGTTGACTTAAGGGTAATACCGTATCTTCAGCAGTGCTTTGTACAGTAGACTAAAGGGTAATACCGTATCTTAAGCAGTATTTTCTTATTTTAGCATACATCTCAGGCTAACATCTTAAGGAATAATATATCTTGAGTCAATATTTTAAGCAATACTTTTTGTACCATACATATCAGGGCAATATCTTAAGCAATAAAGTTTGTATCATATATCTTAGGGTAATATATTACGAAATACTTTTTGTAACATACATTTCGTGTGATATCTTACAAAATTTGTAATATACATTTCGTGTGATATCTTACAAAATTTGTAACATACATTTCGTGTGATATCTTACAAAATTTGTAACATACATTTCGTGTGATATCTTACAAAATTTGTAACATACATTTCGTGTGATATCTTACAAAATTTGTAACATACATTTCGTGTGATATCTTACAGAATGCTTTCTTTACCATAATTCTCAAGGTAATATCTTTGACAATAATTTGTGTAGAATCCGCTGAGGGTTATATTAAAAGCAACAGGTGTTGTCCCATACATCTGTGGAGTTCTCACCGCGTACAAGGAGGAACGCAATTGCTTCTGAAACGTTCCATGTGCAGATTTTTACTGAATTTAGTCATCAATGTTTTGCTGGAGGATTCATCAAGATTAAATCGGAGGTACTGTAAAACATCTTGACGAAAAATCGTGATTACAAATGTAACATCGGTTTTATGGGTTTAACGCCATTTTTCAGCACATGATAAGCTATACATGGCGGCCAGAATACCAGATGATAATTTTAAGCAAGGTGTTTTACTTACACGAAAATACCTTTTATGGCGTTTGCCGAAACACAGCGTTGAGGGACTAACAGAAAATGTGACAAAATTATGAACTAAACGCTAAGTTTGGTCTTTGAATTTTGCAAGCTGCATTAAACTTTTCGCTCATTTACGGAAAGGGTCTTCGCAATGATGCTGTACCATAATCGTTTGGTTACTTGTCAACAATAGTATAGAAACAAGAACTTGCTGTGTGACTAAAAATCGCTGAGTGACCTCGTCAACCGCTCTCTTGCCTCAAATCTTTCGGTGCTTAGTTATTTCCTTGTGGAACGTATAACGTACCTTTCAGTATAAAATATTTGGTACTTACTGTTCCTGCAAGTGTTTAAAGAAAAGTGATAAAAAGATCTCCATGGCGAAGGAAACGTGTCCGATTTTTAATTTTTTTTTTTTTTTTTTTTTTTTTTGTTTTGTTTCGTGGGGTATCTATCATTTGTGGGGATTTGAGATCAGTGATCCCTTTCGCACTTATCATATTTTTCCCTCTCGTGACATTGAAATATTATAGAGTTAGTGGATAGAAATATCTTTCAAGTATTTTGATTGTCGAAAAAATTTTTCGCACAAAGTTTTTATTACTTGTATTACAGAATTGAGCAGAATTCATTGCCTTATGTAAGTAGTTAAGGGAGCCGGGATAGGGACCTACGGGAATTAACATTACGGTAACTATGGACATGTAGATACCATATGGGAATTTAACATTATGGTCCACTATGGGGCTCTATGGAAATATAACATGGATGGGACGGTATGGAGCCCTATAGAAAATGAATATAATGGGACACTATGGGGATCTCTGAGAATTGACATTACGGCTAACACTATGGGGCCCTTTGGAAATTTAACCTTATGGGCCACTGTGTGAAAATATAATATTACGGATGTGCCTATGGGGCTTATGAAATTTTAACATTAGGGCCATTGTGGGGCTTATGGAAATTGAACATGCTGGGATCCGGTTTAGCCTTCTATGGAACTTTAATATTATGGTCAGTATATGGGATTTTGTACACGACGTATAGACAGACAAATCTACATCTAATGACAGACAAGAATCACATCGAAATTAGCTAATTTTCTGCTCACACTGCTCTGTGTGCTTTTGAGGAGTTCGACATCAGCACTTCGACACATTTTGTTAAAAACAAATTTATAAATGTACTATAATGTTTATGTGTGGCATGACTCAGCGTCATTATTAACAATTCTTATTTTGAATGCCAAACATTTATTGTGACCAACGCATATTGTGACTGAACAACACTACTCTGATTGACTAAAACCAATTTTGACTGACGAACTCCTATTGTAACTGGCCGACACTTACAATAACTGACCAATACCTATTCTCACTGAACAACACCTGTTATGACAGACCAATACCTACTCTGACTGACCAAATCCTATTTTGACTAACACCTCTTTTGACTGGATAAACCTATTTTGACTCACCAACACCTATTGTGACTAACCAACAGCTATGATGACTAACCACACCTATTCTGACAAACTAATACCAATTCTGACTGACCAACACATATTTTCACTGACCACTGCGACTCTGATAAAAACCTGTTCTGACTGCCAACACCTATTGTGACTCACCAGCATCTCTTTTCACTGAAGAATGCACATTCTGACTGACCAGCAACACTTCTGTCTGATCAAAACCTATTTTGACTGACAAACCCCTATTCTTAATGAACAACACACATTCTGACTGTCCAATACATATTCTAACTGAATGATGGCTATTCTGACTGACCAACATCTATTTTGACTGACCAACACATGTTTTGAAAATGTACAGGCAAATAATTACTTTGCCAAATGTCACCCTAATATATACTTAATAAATGGACATTCCGTTTCTATATGTAGAAGCAATGTTTACTATCTATTATAAATTGGAAAGCACATTGGAAATTCCAAGGTATGCTTTTACGTTTATTGGTGCATTTTTAGAAGTTGCAATGTACAATCGAAATTACGATTCTATTTTTGTAGAGCAATACAAACACTGAACTGTGTTCAGTTCGGTTTCGCAACGGCGATATTGGGGAACGCGACAGCAAGCATTGCTACACTTTGTGAAAAACAAACATCTGAAGTGCTAAATTCTGTGTAATGTGTAGTGTACTTTGAAACAGAGAACAAAAATGACATTGTTATTTTCTATCGCTGCTTCAGTTATATTTCTGCATGGCGACGTTGGGAACGTGACAGCAAACATTGCTACTCCTTTTGAAAAACAAGGAATACACTGAGTGGTTATTGTTAACGAGAGAGAGAGAGAGAGAGAGAGAGAGAGAGAGAGAGAGAGAGAGAGAGAGAGAGAGAGAGAGAGAAGAATTTGTCAAAAATAACTCACAAGTTCTAAACTTGGCATAAGGTGTCATGTATTTATATTCTGACTGGGGAATTACGTTTCTGTTTACGTTGTTTTAATCAGCAAGAAAACGTACATTAGCAAACATAGGAAAAAATTGGTATGTCCTAAAAACTAATCACATAGAGGAAAGAGGCATGACCGGATCACTAACACACACGCACAATTACGAACAAATACGCATACTTACAAAATAACAAGTGGCATTGAATGGTGTAACCATTTTACACAAAGGATGTGTATATAGCGAGAGTACCTTCGTAAAATCAAACTTTAATACACCATGATCATTAAACGATCATACAACTCAACGGGGATGCCATAAACGAAGCGACGACCACCACGCTCTGTGTCGCCGAACATGAGAAGAAAAATCTTGGCACAAGTTCACCCGAGCGATTTTGACAATGAAATCATCGGTCCCTATGCATCATTACCACAACCAATCATGGCGATAGTGGTTATCGCCACGATCGATAGTCAAGATCATCCAAGAGTAGAAGTTGCTTTCTTGCCCGCGTAGACTATTTTCATATTTAACATGCGAGCGATTCGACTTCCAGAAAATTTCGAACAGAAGCATACAATTACACCGTCAGATTCGAACGAAAGCATACAATTACACTGTCAGATTCGAACTGTCAGATTCCAACGAAAGCATACAATTACACTGACACATTCAAAGACTGTAAGTCAGAGATCATCGTAGAAAAATAGGCCGCATCTATCACCAACCTGTTTGAGTCTGTGTTGGATTCATCTATCACCAACTTGTTTGAGTCTGTGTTGGATTCATCTATCATCAACTTGCTTGAGTCTGTGTTGGATTAGTTGAAATGACAGTGTCAAACCTAAGCTCGAGATCGCTTGTGACTAATTAATCTATAGATATGACATGCAGTCTTGTATTTCCACATTTTTGCTATGATTCTTTTTTATTCAGATCAGCTAAAGGCATTGTTTATAAATTGGGCGGTATAATGTGGACGACAGTTACATTAAGGAAAAATCTAGATTTAAAAAATGCATGCCTTTTTCTCTGAAATGTTTAATTCTTGTTCTATTAAATATATCAATCACCCTCAATTAATATTTGGGTCTTGCAACTATGACAACCATTTAAGTAACAAAGAGACAAACTATCAAATGAAAAAAGAAGGTGGTATTGAGTGTAAATTAATTTGCTTATCTTCAGACACAGAAGCCCGTAGAAAAACGAAATTATACGTATGGATGCACTTTTCAAGACGTATCATGTACAGTACCTAAATAACTTTTTAGTACTTTTTTTAAGGTTGCATTCATATATATCTCTGTTTTATGTATGCGTGAGTTTGTCCTAGAGAAAATTAGACAGCATAGCATATCTTTCTTTGCAGACCGAATTTTAAATACATAAATATGTAGCATTATCAGAGTTTTAGACATTATCGTGCAACTGTATATATATAATGACAGCAACATAATCAGACAGGTTATAGAGTTATAATTCGTTCCAAACAGGAATCGACCCCATGCCGTTTAGTATATTTATCCATTCACTTCATTTGGAACCCCTTTAAATTTTCCAAACTGTTGGACTTCTTATTATACACTTTAAACCTAGTACCATTTATTTTAAAATAAAGTAACTACCGTATATACTAGCGTATAATCTCGGTCTATGATGTTTGCGGTTGGATTAGACTTATAAGCGAGTAAAGACGGTATTTAATATTTTCCCATATTAAACGTAGATAAGGTCACGCTCTTATCCAAACATTTTTCACCCGACGTTGGTAACGTTATGACCACGGACAACTTTAAGAACTTTATAAACAAGCATATATAGGTCCAGTCACTTAATTTGGAGGCCCAGTTCAAATTTTGGAAACAGGACAGCTTCTAATTTTTTTAGAGTGTATTTTGTTATGTATATTTAATCTATAATGTGTGTTTAAATCTTGTCCATGAAGGTAAGTTGTACTTTAAAGTCTGGTCACTTGTAAACAAAAGTTTACTAGCATTTGAGTTCAAGGCCAGTCTTGTTGACAGTTAGACTGGCTTTTTTTCTCTTTTCATTTAATTGCTTCAAATCCTGTTAATATAGGTCAAGTGAAAATGTGTATAAATATGGATTTGGGTAACAAATAATTCATTCGTGTTTTAGATCAGTCTGTGGGAATCCATTTGTGATCAGGTTTTACATTGCGCCGTTGAAATCAGATATAATTCGAGAGGAATTATTTATTTAATATATATTCATTGGAATTACTAAAGTGCTCATTGACTTTTGAAATAATACATTACTTTGGCCTTCTGTGAACTCATTCAAAGTCATTCTGGATTGCATAATTCTATTATATCAGGACATTCAAGATTATTGGAACTCATTCGGAACATTCTATATGTATGGACTTGTGATTAGGACATTTTTATGATTATTTGGAATTTGATTCACAAAATTGTAAGTATCTCATGAATTTTTATTTGTATTGTAGAGTAATATATTGCTTGTTGGTATTACTTACATTGTTGGTTTCGCTTTCTTTCTGTTACATATTTTTCAAGACCTAGAGTCGTAACAATTTAAAATGTAAATGCATGTCAAGTCCTGGCGATACTTGTCTGACACGTTTGTGTTTACACGATTTAAAATTCGCAGAATCCTTTGTCCACGAATCGCAAATTTAGTTTCCTTTCCATAATTTGTGAAGTACTTTATTGACTGGAGCCTTTACACGGCATTGACTGGAGCCATACACGGCAGTGACTAGAGCCATACACTGCATTGACTGGAGCCATACACCACATTAACTGGAGCCATTACACGGTATTGACTGGAGCCATACACCGCATTGACTGGAGCCATGCACCGCATTGACTGGAGCCATACACCGCATTAACTGGAGCCATTACACGGCATTGACTGGAGCCATTACACCGCATTGACTGGAGCCATACACCGCATTAACTGGAGCCATTACACGGCATTGACTGGAACCATGCACCGCATTGACTGGAGCCATACACATTGACTGGAGCCATTACACGGCATTGACTAGAGCCATACACCGCATTGACTGGAGCCATACACCGCATTAACTTGAGCCATTACACGGCATTGACTGGAGCCATTACACGGCATTGACTGGAGCCATGCACCGCATTGACTGGAGCCATACACCGCATTGACTGGAGCCATTACACGGCAATGACTGAAGCCATACACGGCATTGACTGGAGCCATTACACAGCATTGACTGGAGCCATACACCGCATTGACTGGAGCCATTACACGGCATTGAATGGAGCCATACACCGCATTGACTGGAGCCATACACGGCATATGGACTGGAGCCATACACGACATTGACTGGAGCCATTACACGGCATTAGACCTAATAGTAATACGACCTAGGTCAAGATTTAAAAATCTGAGTGAGATATGATCCCTGTTTAACATTAATAAAGATTCCCCCTACATTCTGAATCAAGGTGTCATCAGTTACTTCACTTATACTATATTGGCATGGGCATCCGTGTCTTCTGAACACATTTCTGGTTTACATTATCCTTTAATTTTCCAGCTCCACAGGGGAAATAAAAACATTAAGAAATATCATACAAATCATTAGTTTTTAGTTAAGTTGATACCTCTTGCTCATTATCACCTGAGTTTTTATATGAAATATATTTTGTACTAATTAGGTTTCATTCCACCAAATTAAATTCACCTACCCACCAACCCATTTAACTATCCATCTAACCTTTCATCATACATCCGTTACCATACCTAGATATGCATGCGCGTGAGTCTAAAAAAATGCTACCACAACCGTGTAGTCACGTACAAACTTATCGTTCAAACCAAACTAAACCAGAAGTTTAATAATAACAACTATTTTTGTTTTAGGATATTTTAAACAAAAACTATAAATAAATCAAAATACACACGGGGGTATATTTTTCTATGCGTTCATATGCTAAAATTTGCCTATCATGCAAATTAATTTACACACGATGCAAATCCATTCACATGGCAAAATTTATACACGTATGTAAAGAAGCATACATATGTGAATTTGTACACGTCCGTAAAGATTGCATTTGCAAAGTATTTCTTACATATTTTGTTTTAATTATACTAAACTGAGACAAATGAGATCGGATGGATAGACAATACATTAGTGTCTTTTTACAATCATTATGCTTCCTTCCTACGTGTGTGTTAATAAATTGGTGATTTTAGTCAGTAAATCAAAGTTAATAATATTGTACACACACACACACACACACGCACGCACACACACGCACACACACACATACGATTTAGGTAGAGGAAATAACGAGCAGGCAACCCGTCATAGCACAGCACTTTGTTTAGATTCATCTTCGTATCGGACGATAACTTGTGGATATAATATTGAATAAATTGCATAAATTGTTCTTTTCGTTATTTATTTAGTTATTTAGTTAGTTAGTTTAGTTAGTTAGTTAGTTTAGTTAGTTAGTTAGTTACTTAGTTAGTTAGTTAGTTAGTTAGTTTAGTTACTTAGTTACTTAGTTACTTAGTTAGTTACTTAGTTAGTTAGTTAGTTAGTTAGTTAGTTAGTTAGTTTAGTTACTTAGTTACTTAGTTAGTTACTTAGTTAGTTAGTTAGTTAGTTAGTTAGTTAGTTAGTTAGTTTAGTTACTTAGTTACTTAGTTAGTTAGTTAGTTAGTTAGCTAGTTTGTATGGTGGACCCTTTACGTCTTTTTAATGCCAAGATGGTCTGTATTACTCATCCTACATGTTGTCTTTACAATTTATCGATTAAAAATGAATGTGCACACCTTGAGAAAGGAAGCCAGTATAAAGATGAAATTATCCGTATGGATGCACTTCACATGACTTATTATGTACCTGATCAACTTTTAAGTACTTTGTCAAGGTCGCAGATATACAATTTGTCATTAAAGACATATATTATAACGAATCGACTAAAACTGATATGAAAACTGCAATATAAAACATATAGCCATGTATAATTGACTGTATAAAGAAATGTATGTATGTATGTATGTATGTATGTATGTATGTATGTATGTATGTATGTATGTATGTATGTATGTATGTATGTATGTATGTATGTATGTATGTATGTATGTATGTATGTATGTATGTATGTATGTATGTATAATAATAATAATAATGAGGACTTTGTATAGCGCCTAATCTTTAGAAGCTCTTACAACATTATATAACACCTAAACAAACATATATAATGATATGATTACGAAAAGAAAGAAAAAACAAACACCATGAATTAGAAAACAAAAACATGCTGAAAATAGCTAAGGTGAGAAAACATTAAGTCTTTAGGTCTATTCTTGCAGTCGAAAAAGGTGAGTTTTAAGAGCACTCTTGAATGAGATCACTGTGTCTTTGTGTCTAAGTGCAGTTGACAATTCGTTCCACGTTGCTAGGCCCTGGTATGCAAAAGAACGTTGTCCGTATGACTTCATTTTGGTATTGGGAATAATGAGAATACGGGTGTCGGAAGAGGAGCGTAAGTATCTTGCTGGTGTGTACACATGGGTGATGTGAGATAGGTATGTTGGACTGGTGCCAGTCAGTGAAACGTAGCACAGAGAACAAATTTTGTGTTTGATTCTGGATCGAATGGGTAGCCAGTGTAGGATACATAGCAGGGGAGAGGTGTGCTCTGTTCGTGGTACTCTAAGAATGATCCGAGCAGCTGTGTTTTGAACTTTTTGAAGTTTCTGGAGTAGATACTGAGACAAACCAGATAGAATTGAGTTACAATAGTCCAGTCTTGAAAGTACTAAGAAACACACAAGTGTTTTAGTGGCATCAACTGAAAGATAATTGCGAATGGAGCTAATCCGTCTCAGCTCAAGGTATGCAGCCTTGCATATGTTCATGACATGTTGGTGCAATGAGAGTGTACTGTCTAGAGTAACACCTAGGTTTCGTACTGACTGTGTGAATTTAATATTGGTGTTGCTGATATGTATTGTTTGAGGTAAAGGATGTATGTATGTATGTATGTATGTATGTATGTATGTATGTATGTATGTATGTATGTATGTATGTATGTATGTATGTATGTATGTATGTATGTATGTATGTATGTATGCATGCGTGTGTGTATGTATGTATGTATGTATGTATGTATGTATGTATGTATGTATGTATGCATGCATGCATCGATGGATGGATGGATCGATGGATGTGTACTCTCAGCTCCGATTATAACGTACTTGCTTACAACGTAGCCTCTAGTGTTACATTAAGTTTTTTTCAGTTGAGACGAAACCCTTCTCTGAGATTCTGTTAAATTATAGATATAACTTATATTCTTATGAACTTTCTATTCGCTTATAAAGTAGGATTCGTGTCTCTTGTACTGCACTTTTCCCCATTTGTAAACATACGTCGTAGATATTGCACTTGTCTACAGTTATAAACTCGTTCTTCAACAATCGTTTTATGCAGATCATCCTGCAAAATAGCACATTGTCAATTTATGAAAACGCTCTATCGGTCATATAATGGAAATGTATCTGGCAACGTTGGAAATAATTCGATTAGTAAAGGCCTACTTACTTTCTCATATCCGAATAGCATATTATATAATATTATGTACATTTCACAATTTTCGACATACATACATACATACATACATACATACATACATACATACATACATACATACATACATACATACATATATTAGTAAATACGATTAGTAAAGGCCTACTTACTTTCTCATATCCGGACCGTACAAGAATAGCATATTATATAATATTATGTACATTTCACAATTTTCTACATACATACATACATACATACATACATACATACATACATACATACATACATACATACATACATACATACATACATACATACATACATTCATACATACGGGTTTTATTTAGTACAATCTAACCTACTAAAATTAAAAGTACGGGAAGAGTACAAAGAACACGTGTACTTTCTGCAACAGACGTGTTTCTTCACTAGTTTTTTAGCTGTAGACTGTTTTCGATCATTGATTTCTAACAGCCGAAAGGGTAAAAACCTTTCCGCGTATTACTTCAGTTTGTTTACAATGTAGTTTACTTTCATCGCCTGCGGTGGAGAGATATCACCAGCTCCTCACCTTTCCAAGAGTGATCCTAGCTGACAGGTTTATAAGAACAGATGGAATATTTACAAACAATTCTCATGCTTTCAAAAATATTTAATTTGTTCCAGGCAGTGATAAATCAAGAGTTTTTATGGGAAATTGCAACCCAAAAAAAGTTCTTTGAGTAAACCGTACATATGACTTCGTTTTTAAATGTTAATTAAAAAGAAGACTGTAACAAATTAGACTGCTTACTCAAAATGAAATTAAGATGACCTACGTCTGCTTAAAAGCTGCGTTGTTGTAAGTAAGTCTGTAGTTGAAAAGCGAGTAATCAAGTCGGTAATTAAATTAATAACTTTCCGTTTGAATGTATGTACAAATAGACGAATGGATTGAAATATTAAATAAGTAGTTTAAAAAATCCAGGCACACGATTGGGTCCCCAAGTACACAATTATTGATTCTTGTTGCTTGGAAGGCTACGGTCCTTAATTATGAATATTGGGTTTATTAGTTTCAAGTTGATGTCAGACCCCAGTTAAACCCTGAGGGCAAGATTAGAGACTTTGCACATCTGCCTTGTCAAGGATATGGTTACATAACAATTAACACTATATATAAGGTAAAAGCAAGTTAAGTATATCAGTATCTAGTTTTTTTACTATAACATATAGAAACCAAACCAGTTAGCGATGTTATGGTCATCTTCGAACTTGAATGACGGACAACATGAGCTTTTTTTTTTACTAATAATGGAATAGATAAATTAATTTAAATACTGTGATATATGATTCGGTACAGTACACTGTAAGGCGGTGGGTGGATGATGGGGTAGGTAATGAGATTTAGCTCTCATGCAGAAAGAATTAGAAGACAGGGGGAATACTGTAACAATCTTGTTATTCTAGGGTTGCGTTAAATACAAAACAGTTAAATCCTAATTTGATTGAAACAATACTTGTTTCATGCACTTATCTCTACAAATGAACGGATGAATGAAAGCATTGTGCACTCTAAATGTTCATGCTCTATATATAGAATATTGCTGTCGGCTTATTCTACAATAATTCCCATACACTCTCCTCCATCCCTCTCTGCCTCTCTCTCTCTTTTACCCGAAACGTAGACATTCTTAGACACAAGTTTGCAAATCCTATCACAATTGCAGGCGTATAAAATGTCAGTAATTCATACCAATACTGAATATGTCATACCAGAAGTAGAAGAAGAAAAACTTCTAAAATTTCTGGAAATTTTGGATGTTCAAAAGTCAGTTGAATTAGATTAAATATTGGGACAAGATTTTCAAAATCTACTGCACCAGCAATAGCTGAAAGTGTGACTTGCTGCCAAGGTCACAACAATTGACAAGGAAGGTGCAAAAGATGATATGAACAAGCCAACATTCATTTTTCCTACTATTTCAAAACAATTACAACCCAACATCCGTTCTCTCTACTATTTCAAAACAATTACAAGCCAACATCCGTTCTCTCTACTATTTCAAAACAATTACAAGCCAACATCCGTTCTCTCTACTATTTCAAAACAATTACAAGCCAACATCCATTATTTCTACTATTGCAAAATAATTACATACCAACATCCATTATTCCTACTATTTAAAAACAATTACAAGCCAACATCCGTTCTCCCTACTATTTCAAAACAATTACAAGTCAACATCCATTCTCCCTACTATTTGAAAACAATTACAAGCCAACATCCATTATTCCTACTATTGCAAAACAATTACAAGCCAACATCCATTATTCCTACTATTTCAAAACAATTGCAAGGCAGTATCTATTATTCATACTATTGCAAAACAATTACAAGCCAACATCCATTATTCCTACTATTGCAAAGCAATCACAAGCCAACATCCATTATTCCTACACTACTATTGCAAAACAATTTCAAGCCAGTATCCATTATTCCTACTATTTCAAAAACAATTACAAGCCCACATCCCTTATTCCTACTATTGCAAAACAATTACAAGCCAGTGTCCATTATTCCTATTATTGCAAAACAATTACAACCCAACATCCGTTTTCCCTACTATTTCAAAAAAATTACAAGCCAACACCCATTCTCCTTACCATTTCAAAACAATTACAAGTCAACATCCATTCTCCCTATTATTTCAAAACAATTACAAGTCAGCATCCATTATTCCTACTATTTCAAAACAATTAAAGTCAACATCCATTATTCCTACTATTTCAAAACAATTACAATTCAACATTCATTATTCCTACTATTTAAAAACAATTACAAGCCAACATCCATTTTCTCTACTATTTCAAAACAATTACAAGCCAACATCCGTTCTCGCTACTATTTGAAAACAATTACAAGCCAACATCCATTTTCTCTACTATTTCAAAACTGCTTGAAAAGCATAATGCGGATTTACCTGATCAATCACAATCTTCTACATGAAAATCAGCCTGGTTTTAGACAAGGTCATACATCTCCAACAGCACTTGTATCAAAGGTTGATAAATGGTTGAAAATCTTTGGATAAAGGTCAATAAGTAGCGGTAGTAATAGTAGTTGATTTTAGAAAAGCTTTTGATCTTGCTGATCATGAAATAATGTTCCAAGAACTTCAGATCGACAATTGCTTTATCTTAATCCTGAAATGGTTTGAGTTATATTCAACGAAAAGGTTTCAAAGAATCATGATTCATGGGCAAATAACAGTAGCATAAGTAATGCAATATGGAGGTCCTCAGTGTCCAATCTCGGGTCCTCTGTTATTCCTGCTATTTATAAATGACTTACCACTCAGATTAGATGATACAATATTCTCAACAGACTTATATGTTGATGATACTATATTATCAGACGCACAAAATTCAAAGTAGGACTTTGAATCAAAACTACAGACAGATCTCAATAAGCTGGATGTTCGGTGTAAGGAAAATGCAATAATCCGAGGTACTTTTGATAGCCACGATGTAAAAAACAATAAAAGTTGTCAAATGAAAGTCCTAATATCACTCATAATTATGTTATCTTGCAGATGGTTACATATGAAAAAATACTTTTGTTGATACAATTGTCTCAATACATTACTCATATAACAAAGAAAATAAATTCATACATGAGGCTCTTTTTAAAACTTAAATATTACATACCTGTACTTTTTTTAAAATAATTTTTAAAATAAAAACTACATCCAGCCCCATATTGATTATTTCAATATGATTTAAAGACATTGTTCTGGGGCAAAATTTAATGAAGACTTTAATGACTAAAAAAAGGGGCTTGCAGAAGTATATTGGATGAACGAGTGATAAAATTTATGGGGAATAGATATTGTGAAGGTACTTGCTTTTAAAGACCGAATTTTTTTCATAAAAGCAAAGACAATGTTTAAATTTTAAAAATACTGTTCCAAATTATACAAATGATTTGCTTCATTACACAGAATCTGTCAATGCATCAACTCTACGATCAATGACTCCCCAAAATTTGAAAATTCCTAAACCAATCACAGAACTATTCAAGAACAGTTTTCACTACTCTTGCCCACTACTTTGGAACTGCATTCAACATGAAATTAAACAGGCCTGCATTCCCCAGGAAATTAAACAGACCGCCGGGATTGCTGCATTTCAAAATACTTATTAAATTGACGAGAAAAATAATGTAGATATGTAGTTAAACCCTCCTAATTCACTAATATAGTTTAGTAATGTCTATATAAGTGTTTACTTTTAAATACTTACTTGCCAGAGAGAGAGAGAGAGAGAGAGAGAGAGAGAGAGAGAGAGAAAGAGAGAGAGACATAGAGAGAGAGAATATACATAAGTTTTGTAAATAGTAGAGGTCCTCAAGTGAAATTAGTTGAAGTCAACTAATTGAGTTACTCTCTATCAATAAAGACCTTATTGTGATTAGTATGAGTATTAGCAGTAGTAGTCCTGCACTACACAACCCACACAAAACCATTTGCTAAATACAAGTATATTGTCACTTTAACATTTTCTTCAACGCGTTCCTTACAGAGGCGTGTACCTTCCTCTACAAAACACGCACACACACGAAAAACGTACTGTGTGTAATTCTGACATTCGAAAAAGATTTGTACTTTTCTTCCTTCATTCTTGTTCTTTCATTTCTGTTTAGAAGTCACAAAAGTTTCCTCTTTTACACTCGTAAACGGGATACTTGATCTGCACACTGTAACATCGCGTCCTTCGTAGGGTGCAATATCGTCAGTAACATCACTTAATATGGTAGGGTGAAATATCGTCAGGTCTTGATTTTAAGATTCGGGAAACTTATATATATATATATATATATATATATATATATATATATATATATATTGGCAGGGACGTATTACTTACAAAATGTACATATTTTCCCTTTACATACTGTTACGACTCTACGGTTTAAGAAAAATTTTACAGAAAGAAAGTGAAACCAACAAATCAAGTAAAAATCAACATGCAATTTATTTCTAGATAATTAAAATGAAAATTAAAACACACTTACAGTAACGTGAATTAAAATCCAAATAATCCAATAATCCTAACTGTTCTAATTACAAGTCCAAATATAGAATGTTTCCAATGAATCTCAGTAACCTTGAATGTCCTAATGTGCTAGTAGTCTTGAATATGCCTGAATGATGTAATCCAGAATATCTTTGAATAAATTCACATAAATCCCAAAGTCAATTATTAATCCAATATGAGAATGAACACTTTTGGTAATTTCAATTAATATTTCAAATAAATAATTCCTCTCTCTGAATTTGGAATGATTTTTCACAATACAGCTATAAACATCTGATTATTAGGATGCTTTTTCTGAGGCTGATCATTTAAACAGGAATGAAATATTGTCCACCGAAATCTCCATATATAAACATAAGTCACGTGACAGAATGTTCTAGAAAATGTGCGACTCTAGTGGAAATTTTCCTCACAGAAATGTCTTCTCGCACGTAAGAAGTGGAAAATTCCACTCTAAATACCAAATGTTATGTAAACAAAACTGACCTTGATCTCAAATGCAGCACACATGTTGTTTGTAAAATGACTAATGTCAAACTTTCCCTATGGACACGTAATTTAAATTCGATATACACAACACCTCCCCTCATAAAGAAAAAGAAAGATTTATGCACTAAAGCTTTCTTTTAAATATTCATAATCAAAATTTCAAATGAAAATGTCCTATAAAAGTCACTCAACTCAGTTGCACAAAACAAAGCAATATAGTCTATGCACGTGAAAGTGCATCTGCGATCACATTGTCTTTTCCCCTGATGTGTCGAATGTCAGTGTTATATTCCTGCAATATTAAACTCTATCTCAACAATCTCCGATTATTATCTTTTCATTTCGTTGATGAAAGTAAGAGGATTGTGATTACTGTATTCAATAACCGGAGAAAGAGCAGAGATAACATACACTGCAAAATGTTGTAAAGCCAATATCAAATCCAAACATTCCATCTCAATTGTGGAATAATTTTCTGGTGCTTGTTTACTTTCTTAAAAAAATAACACACAGAATGATCCACACCATTTTTGTCTTCCTGAATTAATACTCCACCAACCCATACATCACTTGCATCAACAGAAAATTTAAATGATTGGCTACACTTTGGTGCAGAAAGAACTGGTGCATTCTTAAGCATGGCCTTCAATTTATCAAAGGATTCCTGACACTGGTCAGACCAATGAAACTTGAATTTCTTACTCAACAAATTTGTAAAAGGTTCTGCATTTATGGAAAACTTTGAACAAAATTTCCGATAATATCCAGCCATACCCAAAAATCGCATAAGTTGCTTTTTACAAACAGGCACAGAGAATTCAGAGATAGCTTTGACATTAGCCTCTATAGGTTTAGTTTGACCTTGGATCCACATTATGTCCTAAAAATATGACACAAGCATTTCAAAACTCACTTTTGCTCAAATTAATCGTCAGATTTGCATCATTGAGTCGATCGAAGAATTTCCGAATGGTTTCCAAGTGATCTTCCCGGGTGTCGTTGTAGATAATGACGTCATCGATGTACGCCTCACGATTATCTAGACCAGATGTTATCATGTTCATCAGACGTTGAAACGTTGCCCGAGAATTTTTCATTCAAAATGACATAACTTTATATTGAAAAAGTCCATCTGGAGTTACAAATGCTGAAATTTCTTTTCCCCTTTCCATGAGTGGAATTTGCCAGAATCCTTTTAAAAGATCAAATTTGGTGACATATTTTGCATTTCCAATTTATCAATGCAATCGTCCATTCTTGGTGTTGGAAATGAATCCGTTTTGGTGACACTGTTGACTTTTCTATAGTCAGTACACATGCGGAATGTATTATCTGGCTTAGGCACAAGAATACATGATGAATGCCAGTTACTTTTACCTGGTTCGATAAAATCATTCTCTAGTAAATACTGAATTTCTTTCTTCAAATAGTCCTGTTTGAGAGGATTCATCCTGAAAGGATGCTGTTTCACAAGTGTAGAATCTACAATGTCAACGTCATGATAGATTTTATTTGTTCGTGTAGGAACACCAGGAAACAAGTGCTCATACTTATGTAATAGCTGTTTTAGTTCATTTATTTCCTGTTGTTGTAGATGTGAAAGTTTCTGGTCCAGATTGTTCAATATTTCTGAATTTCGAAGTTTGGTCACACCAGAGTTACTATAGTCTGATTGTATGCCATCGTTGATATCTTCATTGTGTGTGACAGGTACAACTAAATTAATTGAGTAATTAGCTGGGATATCTATGTCACAATATTCCTTTAACATTTTTATGTGACCAAGTTGTTTCTGTTTCCGTCTACCAGGAGTGTTAATGATATAATTTAAATCATTTACTTTCTTTTCAACGGTATAAGGACCATAAAATTTATTTCTGTCATACCTTAATTTCATTTTTGACTGGGTAGTGTGAAGATTAGTTCTTGCTACTTCACAGGCCTTGGACAACTTGTATTCGAAATCAGAGACATAGTCAAGAAGATTAATCTTTGAATCTTCATTTGAAAGAAGTTTGTCTTTCAATAATTTTAATGTTCCACGGGCAGTATGTCCAAAAACAACTTCAAAGGGACTAAAACCCAATGACTCTTGAACTGGTTCCCTAACAGCAAAAAAAAAACAACTAATGAACACCCTCATCCCAATCCTTTCATGTATCAAAGCAGTATGATCAAATCATATTCTTCAAAGTTTGCTGAAATCTTTCCAAAGCTGCTTGACTTTCAGGGTGATAGGCAGAAGATTTAAACTGTTCGATGTCTAATTCATGCATAACTTTTTGGAAAACTCCAGACATAAAATTTTACCCTTGATCAGATTGGACAGATTTGAGAAGGCCAACAAGTGTAAAAGAAATAAAACTTCACCAAAGCTTTTACAATGGTTTAAGTTTTTATATTTATCAGAGCAATCGCCTCTGGAAATCTTGTGGACGCACACATGATGGTCAACAAGTATTGATTGCCTGACTTGGTCTTAGGTAAAGGACCGACACCATTATTCTACTAAATGATTCGTCAAATGCAGGAATAGGTTGCAGATGAGCCTTTGGTATCTTCTGCTTAGGTTTTCCTACCATTTGACAAGTGTGACAAGATCTGCAGTATTTATAAACATCACTTTTTAGTTTTGGCCAACAAAAATGATTCAAGAACTTGTGATAAGTCTTACGGACTCATAAATGATAAGCCAAGTGAGTTTCATGGGCTAGACTAAGAATTTCCTGTCGATATGACTTAGGAACAACACTTTGATAACTCACTGACCGCTCGACTCCAGCGGGTACCTCATGTGGTCACCATTTTCTCATAAGGACCGCAGTTTTCGCAAAGTAACACAGGAACTTGTGTTGCTTCAGTTTCACTAATAGCCCTCTGAAACAAACAGGATATTTCGGGATCTTGTTCCTGTTCAACGACAAGGGATTGTCGTTTGTCACCCTGATTAGAATAAAGAGAATGAGTTGTCAAAAGAGTATCACTGTGATCAACACCTTTCGATTGATAAATACCTGAGGAAAAGGTGACCTCATCAAAAGACTGACCAATACATGTGTCAGCTAAAGGAATAATTTCCTGATCAACATCATTCTCAAGAGCTCTTTTTGCCACAGCTCTGGTAACTGCACAAGCAGGGTACAAAATCAGGGGTTTCGATTTCGCCAGGATCAACTTTCTTATCCAAACAAGGTTTTTCAGTTACAAGTGGATTAACCACAACTTTACCTCCAGCTAGGTCATTGCCTGGTAATAAGCGAATACCTTATACAGGTAGAGAAGTCACTGCCCCAACAGTCACAGGTCCAGAAACTAAGTCTGATGCCAAATTAACACAATGGAGATCATCATTTACAAAGCCGCACTCTACTCCCTGAATAAGAACACTTTCACTAGAAGAAGACTTCTCAGATAAAGTCAAAAGTACCTGATTATAAAAGACTTTGAGAAACTCCTGTGTCCCTTAATATTTTAATAGGGATAGGCTTGGCAGAATCACCATTAGGTGATATAGAACATTATGACATGAATGGTTCATAAGTCTCCAAAATGGAATCAGACTGGGGTTTGTTTGACCCAACAAATATATTGCTTTCAATACAAGACCGTGACCTTGACCTCTTTGAAATAAGAGCTTTTGGAATAGCTCTCTCTTTATTCTGTTGCCGATTTTTCAACCTAAAGGAATCAGAAATGACGTGCAATTTTTTTTAAAGCAGGTGCACGTAGGAAGAGATAAGGATTTCTGATCAGTCTTATCATATATTTGATTCCTAACAGTTGTGCTGTTTTGAAATCTGGAAGTACTCGTTTGAGATTGAAATGGTCTTTTACCAGAAAACTGCTGAAAGGAAGACTTGTTGCCAAAAGAAATTTTGTGATTCAAGGAATAATCATCAGTCATACGAGCAGCATTTTTCAAAGTTTCCACATTCTGCTCGTCAAAATAGGTTTTAACATCACTATGGATGCACCGCTTGAACGATTCAATTAATATGAGCTGTCTGATCAACGTTCTTGGCTGAGCACCACCTATCAAATTCTCGTTATTGTTCGCATGCAATTTCGAAATAAGTTTGTCCAGTTTTTTTTTTCTACAATTCCTAAACCTTTGTCGATATGCCTCAGGTACCAACTCATAATCCTTCAAGATGTACTCCTTAACCACATCATGATCAGTGTTTTGTCGTACTGACAGTGAACTGTAGACTTCACGAGCTTTGCCAATAAGTACACTTTGTAATAACAAAGTCCAAAGTTCTCTCGACCATTTTAAGTTTTCAGCAATTTTCTCAAAGGAAAGAAAGTATTTATCTACTTCTTTTAACTGAAAAGGGGGTACTAACCTAATATATCTCACAGGGGCTCGTATTGCTGCTTACAATTTACCGATGTTTGACTCAGGGATTACTACCACACCTTTAAGGAATGCCAGACCATGTTCCCACGCTGCGGTCGACATGGCCATGGTCGCGCCCACTTAATATGCAAGTGCAATGAACTGAATGGAATTCTGACCCATTATTGGTCGACTACAAATCAGGTTAGCAGTATGCGCAGTCCGTCATTTTTGGTCGACCAATGAGAGGGCCGTATTCCATTCAGCTCATTGCACTTGCAATCATGGCCATGTCGACCGGCAGCGTGGGAACATGGTCTGGCATTCCTTAAAGGTGTGGTAGCAAATCAAACTTCCTGTAGGCATAAAAAGTCGAATGCCTGAGCTAAACATCGGTACCAAATTTATTACGCTATGCGAAGTTTAGCTTGAAATATTAACGTCGATTCTTATATAGGTCGCTCGAGAAAGGAGAGAAGTGTCCTCCCTTGTAGTTTTATACAGTACATGTATGACTGATAGGTAATTTGTAAGCAACATTACGTGCCCCTGTGATACCTGAGCTTGTGTATAAAGGGGGGAGTGTGCGATTTGCTTGCCAGTTCTAATTCTCTTAACTTAAATTGCATTTCCCTTTCTTCCCTCTGCATCTGTCTCTCTCTCTCTCTCTCTCTCTCTCTCTCTCTCTCTCTCTCTCTCTCTCTCTCTCTCTCTCATCCCTCTGCATCTCTCTCCTTCTCCTCTCTCTCTCTCTCTCTCTCTCTCTCTCTCTGAAGCTTTGCTAATTCTAAATCCATCTGGTTCTTTAAATCTAATTCCCTTAATATAATCTCAGCAGCAGATACAAGCTATCCAATCAAACTTAAAGCGCTACTATGCAAAATTGCCTTTTGTTTTACGAGGTATTGAATTAAAATAATTTGTATCTCCTGTTTTGTTAATAATGCATTCTTCTCAGACAGACTATATTTTCTGGTAGGTTCGAGCAACTCATCCTTTCTCATAGACTAAAACCCCTCCTGAGTAGAATTTGAAATGAAACTGAAAATTAGATGCCATCATGAATGCTTCTTGGTTTCACTAAACAAATTCCTCAAATTAAAATCTTTGCCAAAGACAACAAAAATTCCGAAACAAAACCAATATGAATTTCAAAAATAACTTTAATATCTCTAATATGCTTTAAAGTAATTCAGATCTATCCCGGACGAGCCCCCAATTTCTGTTACGACTCTATGTTCTAAGAAAAATGTAAACAGAAGGAAAGTGAAACCAACAAATCAAGTAAAAATCAACATGCAATTTATTTCTAGATAATTAAAATGAAATTCAAAAGACACTGACAGTAACGTGAAATAAAATCCAAATAATCAAATAATCATAGGAGTCCTAATCACAAGTCCTAGATATAGAATGTTTCCAATGAATCTGAGTAACCTTGAATGTCCTAATGTGTTAGTAGTTTTGAATGTTCTAATATGCCTGAATGGTGTAATTCAGAATATCTTTGAATAAATTCACATAAATCCCAAAGTCAATTATTAATCCAATATGAGAATGAACACTTTTGGTAATTTCAATTAATATTTCAAATAATATATTCCTTCCTCTGAATTTGGTGTGAATTTTCACAACCCAACCATAAACATCTGATTATTAGAATGTTTCTTCTTAAACTGACCATTTGAACAAGAATGAATGTCCACCGAAATCTCCATATATAAACATAAGTCACGTGACAGAATGTTACAGAAAATGTGCGACTCTAATGGAAATTTTCCTCCGCAGACGTGACTTCTCGCAAGTAAGAAGTGGAAAATTCCACCCTAAATACCAAATGCTATGTAAACAAAACTGACCTTGATCTCAAATGCAGTAAACATAACGTTTATAAAACGACTAAAGTACAACTTACCCTATGGACACTTATTATATGCATAACAATATATTCTGCAACCATTTTATAGGCAAACATGCCACAAAATAATAAAATAATTTAAGCAAATCTTTTATGCTTTCAAGTAAGGTTGACATTGTCATAAATGAATATATCTTATATTATAATATCAGTAGATGATTTTCCAGGCGCTTCTTTGTACACTGATTAGGTTTAAGTGGGTAATATGTACTTGTATGTATTTTATGTATATGACACATTGAGTACACTGGTTCACATTGTTCATCCTTTGCAATGTTATGACAGAACCAAGTTCAAGATGCTGTGCTTTTTGTAGAAAAATGTGGTGATTTTGATAGCTTGTGCGTGAGTATGTGCAATGCATACATGCAAACAGTACGTGTGCAATTCCTTTAAAATCGTTAATGAGAAATAATAACAACTTTGTAACACAATGTTTCGGGTTTTTGAAGATGTGAACAGCAATTTTAGATTTTCGCCACCTTAACCCACACATCCTTTACCCAAGCCAATTGGCTAGTACTTGGCAGTGGTAGGACGCGAGAGTTGGTGTGTGTGAAACTTGAAAACAAAATTGCAAGTACTTGATGGTTTTCTGCGCATTTTCAGATGTTTATATTATGGAGATTACATCAAGCAATAGTTTGTAAAGTTTCGCTATTGCCAGCTGCATTGGGTAGCCGTAATTGTGATAGTTGAAGCTACTCTGTCCGTACTGTTATTTAACAACTGATTTCAAAACAAAGGCTTGTACGTCAAAAAGGGGCATTATTTTCAAGCACACGATAAATCAAAACTGACAGACAGGAGTGAAAAACTGGTATTAAACCAACCCGATCGCTTTCGGAATCGACCGATTTAATTTTCAAGGACACAGAGCTATACATGACGATGACACGAACAAGACAAGAACATGGCACAAAAACACAAACGAGACAAGAGCATAGCACAAAACACAAACGAGACAAGAACATAGTACAAACCACAACGCGAGAAACGAACATAGCACAAAAACAAAACGAGACAAGAACATAGCACCAAAATCAAAGAGAGACAAGAACATAGCACAAAAACAAAATGAGACAAGAACATAGAACAAAAACAAAATGAGACAAGAACATAGCACAAAAACACAAACGAGACAAGAACATAGCACAAAAGCAAAACGAGACAAGAACATAGCACAAAAACACAACGAGACAAGATCATAGCACAAAAACACAAACGAGACAAGAACATAGCATAAAAACAAAATGAGACAAGAACATAGCACAAAAACACAACGACCCAAGAACATAGCACAAAAACACAACGAGCCAAGAACATAGCACAAAAACACAACGAGCCAAAAACATAGCACAAAAACACAACGAGTCAAGAACATAGCACAAAAACACAACGAGCCAAGAACATAGCACAAAAACACAATTACTTTACAGAGACTATATCATGTTTGTCTGTGGATATTTATAAAAACGATCCAAGAAACAAACAAACAAACAAAAAGAAAAAAAAAAAACAAACAAACAAACAAGCAAACAAAAAAATGAAAGGGAACAGGTTAAACGGCGCTACTCATTACAATGGCTCCTAAATGTGATTGCTCGCAGGTGGAAAGTACTTGATTAGAAAAAAAAAGAATCTAATGAATGACGTAAGTAAGTAACTCAGTAATGAAAGATGTGGGCCATCGATATGGTTATCGAAAACTGTCCAAATAAAACTTTATAAAGTATATAGTATTTGTTTTAACAGGCGATTACTTCAGATTAGTAAAAGTAGTTTTCTAAAGCAGTATTACAAAACTCTGTTCCGACTAATTAAGTAGTAGAAGCTGTAGGTTCAAGGGCACTCCACTACCATATTGACACTCCACTTCACTACCATATTGACACTCCACTACCATATTGACACTCCACTACCATATTGACACTCCACTACCATATTGACACTCCACTACCATATTGACACTCCACTACCATATTGACTATACAGTGCCGACTAAAACTAAACTTTAATATACAATATAAAGAACTGAAAAGAAAGACATCTAGGAAGATGAAACCTCCCCTCCCCAAAACCCCACTGCTCCCCTATCCCCCCCCCAAAAAAAAGTAAAAAGTATTACTAAACGATAAAAGTTAATAATAAAATAATAAAATAAAATAAAATTATATGCATTTTTTTAAACTTTATTTACATCTTAAGAACTTTTTAGTCCAGAAAAAAGGAAGTTGACATCAAGTATTTGAGAAAGCGAAATTAATGGTAGGAAAAATGTGATTTTGGTAACTTTTGAAGGAAGTTCTTGTCATCTCTGCACGGGTATTAACGTGTTTTGATTCTTCTTGATTTAGGCCGCTGACTTTGAGTGCTCGCAGCCGGCAAATTTAAAAGGTTTCGTTGGATTTCCTATTTTCTGCGCTGCATTTTGAGTTATGGCTGATTTCAGTCAGGATTACATCATTGAAAGTGTCGCCGGGGGAATAAAAAATGTTCCGCTATTGGGCTTCTTTCCATTTTTGTAATTTGCCAGTCTGATTTCTTGAGATTTATTTTAATATTTAATTTCTTTGTTTCTCCAACATATTGAATGCTGCATACCTTGCATGTAATGAGGTTGATCACATTTTCGGTGTTGCGTGATATAGTCTGGCTCTGAATATTGAACTTTTCACCCGTGACTGTGCTTGAAAATGTGTTTGTTTCTTTCGTGTGTTGGCGCGTCTTGCAGCATTTGTCCCCACAAGACTTTGATTTCCCAACTGTTGTTTGATTTGTATGCGGCTTTAACTCTGGCTTGACTAGAATGTCTGAATTCGCTGGCTTCGAACATACAAACCCAGGGCCTTAAATCAAGAAGAATACAAAATTGATTATATCCTGTGCATAGATAACAATAAACTTCCTACAAACGTTACCAATATTACATTTTCCTGCCATTGATTTCGCTTTCTCAAACCCATGATTTCAGCTTCCTTTATTCTAGACTAACAAATTCTTAAAATGTTAAATAAGTATATAACTTTATTTTATTTTACTTTTAACTTTTTTCGTCTAGTACTTAAAGTTTAGAATTTTGTATATTTTTTAATTACTTTTGGGGTGGGGGTGGGGGTGGGGATAAGGCGGGGGAGTGTTGAAGGCTTTTTATCTTCCTAAGATTTTGTTTCCTTTTCTTTATATTTACAACTTTAGAGCTTTAAGTTTAATCGTCACCATATAGCCAGTATTGTGCTGACATGCCGTAAAACCATACAACTGCTACTACTTAATTAGTCACAGCACAGTTTTGTAATACTCTTTTAGAAAAAAGAAACAAGAAAAAAAAAATATTAATCTAAAATAGTCACCAGTTAAAACAAAATATTATATCCTGGATACGTTTTTAATTGGAAAGTTTTCCACAATCATAGAGAGGACCAATATCTTTCATCACTGACCTACTTTCTGACGTCACTAATTAGATTCCTTTGTCGTAACTAAATACTTTCTGCCTTGCACGCGTTCACTTAAGATGCATTGTAACAAGTAGCACTACTGTATGACCTGGTCAGTTTTATTATCTTCGAATATGTTTGTTTGGTTTTTTTTGGGGGGGGGGGGTTTGAGGGGGTTGGGGAGAGTAAATATTCACAGCCAAATATGGTGCAGCTTCTGTAAAGTAATTAGGTTTCTGTGTCTTGTTCTTGTCTTGTTTGTGTAATCTTCCTGGGTAGTTTTGTGCTCTTGAGAAAGGAACCGGTGGATTCCAAAAGCGCTTGGGCTTGTTTCACAGCAGTTTTGCACTGTTGTTTGTCAATCTTCGTTTAGCA
The DNA here is from genome assembly GCA_029931535.1 of Margaritifera margaritifera. Classification (NCBI taxonomy): domain Eukaryota; kingdom Metazoa; phylum Mollusca; class Bivalvia; order Unionida; family Margaritiferidae; genus Margaritifera; species Margaritifera margaritifera. Next base: position 480,696 of record JAQPZY010001603.1, read on the forward strand.
TATACGATTCTTTCTGATCAACACGATTTTTATGATCCAGTGCAAATTGGAAGTGATGCCATTTGCCGTGTGATTATATATATATATATATATATATATATATATATATATATATATATATATATATATATATATATATATCACTTATGTTTACTTAGAAAGCGTGCATCGTTCCCCTTTAGATATATTCTGCGACCATATTTAAGACAGACATGTACCAAAATAATAAAATAATCTGAGCAAATCTTGTATGCTTTCAAGTACGACATTATGATACCAGTAGTTGTTTCTTTGCTTTTTTATGTTGGTTTTTTTTTTTGTTTTTTTAGGCGCTTCTGTTCTGCCCTGATCAGGTTTGAAAGGGTAATATGTACTTTACATACATACACATTTAGCTCGAGGTTGTTGGGGGACATTGCTTCAAGTTGTTCGTCCTCTGCAATGTTCTGACAGAACCAAGTTCAAGATGCTGTACTTTTTGTAGAAACTTTACTAGTTCTCGAGTGCGTGCATGCACACATACAATAGTACGTGTGCAATGCCTTTAAAATCAGTAATAAGAAATAATAAGAACTTTACAACACGATGTTACGGGTTTTTGAATATGTGTACAACAAATTTAAAAGTTCACAACCCTTCTCCACAAATCCACCATCGCAGTCCATTGGTATTGCGCAAGGGCTAGGATTTGACGGTAGTAGAACGTGGGTGTTGGTGTATGTGAAGCATGAAAAAATCTCAAGCACTTGATAGTTTTCTCGGCATTTCCAGATTATAGTGATTACATCAAGTAATAATTGATAAAGTTTCGCTATTGTCAGCTGCAATGGATTGCGGTATCGTTACAGCTAAACTGTCGCTACCGTTATTACTGTTATTTAACTGTTATTTATTACTGTTATTACTGTTATTACCGTTATTACTGTTATTTAACTGTTATTACCGTTATTACTGTTATTACCGTTATTACTGTTATTACCGTTATTACTGTTATTTAACAATTGATTTTAATGCATAGTCTTGTAGGTCTAAAGGGTTCTTTGTTCTAAAATACATGATTAATCGTGGACTTTGTATTAGGATGGATAAATCCTCTTTGTGTGTGTGTGTGTGTGTGTGTGTGTGTGTGTGTGTGTGTGTGTGAGTACAAAGGTATCATTATACTAATTAAGCCAATGAAGTTAAGTGACATTACATCTCAATGTAGCCTCTATAAAAATCATTGATGTTTTGTCTCTGATATTTTTCCTGGAGATTTGCTAATCAGTGATGAATGTTACTTGCATTCAACAAAAAGCATCATTTAAGCCTATACAGAAAATAAAATGTTTATTGATTTCATCCCGTTGGCTTTTTGCCTAGGATGACACAGCAAGCAGGTGTGATTCAAGCTTTGCGTGATTGCAGTTGCTCTTGATTTCTTTGTGGTATTCGCGTTAAAAGTGAAACTTTTCAATAATCTTCCTTTTCAGCAAGCTATCACACATCTTTATGAGTTAAATAAGGGTGAAGTAAAGAGACAGAGAATGTCAAAATTGTATGATTTTCGTCTGGTCAGATATTGTTACGCTTGCCCTACATCACCTGTATTTTCAAGACCGTGCAACTTTATTATTGCATTCTCACGCCAAAGTAAAGATGCCAGTAGATATTTATATAAGTATGTAATGACTTTTCACAAGAAAAATGCCGGTAACTTGCATTTAAAAGAAGAATTCCAACCGTCTCAATTTCCATCAACTTTCGTACTAAATGATCCATTTTTGTCAAACCTCTAGTCTAGAGAGCTACACACGGGCGCCTTAAAAAGGACGACTGCTTATTGTTCAAAATAATTGGAACATTTCTAGGTCATTACCCCAACTAGATTTCGACCAGTCATCTGTTGTCTTGACATTATCTGCTTCATAAATTTAGTATAACGGCATGTATTGTGTGAACTTTGGTGGGAATCTTCTGAGACACGTAAAATACTTATTTCGAATGTAAGTTGGCAACATTTTTCTTGTGAAAGTTATTAAATACTTAAAGAAATATCGTCTTGCATCTTCCCTTTGGCATAACAATGAAATCAATACAGTTTCAGTCTTGAAAATACCGGTAACCTGGGGCAATTGTAACATTGCCTGGCCAGATCAAAATTTAAAAAATGTCGGCATTTTCTGTCTCTTAACTTCTCAGATATCTGACTCATAAAGATGTGTGATAGCTTGTTGAAAGGAAAACTTCTCCACATCAAAATGATGCCTAAATTACTGAAAAGTGTCACTGTAAATGTGAAGACCATTAAGAAATCGATGGCTAGGTTTGAAAATGCAACCTAATATGTTTCAATTATTTACCCATTTCAGTATCAAGCTTACATAGGATATCTTTGGTGAAAAAAACGAAGTCTTTCCTTTGCGACATGTTCTAGACTGACAATAAGTAAATTAGCCAAAGGTTATTTATAATTGACGCATGCCAAATGTTAATCGAAGTTGAACTTCGGCCGTTATTAAGGATAGAAATGCATTAAGATTTATTCTCAAGGTGCGAATCTGCATCTACTCGGCCACGGGACGAGTATATAGCAGTGTCGGCGTGAGGGTTCGAGGCGCACTGGGGCAATGTTCTTTAGTGGCGCCCCTACCGAGGCAGTTTTTATGTCAGCCAACCTCCACCCCACCCCCTCCATCTACGTCCGGTTACAGCTGCAAAAAAAAAAGCCCCTGACGACCCCCACCCCCACCCCCAATCGCGCCGCCACTGGTAACTGGTAAGTAGTAAAGTTTTACTCGGCCCAGTCAAATTTTTACCCGGTAAGGACGAGAGGACGAGTGGTTTTCCTAAGCCCAGCAAATGCAACTATTTCCAAAAATGCAACACAACCTATGCTGTGTGGGGGGGGGGGGGTGTGCGTGTATGTGCAAATAGGGCCCTAACACAACTAAGATAGGCATTTTGCATCTGAACTGATAACTAATGCAGCTGATTTTTAAAAAAATGTAGAGAACTGAAGGAAATAAATAAGGAAGATAATTAATATAGTGATCTATTCTATTTCTACTTCTAACTGTGAAAAATGTATTGCTCAAGCGTGATTACAGTAAAACACGTGTGAGGGGAGATAACCTCTCTGGAACCCCGAAATTGCTTCGTTACGTCCGTAATTCGGTGTATTCTTCTTTCTGAATGTACTTATTAAACTTCGTCGGGTAAGCCAACAGTTCACTTCATACAAACCGTGAATTTTGGGGGAAGCCAGTTCACTTCGTACAACCCTTTAATTCGTCTGGTAAGACAGTTCACTTCGTACAAACAGTGAATTTGTCGGGTAAACCAGATCACTTCGTACAAACCGTGAATTCGTCTGGTAAACCAGTTCACATTGTACAAACCGTGAATTCGTCGGGTAAACCAAATCACTTCGTACAAACCGTAAATTCGTCTGATAAACCAGATCACTTCGTACAAACCGTGAATTCGTCGGGTAAGCCAGTTCACTTTGTACAAACCGTGAATTTGTCGGGTAAACCAAATCACTTCGTACAAACCGTGAATTTGTCGGGTAAACCAGATCACTTTCTACAAACCGTGAATTCGTTGTATTCGTGCCCGCAATAACGGTGTTTAACTGTCTATATGTGAAGAACTTACAACCACTGTCGGTACTATCAGATTGGTGAAATCTTTTTTTTTTTTAAGGCTTGACGCGACTGTGTTTTTGCTGGGGTGTGCTGCAAGACAGTTACAATATGCAGTCACAGAGTAAACGTTGGTAAGTATATACGTTTTTAGTTACTGTCATCTTTCTTATGCTTCCTGTACATGGTCAAACAGCTTTAACCACTACATATATGCACAAGTCTATTTTATCACAAAATACAATTTATAATCTTATAAGACATTGTAAAAATCCAAAACTAATTGAAGAGTTGTTAGATTGTTTATTCACCAGCGGTAGTAAAAACGATAAGACAGCGTGTTTTTTTGTTGTTTTTTTTTACACTATTTTTTTTTACTATTTGAATCTAAAATGACAATACAATGTGCAGGTTTATTAACGTGGCCATTATGGTTTGTTAACGTAAACTAACAGCACAGTCGATATTTGTTATTTTTTGAACTATTTTTTTGTGGTTTATTTAATTGTTGCTTACGGTTGCAATGATTGTTGTTTTGTTATGTTGATTTAAGCATGTTTCAATAATAGGAGACATCCTTAAAAAACAAGAGTCCAGGATTTTTATAGATATGATTCTCTAAATTGAGTTAAAGTGTATGTTTATTCCTTTAAGGAAACGAGTATGTAGTGTATACATTGTGTGTAACACCTTCGGCGCAGTGCTGGATTACCCAATAGGCAGACTAAGCACGTGCTTAGGGCACCAGCAAAGCAGAGGCACCAAAAAAAAGAAAACAAACAAAAAAAAGAAATTACGGTTTAGTATTGTTTTTATTTTGAATGACATGGGGGAGGGGGGGCACCATAATCTTTTCAGTGCTTAGGGCCTCTTAAGGTCTTAATCTGGCCCTGCTTCGGCGTCAATAAAGGGTACACCTTTCTCCCTTTAGTGGTGTTAGAACCTGAGGTCAATCACTGGGTGGTTTAAAGCGTTAGTCAAAGGTTGTTAGTTTTGAATTTGCCATCCGTGGGTTCGAGCTCACATACACATGGCTTTTTTTCAAAAGTCTTTTTTTAAAAATAGGGCTTCAAGCTTTTTTCCCAAGCCTCATTGAAAAATAGAGTTGCAAAACAACAACAACTAGAACCATTTAAAGGCATAGACCAGCTCGGTCGCATGTAAAGAAAAATGAGTCACTTCCGTTGCTTTGCCTGCTATGTGTAACTTGTGTTTCTCCGACGGTATAATTTTTTAAATCACAGATTTAATATCAATTTGCGATTTTTAAATCTGACCCAGAGTGTCAAAGTTGTATTGCATTTGACCTGCACTGTCGCATTCGACCAATGGACTGTAGCGCATTCAACCTATGACTCGGTCAAATACGACATAACCCATACCATCTATCGGTCCAGTGCAATGCAGCACGTACGGTCACGGTCGAATACAATGTAGTTGCTACCGTCTCGGTTGAATATGAACGTTGCAAATTGGTATATACCTCGTGCTAATATATGACACAAGTATTTACCACTGCACACTCTCTTTGAGTACACTACAGAAAAAAAAACCTTTTAACTCAAGGAACGTATATGATTTTTTGTATTCCGTCTGAGCATTTTGCCAGAAGAAAAACAATATCGCTTTCCCTGAAAAACAAATAATAAAACTGGCAACACATATGGCAAAATACATTTGCTTGCATGAAAGCAGATTAAACTTTAGAAAAGTGTAGATAAGAACTTAACATTTCTGGTCATCAAAAGTCGTGAGTTCAACATTATATGAAACAGTCATGGTGGTTGACTGTGCAAGTTTGGGACAGAATGGTTGTCAGGAAGTACAAGAAACAAACTAGATTTGAAAGCTGATGTGGTTGCAAAAATGAGGATGGAGTACAACATTTGCAACTAGATGATGTAGCTACTTTCGTTTCAGTTATTATACCAAACTGTTTCTCCCTGAATTTCAATTCAAAAAGTATGCCAGCTGTTACATTGTGTAGAATAACGGTCAATTATATTGTGTTTACCAGTCCAGATGGTAGTCTTTTCAGGGAGAGAAGGGTTGAATTGTCCTAGATCTTGAAATAAAATATCCATTGCCAGGGAAAAAGAACTGGCATTGATGTACTGTATGAAATACAGTGGTGAGATGTCCTAGATCTTGAAATAAAATATCCATAGCCAGATAAAAAGAATTGGCATTGATGTACTGTATGAAATACAGAGGTGAGATGCTCTGCGGTTGCTGACAAATATGAAAGTTCTGTTGGGGAAAAATCGTTGATTGTTTGCAAGTTGTTGATAATACGCCTTTCGTTGAGGTCACGTTTTCAAAGGAGCTATGGGAAAATATTTGTTATAACATCTTGAACTTTTGTGAACCAGAAATACTTGCAAAACCAAGTTTGGCTGGACATTTTCGCACTCAAAAGATACATTACCTGAACTCTCATATGCCAAGCAAGACTTACTTTCCAAACAACGTTTGAAATCACAATGATTACATTGTTTTCTGTTTGTTTGTTTGTTGGAGATGGAGGGTGGGGGCTACTTCTTTTCTTCTTCTGCTGAGCTTAAATACCACTAAGCCTCCATAGTCTGTTTTTCGTGCAGCTACTGCGTTTAACACAAACTGACATTTCTATTTGCTTGTGACCCAAATGTTTACACACCTTATCCAGTTTAACATACCCCATTATCTACTTTGACCATCAAATTTTTTTTTAACAGAATAACAATTTTGGTTGGTTTTCTGTGGTTAGAAATTTTAGATAATTATCGTATCTAGCACGTGTCAATACCTATGGACCGCCGACCAATATTATTGCTGGCAAAGGTGTGAGTATCACGTGATTTACAGGTTCACTGGCACTTGGTCGAACATTTAGGCCTAATGTCCTTGACCTATCTGACTGACACTATATATCATGTACAAATTCAAATCGTCATAACTTTAACATTTTTCAACCATTTTTCATTATTTTTCAGCATGTACTAAAACACGTTACCAGCAATTGACATAGGGTAAGTATCAACATAAAAAACTTTGATTTTATATGATGTACTACGCTAATGAGTAGGAAGAGGTTATGTCTGCTCTGGAGAAAGGTCAGCTGAAATACTGCTATCATTGTACCCTCGAGAATCGCCGGTCCCAGTTTAGTACCTCCAAACTTAATCCACGGAACCCTTCGATTTCCATTACTGACACAATAGTAATATTAGTCATACATATAAATTAGTATACGTCAATTTCTATAACATTATAAACATTCTAGATAAAATAATAGATTTTCGTACATAATAAATTTATTTTACATTTTTGAAGACTCTTTTTCTTACATACACACGCACACACGACCCAGAGGTTGCAAGTTTATAAATATGCGTGGGATTGACAATGAACGGGGACGTTTAAAAATGTCGTAGAAATGTATTTTATTATAATACACATGAATAAAACATATGTAAAATGTTATCTATGTAACGATCAGTCTTTCGCCTACTGAGTCAAGTTTGTCTAATTTGTACTTGCCCATCGAGCATGCAGTAAAAGGTGCTCCTTTGCGTGCATGTTTGAACACTGATTAAGACCAGACCGTCAAAGATGGCCGATTCAACGATGAAATAGAGGGTGTATTGTAAAACGCAAGCACTACTAAACTGACTCGGTGGCGGATATACGTGATGATTCGACACATGTTTGTGGCGACGATACTCTATGATATTCAACAATTGCAAAGGGAATTCAACCATTCAAAGATGGTATGGAATGGTTTTAATGTGATCCTATATCTAGACGCCCAGTTCCAACAACGTGCTAAAACATTGTTGCCGTAAACATGCAAATAGACTCCGATGCCAGACACACAGTACAAGAAACTGGCGAGGGCACAGACATTCATTCGTCGATAGGTATAAAGGATGTTACAGGGAAAAATAAAACTTTGGATAGTTTGCGCTATGGATTCAGCATTTGTTGTCAAAAGAGCAGACGCTATTGCTTTGTGGGATTTACTGAGGAAAGACTCAACATATATGATTCTTGCGACAAAAGGTGACTAAATGAGATTGGCACTGGTGATGAGTACTTGTGATGAGATTGGTTCTGGTGATGAGTACTGGTGATGAGATTGGCACTGGTGATGAGTACTGGTGATGAGATTGGTTCTGGTGATGAGTACTGGTGATGAGATTGGTACTGGTGATGAGTACTGGTGATGAGATTGGTTCTGGTAATGAGTACTGGTGATGAGATTGGCCCTGGTGATGAGATTGGTTCTGGTGATGAGTACTGGTGATGAGATTGGTACTGGTGATGAGATTGGCACTGGTGATGAGATTGTTACTGGTGATGAGATTGGTATTGGTGATGAGATTGGTTCTGGTGATGAGATTGGTACTGGTGATGAGTACTGGTGATGAGATTGGTACTGGTGATGAGATTGGTACTGGTGATGAGTATTGGTGATGAGATTGGTACTGGTGATGAGTACTGGTGATGAGATTGGTACTGGTGATGAGTACTGGTGATGATATTGGTACTGGTGATGAGATTGGTACTGGTGATGTGATTGGTACTGGTGATGAGTACTGGTGATGAGATTGGTACTGGTGATGAGATTGGTACTGGTGATGAGTACTGGTGATGAGATTGGTACTGGCGATGAGATTGGTACTGGTGATGAGTACTGGTGATGAGATTGGTACTGGTGATGAGATTGGTACTGGTGATGAGATTGGTACTGGCGATGAGATTGGTACTGGTGATGAGTACTGGTAATGAGATTGGTACTGGTGATGAGATTGGTACTGGTGATGAGATTGGTACTGGTGATGAGTACTGGTGATGAGATTGGTACTGGTGATGAGATTGGTACTGGTGATGAGATTGGTTCTGGTGATGAGATTGGTACTGGTGATGAGATTGGTACTGGTGATGAGATTGGTACTGGTGATGAGTACTGGTGATGAGATTGGTTCTGGTGATGAGTACTGGTGATGAGTACTGGTGATGAGATTGGTTCTGGTGATGAGTACTGGTGATGAGATTGGTACTGGTGATGAGATCGGTATTGGTCTATTACAATCCAGTTTCTACATTTATATTATCTTTTGTCGTTAACACGCAACTTCTACAAACTTTTGAAACATCCCTTATATATATATTATATTATAGCAGGCTGGTTAAAAATCCATCGTATACTCACAAATTAACGTTAAAAAACATAATATGTTTATACATATATATATATATATATATATATATATATATATATATGTATATATATATATATGTGTGTGTGTGTGTGTGTGTGTGATATAGTAGTTACTAATATGGATAAAAATGCTTGTTTTAAAGTTCAAATTGTCAACATATGGTCGACTGAAACGTTAAATAAAGATTCTCCGATATACACCTTGAATACAGTGACAAACGTGTTTTCGCAAAAGAACGGTTTTCACCGAGATTTCCATTTAACCAAGCTTGAAAAAACAGGACATAAAAAGGAAAAAGAAATAAACCTTCTTTACCAAAAGCTTGTCTCTCTGTCGCGAGAACGAAGTTCAAAATGTTTTTAAAAAATAATTTCTGGAAATGTAGGTAGGTCGGATACAATTGTGGGATCCACGATAAACGCTTTCCCCTCTGTTCCGAATATACGAGGGGGTATTTAATAAGATCTGAATATTATTGCGCTGTACAACAAAGTTCTTTATTAGTGAACAGTGCATCAGTGCATCCTCCCAAAGTACTCCCCATGCACCTCTACACACTTTCTCAGTCTGATTAACCAAGTAGTAAATGCCATTTTGTATCCACTTTTTGGTATGTTGTACATACACTGGAAAACTGCATTTTCAACGTCATGTCGAATTAAAAATCGTCTGCCACTCAGCGAATCTTTAATAACGGGATTCAGTCAAATCAGCGCTGAATGGAGGATGTGGCAAAGTTTGGATGCTGTGCTGCATTAAAAAGCTTGTCGAGACGGCGGATTTATTACGATACACGGACGGGCGGTTCGGTAGTATTTCACGACATTTAGCAACACTTTGGAGACACAAGAATATCCAGTGACAGTAGCAGAGTCAGGCACAGGTATATGGACCACCGGGCTTTTTGCATCGAAAAATAATGCTTTTACAACTCTCTTGGCAGTCCGACTGCGTCGAGCGATTTGTGGTCTCCGCTCGTTTCTTCGGTCCAAACTTTATTATTTTCTCTTGAGTTGGGTGAAAAAAATAAATCCATGTTTCATCACCTGTGAAAATCTCATTCAAACGTCTCCTATCTCTCTTTCAATATATGACGAGTAGCTGTTTGGCGATTTCAACCCGTGTCTGTTTTTGATCAGCTGTCAGCAAATGCGGGACCCATCTTGCACAACCTTTCGGAGCTTCAAATGAATCTTCAATATATTAAAATCAGCTGAGAAATTAATACCAGTGATAATAAAAATATCGTCCACTGTGTATCGAACATCTTCATCAATTGACACCTTCACATCAGCCACTTCCCGCTCACCAATCGCAAACAAGCCTTCCAGAACGTAGGTCATTTTCCACGGATTCGCGACCATCATTGAAACGATGACACTTCATGCGTAAACGTTATCCAGGTGGGCTTTGATATTAGTATAAGAGAACCCAAAAGTGCCCGGATTTTACAGTATGCTCTTTGCTCAGTAGCTCAATTTTTTCTCCTTCTCCGACATTTTTACGTCACTGTCTTTACCTATATTACGTCTCACGCATACATATATGCAGGTGTCCGGCGTGCTGTATGTGAAGCTGCAGATCTTGTTTTAAAACCTTATTTTGTCTATCGATCGGCATTAAATTTGTTGACAGGTTCAAAGAGTTATCACAAAATATTCAGAACTTTTCAAATACCTCTTGTAAGTGTCAATTTATAATTATAATTTCTTGTATATACCTTGCATTTATAAGTAGAAATCCAGTGGATTTGAGTATGTTGCTGAGTGTTAAATCCCGTTTGCCACGAGAGTGAGTTCTCGTTAACCTCAAGTTCTAACATTTGGCCTTGTTCCATTCTGTTTTGAGTGGATGAGGGCATGGCCGTGTTGGTTAGGGCATGAGACGTAGGCGATAGTTGCCGCTGCTCTTTAACAATATATATATATATATATATATATATATATATATATATATATATATATATATATATATATATATATATATATATATATAGTAACAAGATGAAAGATGGTGGGATTGAATCTTGCGAAGACACATAACAAAAGCATGTGAATGAGATGTTTATTTATAATGCAAATTAATGATAATTGAATCAGTGACACCCTAGCTCGCACATTTACTTTCATCTCTCACAAACTAAACTAAAACGACTGAAAACCCTACCCTACGAATGCACACAAAGTTCATTAATGGATTTAACAAAATGGTATCGTTCTTCAACGGATACGTTCAATGTATGGATCATCAACAAATATCACAAATGGTATTGGTTGTTAACGGATACAATCAATGTATGGTACATCAATAAATATCACAAATGTTATTGGTTGTTAACGGATACGATCAATGTATGGTACATTAACAAATATCACAAATGGTATTGGTTGTTAACGCATAATCAAGACTATAATCATACACCAATGGGAACGCTGTACGAACAAAATGAATATGTCCATGTGCCGATTCATATCTAGAAAATTTTGTTTATTCAGCAGGAAATCAGTAATACGTTAGCACCTTATTCCTTCAAGCGCTTTCGCATCATCGTCATGGATGCTCTGAAGGTACGTACAGTATAGGATTAAATGATCATGGTAGGGTATTTTTCGAAGTGTAAATTTTACTTAATCACTCATAAAGTAAATAAAGTCCGTTACCCAACCATGATCATGTAACCCTTATAATTACAATTTTCCTACTTTCTATCGTCAAATGTGTTTTTGTATACAAGTGTTGTATATAGATGTAAGGAAGTTGTTTATATCTCACTCCATAAACAATGACGTAATTGACACAACAATGCCATCAAATTATTTATTTACAAATATACGTTGAGAGTATAATGTACCTGCCTGAGGAGCATCCATGACAATGATGCAAAACGCTTGAAGGAATAAAGTATGAACATATTACTGATTTCCTGTTCAATTAACCAATTTTTCTATCTATTAGCAGGCACAAGGACATATTCACTTGAAGCGAAAGCGCTTGAAGGAGTAGAGGATGAGCATATTACTATATATATATATATATATATATATATATATATATATATATATATATATATATATATATATATATATTGATAACGGGGCATATACAAAACAGTTTTCGAACGTTTCGAGCTAAACAAGCTCTTCGACAGGGGATGGAACAACTTAAAAAACAAACACTAAACATATGAGCTAAGAGAATACCTGGACTCCTACATGTTTGAATAACAGGGGAATATATCATTAAGAGTTAAATAATGGAAGAAAGAAAGAAGAAATAATAGAAAAACGGTCTTTAAATGGGTAACTGCATGTTTATTCTGCGCTGCCAGCAGACCAGCATAGTTCTACAACAAAAAATCAAAAGTCGAATGATCGCGTCTGTCGCAAAGAAACCAAAATGTTTTGATCTAATTCCATGCAGGGGACAATGGATGGAACCATATGCGACGAAAATCAATGCCATCTCTACTAAAGAAATTATATCCGGTAAAGTTATGCGTGGAGGTAGTAAAGGAAATATGTCTTGAAAATGTTGTACAGGGATACTGAGATACTGAACGAGATATAATAATAATAATAATAATAATAATAATAATAATAATAATAATGATAAAAATAATAATAATAATAATAATAACAATAATAATAATAATAATATTTCATGTAAAGAGTTACAGAATATTTACTTGGATAAATATTATCGACAGAATTTGTACGGATGATAAACTGATGCCTGACTGTAATTTTGATAAGATTGCATTGGGAAAGTTAGACTTTTTCATTTAGGCCAAATTCCCCATGAGTTTTCAATTGCAGTATCTAGTATATTTCCTTATGTGTGCGTTCTATATCGGTCCATCCCGGGTTAGATTCAATCGGTAGCATCTCGAGCGACTCGACTGAGCTGTAGTGGTTGTCGAGTTTGGCCTTGATTTTGATGTGGTTCGCAGAAAGGTATTCCCTGCGAAACTTTCTGTTCTTTTTCTTTTTCGTTCCTTCCATGAATAAGTAATGTTTAGGATTTCTCCGTATTACGTGATCTCTAGAAAATGTGCTGTGTTGTTTGTCTGAAAGTTGTCCTTTTAGACTCTTTAGAAATGTATAAAGTTTTCCCATGTAGTCATGAAACGTGTTTTGATCATAATGTCGTCGGAGAAGTTCAGTTTGAAATTTCATCCCTGCCCCCAATTCTCTCTTTTGATGTAGAGATTAAACCTTCAGGATTATCACGCTAACATATCTATCCACTTGATGTAGAGATTAAACCTTTAGGATTATCACTCTAACATTTCTATCCATTTTTATTCTAATATTTCCTTAAGTTTTCAAAGTCAGTATAAGCGATAAAAACAGAGTAAACCAAATAATAATAATAATAATAATAATTATTATTATTATTATTACTATTATTATTATTATTATTATTCTCGATGGACTTTTGAGCCGAACACTCATCTCACACCGTGTCGAGGTCTATTAAAACAGGGGTGTCAAACATACGGCCCGCGGGCCGGATTCGGCCCGCCAGACTCATTATTTATTATTATTATTTATTATTATTTATATCAAATCTGGCCCGCCATAGCAAATGAGTTAGACAACCCTGTATTCAAAAATATAGTATTCACATTAGCTATGACCAAATACATAACTACATAAAGTTAAATATTATCACACACTAGAGGCAATCAAATACGGTCATTTCGTAAAAACTATACAATTATATTTTGGTTTAAAAGAATGTTTTAAATTTGTGTTTCGAAAGTAGCATTTGGTTGTACGTGATTTAATATCATTAAGTAAGATATTCCATATTATTATATATTTTATAATGAGATATTGAAATATATGTGGGAAAAAATTATGTCGCCACAGTGGCGATATGACTTTTGGAACTACTTTCTTTTTCCATTTAGGACGTATATTTGCCCTTATGTATACTATTCAGACCTGTATATTCACATTTAAGCCTATTTCATTTTTTCTTCTTCTTTTCCTTCTCGCTCTCTCCACCTATCCTCTCACTCTCTCTCTCCTTATCAAGATGAATATATATTAAAAGGTGTGCCAAGACGGTTGACCCTCTAGTTATTCATTTATGTAGTCAACGAGAAGGCGCCATCAAGAATGCCTAAAAATGAACTCCAAACAACAAAAATAGGCTTTAAGTATTAACTTTTTTATAATTAGTTTTCCACATGAATCATGCAAATTGTCTGTGACTGAACTTACTTGACCTGTTGTTATTCGATATTCTGTGTCACCCATACAGTATCGTATACCTGTTACACTGAACGACAAACGTTACACATTTTTAAGAAAAACTATTGATTACATATAGTAATAAAATTGTTTACGTAGCAGTTTTCACTGTCATGACAATCATAATCATGTCTTAAAATGATGGAGAAATCAGGGATTGATTAGTGTCGATTGCAAACCGAAATTAAGTGACAATCGAAATTTGGGTACAGTGTCTGCTCTGCAAGCTTCCCAACACACAAAATTTCACGTCTGAATGAAGAAATTACAATTTTAAAAAAAATAGCAACCAAAATTCTTACAAATAAACTTTCAATAATTAAAATCTGTTGTTTTTTGATGTTACGCTCTCATATCTGTTGACCGTTTTGTCATGTTTCTATAGTTACCTGACACCAACAATGTTGGCTATCAATCCGCGCAAGAAATGTGCTAAGGAAAATAAAATTCTCTTCATTTTTGTATGCAAACAATCATTAATTTGACAAAATACACAATCTGAAGCATTATATGTACAATCCAAATTTGCGAAATGTCGCCTATCTAAAATTATTGCAAAATTTCGGAACTTGTTTTTATCAATGTAGTAATGAAGCCTTTTATCGCATAGACACAGAATGGAAAAAAATCCATACATATATCCTTATTTAAAACACCATTGTAGGTAAAACTTCTTTTGAAAAGTTTCAGTCTTGTGTTTTGGGGTACTTAGTTTATTTTGGTAGAAGAGCGTTTGATGTGAGTATGAACTGAGAATGGAGTAAAAAGTATTCAAATACTCTTCAGTGATTATTGGATATTTTTCGTCCATATGAATTCTAGTCACATTCTTTTGCAGGCGTTCAATGGGTTTTAAATGGTAAGATGAACAACATCCTCAAATATTGGAACAAAAATCAAAATGAGGTCAAATAAAGAAAATTGTAAAAAGTAATTCTTGATTTGACGGTAAAGATGCTTTATTAGTTTGAAATAAGTGGAATACAAGTTTGCTACACACAGAGTTGATTTGAGTCCATAACACTGAATCGTCAACTGTGACTCCTAAACGTTCTTCTTGAGTGGCACATTCAAGCTTGTTATATCCACAGTATACAGAAAATTCCTTTTACATTCTCCTTTTCTTTTGAGTAGTACCAATTAGAAAAAACTTTGTTTTATTTTTTTAGAATTTATGCAGACAGCATTGTTGATACACCTAGTTAAAAAGTTGGACATGTCAGAATTCAGCTTACTCTCAGTTTCATCCATATTGGTGCGTACAGCTTGATGAGCTGTGTCACCCGCATGATCAACATATCTGCATGATCACGTACCAAAGGGAAATCATTGGTAAACATTTAAAAGAAAGTGGTCTTAACATTTACCCTAGGGGAACTCCTACAGTAACATTGCGTGGATTACTTAAACACCATTGAAACAAATGGTTTCATATCTGCTGTTTAAATATGAGCTAAAAAAAATAGTGTTAAATTTGAACATCCATAAATTCCTATTTTCTGTAGTAGAATATTGTGACCGACCAGGTCAAATGCTTTTCTAAAATCTAACAGTGATACTGCAATAAGAATCGTTTAATCTTTTACCCGATATCAAGAATTAATAATGTATGTTAAGGCCGTTTGACATGAGTGGAGTTTTCTAAAACTGATTAATGTTTGGATAACAAATTATGTGTTGATAAAAAGGAATACAATTGGGTATAGACATGTAATTCGAGTAGTTTTGACAGTATAGGAAAAACATAAATTTTCCTATAATTTGATTTATCTTCTCCTTCTCAGTTCTCGAAGAGAGGCGTGACTCTAGCAGATTTCCATTGGTCTGGCAAAAAATCAGTTTTTAAAGCATAGTTCATAATAAAGGTAATAATCAAATGCATATAGTCAAACTTGATACCTTCTGGCAATTTATATAGTCAAACTTGGAACCTTCCGGCAAATGATAGATATAGTCAAGTTGGTACCTTCTGGCAATTGATAGATATAGTCAAACTTGGTACCTTCTGGCAATTAATGAATATAGTCAAACTTGGTATCTTCTGGCAATTGATATATTCAAATTTGGTACCTTCTTACAATTAATAGATATAGTCAAACTTGACACCTTCTGGCAGTTAATGAATATAGTCAAACTTGGTACCTTCTGGCAATCCATATAGTCAAACTTGATACCTTCTTACAATTGATAGATATAGTCAAACTTGGTATTTTCTGGCAATTGATAGATATAGTCAAACTTGGTACCTTCTTGCAATTAATGATTATAGTCAAACTTGGTACCTTCTGGCAATTGATAGATATAGTCAAACTTGGTACCTTCTGGTAATTTATAGATGTAGTCAGACTTGGTACTTTCTGGCAATTGATATATATAGTCAAACTTGGTACCTTCTTGCAATTAATGGTTATAGTCAAACTTGGTACTTTCTGGCAATTGATGAATATAGTCAAACTTGGTACCTTCTGGCAATTGATAGATGTAGTCAGACTTGGTACTTTCTGGTAATCGATAGATATGGTCAACCTTGGTACCTTCTGGCAATTGATGGATATAGTCAAACTTGGTACCTTCTGGCAATTAATAGATACAAAATCTCTGAGTTTCTTTGTTATATCATCGCTAGAATCGTTACAGACTTTAAGATATTCTGTAGCAATATAGGTAAAGAATTCATTTAAAAGATTTCATATTTCTCTGCATATCTGTAATTTCTGACCTATTTGCTGTTAAAATAGATAGGGGTTGTTGCTTTTGAATTAGATACAATATGTCCAAAATATTTCCAAAACTCATTAGTAGTATTGATGCATTGGTGTAGAATATTGTTGTAGAACTGTTTCTTTGCTTTTCGAAAAAGACTAGTTACAGAATGACTCAATTTCTGTTACAAGTATGTATGTATTAGTGTTTAAAGACACCTCAGCATTGTATGGTGTCAATCAAAAGTTAAGTTCTAAATATGTAAAAATGAAAAATTGCACAACAACTTTAGGATTCATCTTTTTATAGAGTTGAGTTGTTACATTAATGTTTATCTCTGATTTTGACTATAACATTTATACCCTCATTCCACCACTCTGGTATTTTCAGACGTTTTACTCTCTTTTCTTTGAGCGGTGCATGTCTACTAAAGACTTGCAGAAATAATTTGTTCCATGTGTCAACCATATCAGTGACATTAAAGTGTCAACCATATCAGTAACATTAAAGAGTCAATCATATCAGTAACATTGTCAAACCCATTTATCAGAGACCAAGAAACGTCATCAAGATCCTTGCATAATAGATCAGGGTCACATTTCTTAAAACATCTGTACTTAATAGAAAATTTTGCATTAGAGTAACTTTCAGATTGGTAGGTACGTTTTTAACAGGACAGTGGTCAATAAGATCTATATACGGCACTCAATATGTATGATCTTATCTGGACGTGTAGTCCGTATGTAATCTATACATGTATTAGAGCATTCTGTCACTCTAGTAGGTGTGGTTATAAGATTTGTGAGTCCAAAAGATTTACAATGTGTTTTCCATCTATCAATTTAATGTTAAAGTCTCCCACCATAAATGTTTCTTTATCCTCACTGAACACACAGTCTAGTTTAGTTTCAAATATGTTATACTATGTAACTGTGGAATCTGGTGGTCGATAAACTGATCGAATGTATTCATCCAATCAAAACTAGGCATTAGTCCATAGGTAACGTTACAAATACTGCATAGATTTTGAAGCTCAAATTAATTGTGCTAATTAGATTTTGAAATGAAAACCGTCCACTTAAATCCAGAGTATAAAAGCTATACAATCTGCAGTTATCCTAACGTCTAAAAATAGTCAAATTTATAATAAGGAACGATTAACTCAGCTTCACTAATCAGGTATAGGGCGCTTTCAAATAAGAAGTAACGAACGACAGTGCTTGACAATTTGACATCCCGTCAAAATTTATATATCAATTAACCTCATATCACTTAATTTTACATCAACTAGAGGTCGACCCACCTAATTTTATATTGACTAGAGATCGACCCACTTCAGAGATCGACCCACTTCATTTTACATCAATTTGAGATTGACACACTTAATTTTTACATCAACTAGAGATAAACCCACTTAATTTTTGCATCAACTAGAGATCAAACCACTTACCATTTACATCAACTAGAGATCAACCCACTTAATTTTACATCAACTAGAGATCAACTCACTTAATTGTACATAACCAGAGATCGATCCGCTTCACAAAACCAAGAGATAAAAAAAATCTGCAAATTATTAAATTTTAGACAGAATTGAAAATTTTACAAAACTGTTGTAGTATTGTGCATCGCTAGATGTTAACGAGCATGAAGTTTAGTCAATTTGGCAAGAAAACTAAACGCGATCGATAACTATGCACTGACCACTATACAAAATCATAGAATACATTATAATATTTTAACGTATATATTTTGATTATAGGAATTTCTCTTTCAGTGCTAAAGTTTCATTCAACAAAAATCAGCGATATGAATTTTCTATTAATTGTCACGACACTAAACTATTATGTTGAAGTTTATCTTATTAGCTAACTTGAACCATAGCCATGTGAATCAAAGTGCTACGTTTCTTCTTTAATTCGTCTTGTATATATATATATATATATATATATATATATATATATATATATATATATATATATATAACTTTGGACCAGTTCTAACACATGTGGGAGGCCTCTTGAAGAATTATTAGCTATTTCAAAAGATAAACATCGTTAACGTCATGAAAAAATACTCTAAACTTGCACTTTACTGCAATGTGAGTAATTATGCAGATGTCAACGTGATCTGTTAATGTGTATGACAAAAGAAAACACGCAAAAAAAGCACAACTACAACAACAAACAAACAGTCACCTTGTCGTGTTTTCTGGGAGAATCTGATGCACATATTATTAGAACATGCTTGCCGTCTCATGAAAAAGGTACGGATCCCTATATAGAAAAAACATGAGAAAGGACAAGAATGATAGAAAAGGGAAAAGGACTAAAAAAAATATAAACAAGGACATTGTTTATTGAAATTTATATTTTGACGTGAGCAAATCTATCTATCTATCTATCTATCTATCTATCTATCTATCTATCTATCTATCTATCTATCTATCTATCTATCTATCTATCTATCTATCTATCTATCTAACTATCTGTGTGTGTGTGTGTTTGTGTGTGATATCTTTCATACTTGAGACATCAAGAATTTATGAACTGATTTAATCGACCGGTGCTGCTTTACAAATATGTATTACATATCACCACAGTTATCCTCACCTTTATTAATCATCTTTTCTTGAAACGTTATGGTTGACTAAATAAGAATAGGAATATACTTATTATTATTATTATTATTATTATTATTATTATTATTATTATTATTATTATTATTATTACAACACCACCAACAACAGCAGTGGCAACAATAACATTAACTTGAGTGATGGAAATAGCTAGAAAGAATCTCTAGCGTGAAGATTATCTCCGCAGAGTTAAAGTATTTAGTCGGGTACACTGTACATGTAAACAATTTTATGTCTTAAGAAGGGTGTGTCCAGGTCTGGTTTAACCGCTAGGCAAAGTGGGCGGTCGCCTAGGGCTGCTAAATTTGGGAGGCGGCAAAAAAACTGAATGAATTAAAAAAAAAGAAATAGAAAGAGCGTAAATTAGAAGATAATAAGCGAGATAAAAACAGAAAGAAAAAAAAACAGAGAGAAAGAATAAATGTACAATATTCATTTTCGAAAGTTAATTGTTGGGGAGGGGGAGCGCAAGGCTGAAGGTTCGCCAATGGCGCCAAATCCCCTTGCGCCACTGGATGTGTCACTAACACATTATTGATGTTAAATTCAAAGTAAATAGTGCTGTATTAAAATGCCAATATTTTGTCTTCAAACCACCTTTCCATCTGTACAAAATTTTAATTAATTGCATGTACTGTAATTGTGATACAAGTTAGTGACTTGAAACACTAAATATTGCTAATATTGATTTATCATTCCATGATCAGGCATTTGTATGACTTCCTATACTATCATTACGATAATTATCCTATTTAAATGCAATTAAGCCCGTCCCTTTACTTGAGAATAAAAACAATTTATCTTACCGTGTCTCCAAGACGACTCTTAATATTGACTTCTTGTGGGAATTTCATTGATAGTTTTATTAACATCGTTCTTTCCCTGAAAACACTCATTAATAATTTTCCACTCAAACTTGTAATGGAAACACCCACATTTATTATTTGATAATTGAAGAAGGTAAACTAGGTTATGTAACCTAATGTAGAGAACAACAGCTTTCCGTCTAGATTGAGACACTAAATTACTTGGGGCATTCAATAGCAAAAATATATATTTGAGCTGATGAACTGGAGCGAGAGAGAGAGAGAGAGAGAGAGAGAGAGTTTATATGTGCACTCGTTAGGGTCCTTGTAGGCCCAGGCCTAAATTTTACATGTCAAGTGCACAGCACACATGTAAATTTAAGTTTTATATATGAATTTTAGCACATACATTTTAAATGAGCTCAAAATAATTACCCCTTTCAAGAAGGTTCACAATTTATGATCACTATCTTTGTTGTATATACTGAATAGCAGTTCTGTCTTTGAAGAGAGTCAAAGTAAGTTTTATATACAAAAATACACGTATTAAACGCCATTGATGAGCGTTTCAAGTGCACTCCAATGATGTATAACCGTGTCTTTGGGAACCTGTAAACATAAATTAAAATGCATATAGCAAGTTAATTTCTTGCCAACACCGTGAGACCATTGTTTGATAAAAAATGATCATTGACTAGGTCTTTGAAGTAAACTGCAAGCCACGAATCGCACTGATGGGTTATCGTCAGTAAGTATAAACTATCTGATTAATAGCATACAGACACAAGTGTTAGGTATAAAAATAAATATCAGAGATGCATCAAAGTTTAATTTTATAGTTTTCAGAGGAATTGTTTTTTCGAGGCATATCTTTTGAATGTGAAAATTCTTAGATAATTTTCAAAAGGTCAGGCGGTCAAGCTGTATGTGCCTCAATCAAAAAGTGCAGTAGAAAAACGTCTTTAAATCAAACAAAACTGGATGTCGCCTTTTCACAATAAATATTATTTATTACAATTTTGACACATTACAATGATTAAAAAAAATGTAGGAAATGGACAATGTTTTTTGGTAGTTGATTTATTCTTTACATGTACTTGTCATCTAATTTTTTTATATACTTTAATTTTAAATTTTAAACTCACTTGAGTGGTTAATTGGTGTTTATAGATATGGTTAAACACACACACACTGTATATATATATTATATATATATATATATATATATATATATATAGAG
This sequence comes from Margaritifera margaritifera, assembly GCA_029931535.1. Lineage (NCBI taxonomy): Eukaryota > Metazoa > Mollusca > Bivalvia > Unionida > Margaritiferidae > Margaritifera > Margaritifera margaritifera. The sequence goes on from JAQPZY010001603.1 coordinate 502,177, forward strand.
AGAGAGAGAGAGAGAGAGAGAGAGAGAGAGAGAGAGAGAGAGAGAGAGAGAGAGAGAGAGAGAGAGAGAGAGGGGGAGGGAGGGAGAGAAAATTGTGTTTCAGACATACACCCTATTGAGAAGTGTTCATCTATTTTTTATTTTGGCTCTCATAATTTTGTAAAAATTTAATTTTAAGGAACGCGTTGAATTATAATTGGTTCCTGTCAGCCCGATGTTGCGAAATGCTGAAGTGGGTGAACATGAGCTCTGTTATTCAATTACAAAATTTTCATTTCGATTGCGGAAAATAAATTTTTTGAGAATTTGAAGTGAATAAGTATGAACCAATATGACATTCAGCTGTTCTTCTAGTATGCTGTTATTGACCCTGAACATTTCAAATTGCACAGTTTTACTAAATTAGTCAAAGTTGGTCATTTTATTACAGAGAATTGGATGCCGTATTAGACTCTTGGAACTGACGATCTATTTTTATTTTGTCTACGTGGTCAATAGTAAAGAACAAATACTGTACAAAAAAGTATTTCATCACATCATCCATCTTTAGTTCCACAGAAATTATCTTTTCATTCGCAAGAACTCAATCATGTAAAATAGCCATACATATCGCAGACCTGTTTTGATAAGCATTGTAAGCAGAAGTTAGGCGAAATAATACAGAAAATGCAACTAATCTGGGCCAAACCCCTTCCTCTAGGCGTCGGACATGATCCTTCCCAGGTAGATGTTGAAGAGAGTGGGTGTCTGACTCCAACTGTGGTTCTGAACCAGTCTCCTATGTTGTCATTGACGAGAACTGTACTAGTCGTCTTGTCATTCGGGGTTTCTATAGTGCGGATTAGTTTTGCGTTTATGTTGTATATCCCCATCGTCGCCTACAAGGCTGCATGCCATACCTTGTCGAAAGCCTTCTTGAAGTCAATGAAGACATGATAGAGGTTCTTTTGATGCTGGAGGTAGTTTTCACAGAGGATTCTAAGATTGAAGATCTGTTCTGTAGTGCTACGTCCTGCTCTGAAACCTGCCCGTTCTTTCGCAATGATGTGCTAACATGATAGCGAACCGTAGTTAAGGTGTGTACAAAAACTGTTGAGTCTAATAGTTTGCAAGATTGAAGGAAAGTATTGCCCATATTTTTATTAGTCACACTAGAATACTTCGCACGTTTTCAGACTAGTTTGAAAATATGGAAATGTACTTTATGTCACTCTTTAGTCTTGTAATGCACATTACATGTTAAACTTAGACTGATACAAGATGTTAAGACGATAAAATATTCTTGAATTATTGCAAGGTCTTTCCGTCAAAATCCAGGGTTATCCATTGACAAGCATAAACCAGAAAACTACAGGCTGTAGCGTACTAACGGGGGTAGGGGTGGGGTGGGGGCGGACGGGGCGGTTGCCCCGGGGGCCAGAGGTCTTGTTGCGTCAAAACAGCTGATAAAAATTCGGGCCTCGTATTCTGGACTTTTGGGCCATCATCGTCGCCCCGGGCGCCATTTACCCTTCATACGCCACTGGGTGGTAACCTCAACGTTTTTAATGTCTGTAAATTGAATGAGGCCAAGTTAACCACAATCCACTTGCATTTTTTAAAAGGCGTTTCTCGTTATTAATTCTGCAAATGTCTAGGCCTGCCTTGCACTTATAATACAATCATTAGGCTTTCTGAAGCAGTGGTAATTGGGGTTTGTAAATTTCAGCAGGGACATGATTTGTTCTGCTCTCGTGATCTTATGTGCATGTAGGAATGTCATTCACACAATCACCACCCATTTTGATTGTATAAGCAGTTTCATCGAGACGGTGATATAATTATTCTACACAAGGGAGCCGCAGTAGCTCAGTTGGTCGAGCGTCGGACTTTTATTCCAATGGTAGCGGGTTCCATACCCTCCCAGGCGATCCCGGGTTGTCCGCCTCGGTGTGTCCTTGAGAAAAGCACTTAGCTCCCATTTCCTCGGCATGATATAACCAGTAAGGTGTTAAAATGCACCAACAAAAACAAAAACAAAAGAATCTACACGAGTATTTTGAACATTTTAGCCTTAACATTATTTGACTGGTCCATATAATTTACACATCTCAAAACATTATCGACTGGTCCATATAATTTACACATCTCAAAACATTATTTGACTGGTCCATATAATTTACACATCTCAAGACATTATTTGACTGGTCCATATAATTTACACATCTCAAAACATTATTTGACTGGTCCATATAATTTACACATCTCAAGACATTATTTGACTGGTCCATATAATTTACACATCTCAAGACATTATTTGACTGGTCCATATAATTTACACATCTCAAGACATTATTTGACTGGTCCATATAATTTACACATCTCAAGACATTATTTGACTGGTCCATATAATTTACACATCTCAAGACATTATTTGACTGGTCCATATAATTTACACATCTCAAAACATTATTTGACTGGTCCATATAATTTACACATCTCAATACATTATTTGACTGGTCCATATAATTTACACATCTCAAGACACTATTTGACTGGTCCATATAATTTACACGTCTCAAGACACAAGTATTTTGAATATTTTAACCTTAACATTATTTGACTAGTCCATATAATTTACGTATCTCAATACACTATTTCTGCAAGTGCACAATATGTGAAACATAGGTAGGTATGGAATAAAGTCGATACAAATCAATGTTAGTGTCAATAATGAAGACACACACACACACCAAAAATTAATAATAAATAAATGATAGACATACATTTCAAAAAGAATCCTGAGAGTTCCAGGTAGTTGATGTTATTACACACTGTTGTATATATGTTATATTTGCAAAGTATTTACGTCATACTACCCAAGTAAGTTATTTGAACCAAACTCTTGAGAGTTAAAGCTTTATGAAGAAAACAAAATCCACAGAATATATTTTTACAGAGTGAAGTAGCGATAGTCACTGTCAAATGCAACAAAAATGTACATAGGATAAATTAATTAAATCTCAAATGTTGTTTTTCTACTTTTTGTTATTATTAGTACATTTTTTTTTGTTTTATACCAAATCGATTTCAGTTCGTTCATAGAGTAAAAATAAAACTGGAATGCATGTTTTCTCGACGTTATTTCGATGTTATATTTCTTCAAATCAAAATTAGGTTAAGGGTCCTTTTGTTTTCCGTTTGATTGTTTTTATTATAACTATGAAAGATATAAATTCATACAAAGAAGACACTCTTTTATTAAATGAGTGAGAGATTGTATATCAAGCCGATACAATTATTTACTCGAGTGACTATAAACATGGTGCTGAAAAATATAGAGCTGCATTGCTGTACTATTGAGAGAGAGAGAGAGAGAGAGAGAGAGAGAGAGAGAGAGAGAGAGAGAGAGAGAGAGAGAGAGAGAGAGAGAACAGTAGTTAACGATTTATGTCATTTGTCTAATTTAAAACATTCAAAGCTCTACCCCGGGAAAACCTAGCGTGAAATAAATTACGGAAGCTTGATACATTCCCCACGTAAGACCTATTGTACATTCCCCACGTGAGACCTCTTGTAAATACTATCATTTGATTTCGCTTCTAACTTGTTACGTGTCACGAACTCTCGTATCTTTGGCTTGTCAACGGCTAGAGCGGAATAAAAATTGAAATACTTGATAATCGGTCTCATTTGTTACTTTCCTTTGTAGAAAAAAAATATATCTTTAGCTCTTGTCATACGTTGCATTCAATGACTACAGACGCATGGAAAGATATTGGTTTTAAAAAAAAGTCCAAACAAAAAAATCGGATTTAAAAAATAAAAATATCATCTCGTGAGTACGAGACGCTAAGTCGTGACCTCTATTTTCTCGTGGGAACGAGAAATTATCTGGAGGTCACGAGATGTTATATCATGTGAGTGAGATAATTATTTCGTGGCCCAGATTGTTTCTTGTGGTAACGACGTAGTTTGGCCTGAAGATAGCATCTCGTGGCCATGAAATAGTGAATCATTGCATCAAATTAATTATCTCGTTTGTACGGCGTAATATATCATATCTCGTCGCCGCGACCTAACATCAAGTGGCCACGAGATGATATCCATTTTTCTTTTTTTTTTTTTTTTTTTTTTTTTGCTCTACTGACGTCCCTTCCATGCTTCTGTAAATGGAATATAAATTTACAAGAGATAATAAAATTAAAAACATTATTATAAACTATTAAAAGAAAATCTCTCAATACAGTACATCCTCCTTCCAATGTAAGTTCTGAGTTGACAATGAATTTCAAGAAGATTTAACTGCATAGAGTAGGTAAACTATTTTGGTCATGCCTGTATATTAAACACTCTGTATAGTAAACACTCTGTATATTAAACACTGTATGTTAAACACTCTGTATGTTAAACACTCTGTATAGTAAACACTCTGTATGTTAAACACTCTGTATATTAAACACTCTGCATGTTCAACACTCTGTATATTAAACACTCTGAACTGGTCCTTGCTCTCTGACTAAAATGAGGAAAGTTTGCAGACAGGTTTGACGGTTGTGTTTAATTTGAAACTGAAATGGGAAAGTCCGGTTTGATAGGATTTATTGCTTCACAGTAAACTGTTATGGCCATATGTAGTCCATTATCTATCTAGTAATAACATGTTCATGTGCCCAATAGTTTCCAATTCGAGTTTCTTCTTCTTTTTTTTTTTTTTTTTTTTTTTTTTTGTCATTGAACATAAGTTGTCAGGATTTTGGATGTTCCCCTACATCACCACCTAAACTGGCGTATGGGGCATTACCTTAAATTGTTTTGCATCCTGATCTTTACACATGTTCACTTATAAACGCCGAGGTGTTATTAAATTGCCTCTTTGTTTTTTGTTGTTTTTTTTGTGGTTGTTGTTGTTGTTTTTTTTTTAAATAAAAATGTAACATTGTTTTCTTTGCTCAAAAAAAAAAAGAAAGTCATCAAATGTAACACAGCTAAAAAAATCATGTACTGAAAGTTGATAATAGGGTCCACTTTTTCTTAAACTCATCAATTCTGTTATTCATTGTGGCTACATTTCTTTTCCAGTGTTTTAGATGATAAAACACAATTTTTATAAAAGGTGAGATTTGGGATTTTTATTTTGCAAGCAAAATTAGAAAATTAATAAGATCATCAAAGTTGTTATTTACTATCAAGACATCTTTTCGACTAATTCTAAAATCTGGATCATAAGTTTGGATCCATTTCACATATAATGTCCAAAAGTGTTAGTAACTGAACAGTCATAGAATAAGTGCTCAGAATTGTTCTATTCCCTCTTTACAAAAGGTGCATTTATCATTATCACTTAAATTAATCTTTTTCACAACCTGGTTTGTGGCAATATTTCTATGAAGAAATCTGAAATTAAAGATAATCAGTTTTGTACTTTTTTGTACAAAGTTTAGCCACAAGAAAAGAGCTGGTCCATTCATCTGCACCAATTGCACACTCTAGCTGCCTGGACGAAGTTTCTTGTTTACAATTTGGCTTTTGAATCTTGGTTCTTCTCAGGTCTTTACGGAGTGAAGTTTTGTCGAAAACAACATGAAAACTGTTTCCACTTTCAAAAAACTTAAAAGTTTCTTTTTCCACTTCACTGATATCTTTGAGATAAGAGCAAAGTACTGTATGAAATTATTAGTTCGTGTTATTTGTTTTCTTTCAACAAAGAATATTAGAGATCCTTGTGCATAAAAAAAGATGAATAAGTTAAACACCGTTTGTTCTCCACCTTGTGTATGATTTGAAATTATCTGTAGTAACTAAATTAAGAATATCTTGAGACAAGTATTCGTTAACAGTAGATGCTTTATTTTTCCATAGTGAAAAAACATAAATAACATCAAGCCATAAAATATTTTTAACGGATTTAAACATTTCTTTCAATTTAGTTTATCTTAATGAAAATAACTGTTTACCTCCAAAATTTCCAAATATTTGTTCAGAAATCAGTTTTTACCATAAACCATCTTTGTTTAGTAAACGACGCCTTATCCAGAAAAGTTTTATATAACACACAAAACGAGTGCAAGTGAATCATATTTAATCCTCCTTCCTTAAAAGAAGCTGTAAGAGTGTCTTTTTAACCCTCTCAGTTTTACCGCCTCCAATGAACTGGAACAATAATGTTGATTTTCTATATTGGGGAAACTGAAATTGGAAAATCCGGTTTGATCAGACTTATTGCTTCGTAGAAACTTTTATGGCTATATTTAGCCCATTAGTGCATCGATTGACGTCAATTGCAGATAGCACCTTTATGCACTAAGGGGTCGCTATGTAGTAATAACATGTGCATTTCCAATTAGAGTTTCTGTGGCTGTAAAGATGGACAATTTATCGACAGCAATGTGAGCGCAGGAGCAGGAAATATAACTGAAACGTGTATCTATAGAAAAAGTATAATGAATAGTTATGTAACATTACGAAACATTTATCGCAGCAGAGGTTATAAAATGTAAACTCAGGATGAATTCATCATCTGAGTATATTTCCCTCCTGACACTATTTATAAATCCTACAAAACACGAATGGTGTCAAACTGTGAGTGATTCATAGAGTCCATTCACCTCTCTATACGTCTGTACATATATTCTTTCAAATGCGAGACGTCAAAATTTATCATTTAATTTTAAATCCATCAAAGATGTCTACTGACTAAACAGCTCTTATGCATATCTGTCAAAATCAAAAGGAGAATTTTCCGCTGGAAAAATTGGAAACAAAAGTGTCCGGTATTTGAAACATTGATAAAGCTGTTAAATATCTGTCAATGAAAATGCTAATTAGTGGAATATTATTTAAATTTAGCAATGCATTATGTTTGTGTTTTTCTCATTTATTACAACAATAATTTATTAGTCATAACTTTGTACTTTTGAATTAAAAAAAGAACCTATGTATTAAATTATGATTTATCATTATCATCATCAGTGTCTATAAAAATATATTTTCTTGCATGTACTTCTTCCTTTTATGTCCTTTTAGTTACTTTTGTTTTTTGTATAGTCATGATAATTAATTTGCATGGATTTTTTTGTATAGTCAGGATAATTAATTTGCATGTTTTTGTTTTTTTTTGTATTGTCAGGATAATTAATTTTCATGTTGTTTTTTTTATAGTCAGGATAATTAATTTTCATATTTGTTTGTATAGTCATGATAATTAATTTTCATTTTATTTGTTGTATTTTTTATTTATTTAAATTTTTTTAAATTGTTTTTGTGACTTGCAATAAACATGGAACGCAAGTAATTGTTTATAATTTAAAGAACTGCTTTCTTTCCGTGCCATTTTTTTCCGATTTATATTATTTCTTTAGCCTATTATGCTGTTCACCTTAAGTTTCATATCAAGATTGCCTTCCTCTATTTATAACTTTATACCAATATGACTTTGTCAGTTCATATAAATGTATTTTGAACAGTTTTGATCATATAGCTTTAACTGTTATGACTAAAGATTACTAAAGCAATTGAAGTAGTCTCAATTGAAATATTTTTAAATATGCGCTTTCTTAGTTAAAGCTTGGATGACTAAATATGTTTCATGCCATAGTTTCATAGCTATAGGTAAAGAAAAAGATGCTGAAGCTAAATTCCCATTTGTAATAAAAACAACAGATAAGATTCTGACACGAAATTCAGGTTCCATACTTTTGAAACCCTTTTGTGCGCGAAACATAAACTAAAGTCACTTTCTAAAAAAGTGTTTAGGGACGGCTATTCGTGATTTATGTCGGTAGCGAAACGTTTTTAAATTTTCAAGACCACAGTTCTTACCTTCTAGTGTAAGCATTCGCTTTCCCAAAGATGGTGTTGTCGTTGTTGTAGGAAAAGGTGTCAACATGAAGTTTTTGGATTTAGCTCAGTTTCTCTGACACTATCGTATGTGCAGTCATGAAACTTTATGGGATTAGTAATCTTGATACAACTTTCAGTTTTATCAATAGGATGAGATGATATTCTTGGCTGTTTTATGTTCAAATTAGCTAATAAGAGGATTGTCGCTAAGTGAAGCATTCCTAACAATCTGACGTAAGGTTTACACGGATAAACATACATGTTGCCTATCCGATTATCATTCACATTTCACATGTAATGGATGTTAAAAAAGCGAAGTATTGGATATTCATGATTGAGAATATGAATAAATAATTAATCGTTCCAACATTTATCATGTCTTCTCAACTGTAAACAGTGTACATCAGTTAATGTAAGAAACATACGTTTCTTTTTAGGATGAAATATGCACCGCCATAAAAAATCCAGGGCGTGAAAATGGATGAAATCTGTATGCAGGGCGTTAAACTTACAGTTAACAAGGCGCCTGAGAGGCTCGTTCATTTCGAATAAATTTGTTTAATCATGAGATAACAGTTTTATGGAATCCTTGAGTACAGATGTACTTTGTGGTGTTCGCAACATATGTACCAACATGCGTTTTTTGTCCATTACGTGGTACTTATAAACGTGTATTATTACCTAACAGTTATCTTGAGGATTAAAATGACCTTGAAACAAAATTGAAAACGACTGAATTCAAATATTTAGAAATTTGTACTTTTGGAAGCAAAGTATGAATGCTTAAATAGTTTGCTTTTTCACAGTAAAATAGTATATGTCGTCACAACATATTAGATGTAAATGCAATAGTTGTATATAACACAAATGTAAGAGTTATATATAGGGAATTAAAGAATCGACATATATGAAGCACTTTACTTTTCATTGCAGAGATCTTATTTATAGATTAGAAAGTGTCTCGTGGATTTTCGCAGCCAGTCTGATTCTTTCCTTACTTTGCTTCTTAGAGTAATCAGTGCTTAATATGCATCTTAGAGTAATCAGTGCTTAATATGAATCTTAGAGTAATCAGTGCTTAATATGCATCTTAGAGTAATCAGTGCTTAACATGCATCTTAGAGTAATCAGTGCTTAATATGCATCTTAGAGTAATCTGTGCTTAATATGAATCTTATAGTAATCAGTGCTTAATATGAATCTTAAAGTAATCAGTGCTTAATATGAATCTTAGAGTAATCAGTGCTTAATATGCATCTTAGAGTAATCTGTGCTTAATATGAATCTTATAGTAATCAGTGCTTAATATGAATCTTAAAGTAATCAGTGCTTAATATGCATCTTAGAGTAATCTGTGCTTAATATGCATCTTAGAGTAATCTGTGCTTAATATGAATCTTAGAGTAATCTGTGCTTAATATGCATCTTAGAGTAATCAGTGATTAATATGAATCTTAGAGTAATCAGTGATTAATATGCATCTTAGAGTAATCTGTGCTTAATATGAATCTTAGAGTAATCAGTGCTTAATATGAATCTTAAAGTAATCAGTGCTTAATATGAATCTTAGAGTAATCTGTGCTTAATATGCATCTTAGAGTAATCTGTGCTTAATATGCATCTTAGAGTAATCAGTGCTTAATATGCATCTTAGAGTATTCAGTGCTTAATATGCATCTTAGAGTAATCAGTGATTAATATGCATCTTAGAGTAATCAGTGCTTAATATGCATCTTAGAGTATTCTGTGCTTAATAGGCATCTTAGAGTAATCAGTGCTTAATATGCATCTTAGAGTAATCAGTGCTTAATATGAATCTTAGAGTAATCTGTGCTTAATATGCATCTTTGAGTATCAGTGCTTAATATGTATCTAAGAGTAATCAGTGCTTATATATATATATATATATATATATATATATATATATATATATATATATATATATATACACTGCGAATAGCAGTCCTTTCAAGTGAACTTAATCCAGAAAGCGATTGCCTAAGATACTTCATTAAGATAAATTGGAGACTGACAACGAAAAGTGCAAATTAGTTTTTAATTATCCTAAGTGCTTTCGACTCTCATTGTGTCTTTGTCGAAGGCACTTACAAGACAGAGACAAACAATAAACACAGAAGAAAGCGTTGAATTTACAAAACTTTACATCACTATGTTTAATGGAAGTATTTTATGAAAATTTTGTGTGTCGGGCCGGATTGGTTTTAACTCCGCCCAATTAGGCGCGACATCCCAAATTTTCATAAAATACTTCCATTAGACAGTCATGTAAAGTTTTGAGCACCTGATGATGGTCCCAATATCGTAAAAGCACTCGGTTAAACTCTCACTGCCTGCAACATGTCAATATTTTCTGAATTGAGAGTGATCGCATTTGGTTTCGTTGACGCAGGATTAGCAAGAATTTATTAGTGATTGCAAATCTAACATACCACGACTGAACTAATATTAGTGCTTCTCCTGATTTAGCTCTTTTCTGTGTGTCCTTCTAAAAGTTCTCTAAAATTCTTACAAAGTAGAAAGGTCAACAGAATACGGCCGTGAGTTCTATCTGAACTGGCTTCAGCTGGTGTGAGATTGAAATCATTGGTATGTCAGATAATTTATTTTTATCTTACTAATGACACAGGGAATGAGAACCCTGTCTTTCAGAATTTTTTTATTGTACGGCAAGAGCAAAAACATGAAAAAAGAAGAAAATTAATGTCGCTTTTTCTTTTGTATGAAAGGGACAAAAGCTTATTTGCAGTGCGAAAGAATAAATCTTGAGGAATGATCACATGGAGAATAAATTAACACAAGTGATTGAAAACTGATGCTACATTTTGCTAAAAGATGAGATTTTCTGTACTTTCATGAAGAAAGACACAACAATCAGTTCTGAAAATAAACATAAATGTAGACAGGTTGATAAAAAAAAATGATTTCTTCATATATTGCTAGAAACGGCAAAGTCGCTCATACGCTCTCATGAACGTAATGCAGCATATCGGCCTATCAGAGTAGATGCTGGATGACCTTGATCTTTGCGAAACTCTAGGTTCATTATGTGTGTTGTTTGGACGAAACCCAGAAATTAACATATTATGTGTGATGAACAGCTGTGACCTTGACCTCAAAGTTTTCGAGTATTTGATCAGATGAGTTTTACTTCCTCTTGTTACCTGCATTGCGCATGTCTGAGTGAACCAATGATTACTTTTCTTGTAGATATTGGATCTGTATTTTTTCTAAAAAAAAGGGGGGGGGGGAGAAAGAAAAAGTAAAACGAGACAAAAAACGTTCCGTTTATTTGCGCTAAAATCCCCCACAGCTGTCTGTTTCAAGGCTACTAGCATTCAATCCTACCCTTCAGACCACTTGGTCTCTGATATTTAGACAATATAATGAATACATTTTGAACTATATTTGCTCGCACGTGTTGCACATAGTTTGTGCATTTTAAACTTTGTTGTGTATGTATGTTATTTACCTGATTGTTGGTCAATATTGAACTAGTGTGAACTGCGTGTGTGTCAGCTCAAACATGCGATTTTGTTCAGGTGTTGGCTAGGATCAAAATATAGTGGAATAATTTAAGTTATACACTAGTAGTGGAATTCGAACGAACATACAAATCCACACATTATATCGATTGCACACATTATATCGTTATCGCAACATTTGTTTTCCTTGTACTGAAAATTCCTTGCAGGAAACTTCACTGCACATAGTGCAAACAAAACCAGCAGCTGCAACGGTATTTTGTTACAAACTTTTCTGCGCGAAGACATATAGCAAATCTGTCAAGTACATTCAACTTCTGTGAAGATACTTTCCAGCGTTTGGTGTCTGACATATACCATACTGTGAAATCTGCTGCTTGGTGTCTGACATATACCATATTGTGACGTCTGCTGCTTGATGTCTGACATATACCATACTGTGAATCTGCTGCTTGGTGTCTGACATATACCATACTGTGAAATCTGCTGCTTGGTGTCTGACATATACCATACTGTGAAATCTGCTGCTTGATGTCTGACATATACCATACTGTGACGTCTGCTGCTTGATGTCTGACATATACCATATTGTGACGTCTGCTGCTTGATGTCTGACATCTACCATATTGTGACGTCTGCTGCTTGATGTCTGACATATACCATATTGTGACGTCTGCTGCTTGGTGTCTGACATATACCATATTGTGACGTCTGCTGCTTGGTGTCTGACATATACCATATTGTGACGTCTGCTGCTTTAATAGTGAATATTTCTTTTTTTAAACTATTCTTTCGGGAAATAGAACCATCTTATATCCTTATCAATCCCTAATGTTTCAGACTTGAGTTGATTATCCACATTGTTCATATTATTCAAATCTTACAAGTACTTTGTGGGATGCATAGATTAAAATCAGTTTGCTTATCTTCAGACACAGATGCTAATAGAAAGATGACATTGTATATATCGATCCACTAGCCATAAATATAATGTACCTAACAGAAAGATGACATTGTATACTAGTATATCGATGCACTAGCCATAAATATAATGTACCTAGTAAAAATATGACATTTTATATATTGATGCACTAGCCAGACATATAATGTACCTAACAGAAAGATGACATTGTATATATCGATGCACTAGCCAGAAATATAATGTACCTAATAGAACGATGACATTGTATATATCGATGCACTAGCCATAAATATAATATACCTAATAGAAAGATGACATTGTATGTATATGTATCGATGCGCTAGCCAGAAATATAATGTACCCACTGTAGCGTATTAACGGGACGGGGGGGGGGGCCGGGGCAGACGGGACGGTTGCCCCGGGTGCTAGAGGTCTTGGGGCGCCAAAACAGTTGATAAAGATTCGGGCCTCGTATTCTGGACTTTTGGGCCATCATCGTCGCTCCGGGCGCCATTTACCCTTAGTACGCCACTGTGTACCTAATAGAAAGATGACATGGCATGTATATGTATCGATGCACTAGCCAGAAATATAATGTACCCACTGTAATGTACCTAATGAGATTGTTGATACGTTTTTCAAGTTTGTACTCATCAATGTTATATACATATTATTTTCGGTTTGTACAGATACACTTATGTATGCATACATGCGGATGTATGTATGTATGTATGTATGTATGTATGTATGTATGTATGTATGTATGTATGTATGTATGTATGTATGTATGTATGTATGTATGTATGTATGTATGTATGTATGTATGTATATATGTATGTATGTACGTATGTATGTATGTATGTATGTATGTATGTATGTATGTATGTATGTATGTATGTATGTATGTATGTATGTATGTATGTATGTATGCATGTATGTAAATATTGTATATATGTATATGGATAGATAGTTAGGGAGGAAAGTAGGAAAATAGGTAGATATGTAGGTGGCTAGGTAGGTTGCTAGGTGATAGTTTCTTGACATTTTATAGCACTGATTGCTGGAATATTACAAGGTTTGGTAAGTAAATCTAGGCGAGATACTGTATTTTTGAAACCTTTTTGAAAACACACACACACACACTGACATGTATATGATTTTAGATTTGGCACAAATTGTATATGTGAAACGTTTGATAGAATGACACATTTCCTTACAAATTTAATGTGTTAATTTTTATGTAAAAACTTTCGTTAATAAAAGGTATTTTTTAATTTTTTACATGTTGGTTTAATCTCCATTATCAGTATGAAGAGTTGCTTTAATAGGTTGATGGACAAAAGAGGTCATGAAAATTATCACATGGAAATTATAAGGAACGGTGTCATTCTAAATGTACATACATACATACATACATACATACATACATACATACATACATACATACATACATACATACATACATACATACATACATACATACATACATACATACATACATACATACATAGATACATACGTACACACATACACACACACACATGTTCAAAAGGGCTTAATTAAACCGACCAAAGTGAAAGCATAAAAAAATTACTCAAATTTTCTATATCAAATTTTATTCCTTAGCTGGTTTTTCACAGATGCTATACTTTTTTCCGGTGATTGATACATGCCAATTAAATGGTAAATAAATTCGATGATATCATTTCATATTTAAAACAAACTGGACAGTGATTTTCATTCCTCAAATGTCGTCGTTCTACCCATTTTATCAACCTGATACCTCCTAAAGAAGATTCTAATCGTGGTTTAAGTACAGACTGCCCCATGAAGGAAAGCTGGACTATTCACTTACAATTCTCGTATTTCAAATACATTTACTTCGTCTCAATCAGTTTAAAATCAAGACAGTTCCAAGCTTAATATTGTAAATATTTTCTGTACGAGTAAAAGGACACATAACCTAGTTTTTATATGTTCAAAAATATTTACAGTGCTGACACGTTAACAGTCTGATAACGTGACGTTAAACATCATATGTAAGTCAAGCAAGTGAGTGAGTGAGCGAGTGTTTGAGTTAGAAAGAGTGAGTAGATAAGATTGCAATTATATAAGCAAACCTGTATGTGCGTAAGTAAGGGGATTTCTGCTTATCCTTCTGACTTAATGTATGTACTAATAAAATGATAAAGGATGGGTGGATATTGCTAGGTAGATAGGTAGGTGTATTTACCACACATCAGGATAAAATTGGCGCAGAGTTGGTGAAAATTCTATGAACTTTGTCAGGAGTTAAGATCTACGACGATATTTATTTAAATTCGATACAAAGCACTGATGAATGAATCAATGCATTAACAAATAACAGAATGAATGAACAATAAAAGTCACGTGCTCTTGTATAAGTTAAATCTCTACTGCATACATCATAAAAGGCGCAATAAGAAAAAGGTCCCGAATGAAGCTTGATGCATCCAGAGAAAATCTGGGAAGACCACTCACGTGGAATAAAATGTCGGCTTATTGTAAAAATGACGCAGATCTCTCTCTCTCTCTCTCTCTCTCTCTCTCTCTCTCTCTCTCTCCCTCTCTCTCTCTCTCTCTCTCTCTCTCTCTCTCTCTCTCGTACTCTTGATATATATTGGTACATAAAAACCTCATACTAATAGCATAGGTATACCGCCAGAACAATTACTTTTCCCTTTTTCTTATCATTAATGTACCATAAGGAAATCGCTTGATATAATTTTTTGTTTCCCGCGTTTATTCTTATTCATTCTTTCTATGTCTTCTTATAATATGTCAAAGTGTGTCCCTATGGTGCATTTAACTGCTTGACATTAATAAGCACGTGCAACAAAACCAGACTCAAATGGAATAAAAACTGAATCCTGTAGAGCATTTCAAATAATAGCTGGAAATAAAAACACATCTTTTTTATTAAAATATCCTCTATGATTAAATTGTTTTACAGACTTGCAGCAAAATAGTTTGTAGCAAAGCTACTAGCATGCTTTAAAGTACGATTGCTATTGGTATGAATTACTGCATATTCCATTATGAAGATTGCTATTGGTATGAATTACTGCATATTCCATTATGAAGATTGCTATTGGTATGAATTACTGCATATTCTATTATGACAGATTGCTGTTGGTATGAATTACTGCATATTCCATTATGACAGATTGCTATTGGTATGAATTACTGCATATTCCATTATGACAGATTGCTATTGGTATGAATTACTGCATATTCTATTATGAAGATTGCTATTGGTATGAATTACTGCATATTCTATTATGAAGATTGATATTGGCATGAATTACTGCATATTCCATTATGAAGATTGCTATTGGTATGAATTACTGCATATTCTATTATGAAGATTGCTATTGGTATGAATTACTGCATATTCCATTATGAAGATTGCTATTGGTATGAATTACTGCATATTCTATTATGACAGATTGCTATTGGTATAAATTACTACATATTCCATTATGACAGTATCATGTTCCGACCGAAAAATGACTTATTTGACTTGAGTGAGTAAAGTGTAATTTAAATATCTTGACAAACTGAATGCAGATCTATCTATAGAGACACTAGTTTGAAACTCCCGTCTTATGCACGTTTATTCAACAATTAGTTTCTTGATGTTCCATCTTATTTCTTTCGTGGAAAGAGCGACAAGTGGTTTCACCTCTTAATGCGTGCATTCGTCAATGCTTGCTGGAGTGGGTGCATACTGTTGTTAAAATGATCATTGATCATTTTTTCCAAATAAACTTAAAACATTTCAATATCGTTATACATTTTGTTCATATTTTCAAAATAATTAAATAATTTTATTCCATCATATTAGGTTCATGACAACAAAGTTGATGAAATCTAATAAAACTGATGCTCAGTTCAGACCTGTAAACCTAGATTTAATGGATGACTGGAACACTTATAGATTTTTTTAAGCAAATCTTGTGGGTACCCGTACAAAACCCCAACAACTTATCTCAGTCGAAAAAAGAATTTCCGACATGATACAAACCCACGACATCTGCTGATTCAAATAGATTTATCAAAGTAAAAACAGTTGGTTTTTTTTCGAAGATTTAAGTATACAAAAATTGCAAGTATTTTTACATCATTGACCTTTTGGAAATTGAGGTGCATTATTTCGTTTATATTCATACAAGGCCTTTACTATCAAGGTATATGAAGCCTAACATATCGCCATAAATATAATGAAAGCGGTAAACAGAGATTACAAAATTAAAATGACCGAGACAGAAGGACCACTCCATATTATGTTCTGACGTTATCTCCATTAATGGTCACATAACTCAATTCTATGGGCCATATCAGGGTATTAATCTTTGTGAAAACAAGAATAGTCGTACATATTTTTTCCATTAATAGCATTTTAACATATAAACTGTACAAAGACGTGTTTTAATGTACACCAAACAATGTCCTTTTAACTCTTAATATATTCTTCGCTTCGATTTAAATTCCAGTGAACATTATTGTTAGTGAAAAGCAATTAAGGCTACGGTGATACTGTATAGTTATCTATGCTGAAACGAGATAGAGCTGCAATCAGTTGAAATTCTTGCATGTAATATAACCTTTACTTTATGTAAGTTTTGACCTTCAGGAGTTTACCAGAAGAACTAGTGCCATACGAACTATGGAATAAAATAATACCTTTCTTCAGCGCACTGGAAGCAACAGAACGACAAACCATCACTTTGAAAGTTCGTGGTCTTAAAAAAAAACTTCAAAAGAAATATAATTTCGATGTAAATTAGAAAAAAGGTCCTGGATATGTGAACTCTAGATTAAAGCATACTGGATACATTGCAAACGTCAGCAATGGCATGAAGACGGTCACGCTAAATTCCAATCAACATTCTTTGTATTCCTTTTGAAATAAATTTAGCTAGAAACGAGTGAAGAGTGAATGATTCATATTCAGTTGTTTGCCTGAAATTCTAAAATTAAAAACTTTTCGTTTTCTGTACTTGAAATGATTCTCCGTGGAAGCCAACCCAGAAACGAGCTTTCGTAGAGCTGACTTTTCAGCAAACAGAACGAGGACTTGTACGTTGATTAAAGTATAGTAGAGTGGACATTTCATCAAACAGAATGAGGACTTGTCCGGTGACGAAAGTATGGTAGAGTGGACTTTTTATCAAACAGAGCGAGAACCTGTTCGATGTCGAAAGTGCGGAATAGTGGACCTTTCAGCAAACAGAACGAGGACCTGTTTGATGTCGAAAGTATAGAAGACCCTTTTCGTACATTCAATTTCTCGTTGATTACTGTGAAGTACTAGAGCAATTGATAATTAATGTCTAGTAGTGGAACGGGTGAGAATTAATGTCTAAGTCAGAAGATGGTCATTCTCCAATTACCATGACTTTATCCTTGTGCATTAGAATCACCATTCCTAGGTATGAGAATCAAGCTTATGATGGTGCATATATGAAGATTGACAGATTTAGAATTGGTATCTCATTTAGTTCCTCCTTGCCCTGATTATGCTCATTTGCATATCAAACAAAAATGCTTCCTAAGTTTCCCCCCACAAAATAAAAACTTTTAAGACTTGTTGCTAGACTTTAAAGGAGATAAATTCACAATTTTGGGCAAGATGCGAGCAAACTTTAACAGATTATTCAAAGACACAAGCACGATACACATTGAACACTCATGATCACGAAACCCGGTTAGTATGAATTGCCTTGTGTTAGAAACATCGTCTTTAGTCCAAGAAGGGGTATAACTTTGTAGTGGAAAAATCTTAATGTAGCAAGAACATAAAAAAAATAATCCAGAAAACAAGTTACTTTTGTCCGAAATCGTTTTTAATAGCAAGGAGGTGCTTTGTTTGTGCATTATGGTAAAATTGGTAGGATCTGGTCTGTGCACAGACCTTGAGTATGTACGTAATTCCTGAAGTTGGTAATCTAGACAAAAATATATCAGACTTAAACATATTAATGCAGATTTCCAGATTCTTGACTAAGGTGTTAGTCCAGGTTTAAGTACTGTTGGTGCAATTAATGCCTGATTGGATAAAGTGTTTGTCCAGTCTTAAGTAGAGACTTAAACTTTAGGACGTGTTGATCAAATTTAAGCCTGGTCTCGCAAAGGATGTAACCCCCTCAGGAATGGAGAATGAGGGAGTAAGTTTGGAACCTTAACTCCGTCTACACCGACTGAGAGCGGTAATCATATTGGATATGATATATCGTGGGGATGAATATGCGATGAAGAATTTTTCATACCCTGAATACTGCCCAAGGGGAAGGAAGCAAGGTGTGTGCGGGTGGGGGTGGGGGTGAATGAGAGTCCAAGGTTACATCTATCATGATGAGGATACTTTAGATGGTTTCCATTGCGTTTTATACAGTCAACATATCTAGGAGAAACGTGTATCACTTTTCTATTTTCTTTCATTTGTATATTGCAATGTAAGAGAGCTGTAGCGTACTAACGGGGAGGGGGGGGCGGACGGGGCGATTGCCCCGTGCGCCAGAGGTCTTGGGGCGCCAAAACAACTGATACAAATTCGGGTCTCGTATTCTGGCCCTTTGGGCCATCATCGTCGCCCCGGGCGCCATTTACACTTAGTACACCACTGTAAGAAAATTCACATTGAATTTTTATAAGATGGACATTTCTAAAATTTATTTTCTTAAAATTAATAATGGACAAAATGTTGTCAAATATATAATAAACTGCAAAAGGTGATACCAGACTATTAAAGTATGTATTGTTAAGCTTGCATCGATATACTCAAAGCATTACAATTAAATTCAAAACTTTTAATTCATACGATAAATTTAATTATTTCATTGGTTGCCCTCAATAAAAATCAAGCTGATTCATCGCACTTAAATTTTTTAATTGCATTTCACTGAGTAGAATATGACATAGTCATCAGAAGTCAAAAATGTGGCCCATCTTCACATGCCAAAGACGTCGTTCCTTACATATACGTATATAGCAGGGTGGCATTATTGCCAAGAAAAATGAATACCGTATATACTCGCGTGTATTTGGGTCCAAATGTAAACAACATAGACCCTGATCTGCCGTCGCCTAATGCGCCGGCAGATCAGGGTCTATGTTGTTTTTCTACTGATTAGTCCTTACAAACTGCAAAGACCCAGATCTGCCGGCGCATTATGCGGCGGCAGATCTGGGTCTATGCAGTTTGCAGTTGGTATGGGGTTGTACGCGAGTATATACGGTAAGAACATGTTGATAAGCAGTTATGGTATATATAATACTTTAGGTATACATCATGTATATAAAACTAATTAATATAGAATATTGACAGTTAGGGGAAGAAAATCAGCTACATGTAATTTACATAACTACGTGGGTCTGTTCTGCTTTTTGTGTTGCTTTTTTTCTTTCTCCGTACGTATCATGTTCTGTTCTTCCCTAAGTGTCGTGTTTACAAAATTCTCTAGTCAACTTTAGTTTCTTGCATTATCATACAATTTTCGTGAGAGAAAACATTTACAGGTATGTTTTGACCCTGGTGTAAAATAATATATTTTATGGCTGTATTTCATTGGTGACTAAATTATGTTATTGGAATGCTATTCATTTTTGTTAAATGCAAGGTAATCATAAATGCACAAAAATCTTTGGTCCCAATCAAACTTACGTGGAGGACCTCCCGTTGAGGTATCCATATTTTTAAACTTAACCGTCATCAGATAAAATGCATCTAGAGTTTTTATATTTTTGAATAGTTAACCAGACATCTATCTGATCTGTTATTATCCACGAAAAGAAAATAGGTATCTGAAATGTAATCCTGTCAAAATTTACACATTTTCTCAAGCATTCAATATAAGGCAAAGTATTCACATATTTTGTTTTTCACCTCGTGAAAAGACGTTAATTTAAATTCTCACCGTGAGTTTCCTATGTAAATGTAATCTATCTCTCTCCGAGCTAGTAAAAACCTTTATATATATATATATATATATATATATATATATATATATATATATATATATATATAGATAGATAGATAGATAGATAGATAGATAGATAGATAGATAGATAGATAGATAGATATACAGACAGATTGATAGATAATAATTAGATAATTAAATAGATAGATAGATAGATGGAAAAATTACACATGTGCCTTATTAACAGTTACAGAAAACAAGACGATGAATTGGTTTTAACAAAGATTTTAGTAGTTTTCGTAAGAATCAAACATGAGCTGTTGTTACAACTATAAAGTTTGACTAAAACAAAAGGTATCATATACCATGTTATTTATGAATTTTCGATTCTGGAATTCATAGAACCGTAATTGAATTTGTGTATGTATACAAGGCCAATTTAATATGACGCATAATTAACTCCTGGGTAAAAATTGGTATAATTTAAAACCATAGAACCCCTATCTGTTAGCAAATCAGTTACGTGTACTTAAATTTCAAAGTCTTACAAATTTATAACATTTAAATACTTATCTATACTCTTATTGTCAGATAATAAAATGACGTGTCATATGATAGTGCTTTCAATACCTACTTAGGCAATTGACGTTACGCGAGATAATAGATCGCTCCGCCTACCGAATCACGTGACATGACAACCTGTCAACCTCCGACAAACATTCAGTATTTGGCAAAGAAATGTTTGTTTAAATTTCAGTGATATGTTTGTTAAAAATATTCTTAAAAATGTAAAATTACCAAGTTGCATAAATAATACTGCAATAGACAATATTTATATTTTTATTATACTCTTTAGTGTGAAATATAGAAACTTATTGGCGAAATTTTTTTCATATTTTTTCATTCCTATATTTTCACATGTGAAAATATAAGATTTCCCATCATGCCATGCGACGCTGGATTGTGTGTGCCTGCAGAAGTTATACCTGCAGCAACAAAAACGAGCACTTGATGAGCTAGAACAAATAAATAGAATCTGCATTACATTTCAGACATGGAAATTAATTTTTGCTGAAGAAATTTGAGTCGACGCCGTTCGCGTCTCTATGAAGTTATTTCCCCTTACATCCATGACAACAATGATAAACCCGCTGTGATGCATTGATGAATCGGACTTGCTTTGTGGTCAAATATGATAAAATAGTTTCCAAAAGTGTTAAAATTATAATTTACTGCAACAGATTAGGTCAACCAAATCATACCGATATCTTAAGTCACTGATATGTATATGACCAGCGTATGAAAGTGAGGTGAATTTACAAAAAAGGGGTGGGTGGGCGGTGGAGTGTGGTGCTGAATAGTGAGTTTAATCTTCTAAGCTTCGATTCTGGAGAAACTTTGGTATATAATAAAAAGAAAATGTGCTTTTCCTGTGTTAATACCGGATATATTTCATCTTGTGGTACCAAAAACGGTATATTTTAGCTCGTGGCTTCGCCACTCGTTAAAATATCACGTTTTTTGTACCACACGATGAAATATATCCGGTATTAACGTAGGAAAAGAAAATATCCTCTATGTACAGTCATATCTTTAACTGACTTTTGTTTAAGCTGCCTTAGAGATCAATGAATTAAAATATGTACCAAAAAGCGTAAATAGTTACTGTATGGAAGTATATCGTTGTACATAATAATTTTAAAGTTCTAGTTTGTTCGTGAGATGGAATTTTGATTAGTGATGTATGCTGATGTAAACATGTAAATACATGCTTAATATATCGGAAGATAAATATCTGAAACCCTTGTTTTTTGTATTATTTTATTATTAATTACAATTTTCAACCCCCACCCCTCCTTCTGCTCAGTAACTGAAATTAAAGAGTCAGACAAGTGTCTGAAACATCGAGACGATGAAGAATTATTTATGGGACAAACAAAACCTTAAACTGTAAATGTCCCGAGGTTAGGGGGTTCTCCACCCATATTCTAGACACGTTCATTTTTACACATTTCTTTTCAATTTCTATTTTTTTATTTATTTTTTTTCTTCAAATTATCCACGGGACATGCTACTCTACACACTTTTGTGCAAACAAACACGTGGTAATTGCCATCAATTGTGTCAATGTTCAACCGATCGTCCATCCAAGTTTCGTCTAGGTTTCAGGAAAGGAATAAATCTTACTCCTTCATTTAGACGATCTGAGTTTGTTTCCTCAGTATTTATCACTGCGTCTCCAAGACGACTTCATATGTTGACTTTTCGTGGGAGAATCTCGTCTCAGTCACCCATACACAAACTACAGGGCCGGTCCGACCACATAGGCGAACTAGGCGGTTGCTTAGGGGGCCAGGCTTTAAGGGGTGCCAAATTAGACGAAAGTTAATTTTTTTGCATAGTTCGCCTAGGGCGCCAAAAACCCTGGGGCCCGCCCAGCACACACATGTGCACCCAAAACAAGCAAGTTAGTTGTTGGTCTCCGGCACACACACACACACACACACACACACACACACACACACACACACACAGACAGACAGACATACATACATACATACATACATACATACATACATACATACATACACGCATGCACGCATGCATACATGCATATATACATACATACATACATACATACATACATACATACATACATACATACATACATACATACATACATACATACATACATACATATGCGCCCTAACCTACTGGTTTATCAGGTTTCTTACCATTTATCCTTTCATCAATTAATTCAGTCCATCCTTCTAACATTTACCTTTCAGTAATATGGAAGTGGACTATTACCCTTTTATCCGTGTAACGTGAGAGAGACAGAAGGAGAGACAGACATACAGACAGACAGAGACAAACAGAGACAGAATGTTCAGTGCGTATTAACTAATTTTGTTGTATACAATCGGTGGGGTGGTTGAAAACCTCGGTCCAATTATTAAGATAAATTAAAATTACAGTACTCGTGACAGATTCAATCTGTATGAACTTTGGCCTTTAAAATCTGGAATGAAAATAAAATATTGATCCCTTGCAAGGAGAGTATCTATTAATGCTTACTATTGTGATTGCAGGTTTTGAATCTTACTGTCTCTATGTGAAATGCAAATGTTTGTCAGTTTGACAATACTGGTGTTTAACTCAGTTTAAGATCTAAAAGTACACATGAATAATATAAATTATCGTTGTGCATATATTTTTTCCATCTATTGAATATTTAAACACACACACAAATGTATAGTGTAAGTTTTCTTGTCAGGTTAACTGGTTAAGTCTTTTGTTGATAAAAAGAAATCAACTACTAATTTGAAGAAGTGCAATGTATTCCTAATACGGAAGGGTCATTATCCGTGAGAACAAAAGGTGCGAACTTTGGGCGTAGATGGAATGAATACAACTGTTGAAACACGTGTGATAGGTAGGAAAAATAATTGATATAAGATGTATGTGGGTGTGATATTTCATGATTATGATCATACATGTATTAATTCCTAGACGACACAATATATGTCGATTTTAAGGAGTGTGAAAGGATTTTCTAACCTGCGGACGGAAACGTTGTCAACGCCTTTGTTGTAATAAATGTTTTTCATATGTACTAACAGCCGTCACTTCTCATAGCAAGTCATATTGATCACACGAATTCGACAATTAGCCGTGATTCAAGATTTCCTAAGAAAAAGACAACCATTTTGATCGTTGACATGTGTCAATTTTAGTTTGATATTTAAATGTCGGAATGCCATTATGCAATTTAAAAGATTACACGCAAGATAAGTTGGTGTATCTCGGCATTGTTCTATGTTTTTGTTCATATCTCGACGTAAAAGTTACGTAAAAACTTTGTATGTATAAATTAAAAAAACGTATAGGTAAAACGGACCTCATGTGCAAGATTTTTCTTCAGAAACAATGTTCGGAATGAATCTTTAACAATAATTCGACGAGGCAACGGCTAGAAACACGTATCGAGATGCGAATTCTTGGACCGCCTATTTATCATACCACAAAATATCATGATTTATCTTTTCCTCGACCAAGACTTAATCATAAAATACGAAATAGAAAGAAAAAATAACAGATGTATTACACACAATACAATAAGAGAATGATGTAAAAGGTATACGTTTCTATTCAGATATAAATAAGCACACGTACTAAGACACAACACAACACTTAATGTAATCATCCAGTGTAATGTGCAATCTTTTTGTTAAAATATACTTGTCGTCAGAATAAGATAAGAAAACATTTGATTCAGGTCGGATTTAAGGTTGCGTCAAATATTCCTCCAGTGCTGATCATTTTTGTTCCTGTTTTAAGGGCAGGTGTCGTGTGATGTCATATGGGCAACCAATGCGTTAACGCATTCTGGGGGGATACAAGCGAAAGCAAATGGAAACGGATTGTTCGCCCCTAATTTAACGATCAACGTTTCGTATGAAAATGTTTCGTTCAACAAGGATTGCAAATTGAATGATGGGAAAAAAAGGAAAAGCAAAACAATATTTATGTAATTATGTAGTTTTACCATTTTGGTTCGAACCGGAGAAAACTACCAATGCATATAAAAAAAAATTTCTGCATTAATTAGAAATTAGTAATTCATTATTAAATGGCCTCTTTTGAATGACAATATTTGCAAAATGGAATTGCTTTTGCAATAAACGCTTTTCATGTCCTGCAGTCCTTTCATAGGTGCAACATTTTTTAAAATTTTTT
Source organism: Margaritifera margaritifera (assembly GCA_029931535.1). Taxonomy (NCBI): domain Eukaryota; kingdom Metazoa; phylum Mollusca; class Bivalvia; order Unionida; family Margaritiferidae; genus Margaritifera; species Margaritifera margaritifera. Next base: position 527,106 of record JAQPZY010001603.1, read on the forward strand.
GTTAGGTTTTATAAATTTCCGAATGATTGACGGAGTACTTATTATTGCATGATCTTTCAGAGTCGGTCTATGTAATATAAGCTTTATAAGAAATAGAACCATTGTTAAAAATATTTAGCTTTATCAAATATCCATACTTAATCTATATTAGACGATTTGAGTTACACTGGAGTGTAAATTCTTAAGAGTGACAGATATACGGACGAAATGCTATTACACTAATATAGGTCAGTAAAAAAGATTGATTAATATATTCGGGTTACTTTCTACACTTGTTTCTTCACAAGCAAGTCAAAACACAATTTTAGATGGACCTAATTTGAAAAAAAAGTCCCGGTATATTCGTTTTCTAGCAGGAATCAGAATGATTTAAGCGGGGACCGCAGTAGCTCAGTTGTTAATGCGTCGGATTCGAATCCAGGGGTCAAGGGTCAGATAACCGTCCTGGCCGGCAAGGGTTGGCTGTCTCGGTGCGTCCTCGTAAAAAAAACTTGGTTTGGCTTTGTTGGGTTTAACGCCATTGTTCAGCACATGATATGCTATACACGGCGGCCAGTATATTTGGTGGAGGAAGAACCCGGGAAAACTCCGGGAATAACCACGAATCACGGGAAGCTACTGGCAAACTTTCTCACATACCCACGTTGGCCGAGCCGAGACTCTAACCCACGCAGATAGACAGAGGTAGAGATATCAGTGATCTGTACAGGCGAGCGCCTTAGACCACTCGGCCACCCGGGGCCCCCTCTTAAAAGACACTTAGCTCCCATTTCTTCGACATCGTATTGCCAATAATCTGGTAGAAGTGCCGTTAAATCCAGGGCCGGATTAAGGCCTTTGGGGGCCCTGGGCACAGCCAACATAGGGACCCACAGCTATCTAAGCCTTGTCCATAGATATCGGCGGATCGTTATAGGCGATGACGAAGCCGATGCAATAAAATCGTTCCAAGACCTTAGTTACAGTACTGTTAAAAACACTGCCCGTGAAAAGCATACGATAATATACGGGGGCCCCTTAAGCTCGGGTCCGGGGCCCCTTGAGCCTCGGGTCCCCTGGGCACGTTGCCCACCTTGCCCAATTGATAATCCGGCCCTGGTTAAATCCATATACAACCAAAATTAAGATTTACAATATACTAAATAAACTTATCCTTGGTGAGACTTTAAAATACTGAAGCAGTTATTCACTCTCTTAGTAACACCATCATAGACTTTAAAATACTGAGTCAGTTATTCACTCTCTTAGTAACACCATCATTTAACAATTTTAGGCTTGTTATTTTTACAATCGTTGAAACAGATGTTCTGTTTCTAGATCATGTCAAAGATTTGTCCCATATCCGGAATATTGTTTGACCAACTTGGTAACTATGTAACCTAGAGAATGATCAATTAGCCTGTAGCTAATGAGTAAACAACACCTGGTATTTCAGATATCTTGGATACAGCTCACGGTTACAGACACTAGCGAAATTTTAGGCTTCATTTGGATTAAGGGGACGGGAGAATATTCGAGAAAACAAAAACATAAAAATAACGAACCGGCCCTGTCAGTTTTATGTTACAGTATTGATTTTTATGAAGCGAAATCAAGGAATAAATATAAAAGCGATCGTCTTTCTTGCATATTTCCTAAAAATAATTGAAAGTAAAATTATTTCGTCTGTTGCTTGTGATTACGTACATTATGTTCGGAACAATTTACTAGTTTGCAAGCTCTTTTGTACCTATGTATATAAAAATTAACTCAAATTCATGCTGTTTTTTATGTAGCCAGATATAGTAAATAAATAAATAAATAAAAAAATAAATAAACAAACAACCAAATAAATAAATAAATTTCAAGCATCAAAGACAGTTGAATTAGTTTTGTTTTGGGGGTGGGGTGGGGGTGGGGTGCTTACTTCCAAAACCATGCAAAGGAAAATCAGCGATCACAACATATCATTCTATTCTCAAAACAACAAACCATTAGCAGTCTTACACATTTATGGCAACTGTTATACGAAATTTCCTGCAAATCAAGTATTGGTCTCGACTCCCGAAAGTTACTAGGTCTCATTTTAAACATACACAATGTTGATTATCAACTTCAAGTTTTGGTTTTCAGACGGATTTATTGTCTTGTGATAACATAACGTTTTTATCTTGCATATTTCATCACGCCATCTTTCATCACCTACGAAACATTACTAACACCATTATTTTGTACCACCACGGGCTGCTCACTATTCGTCATTTCCGGTTATACTTAGAAATCAAGCAGTCTACCTAAGTTCGATTTTCATCAATTTCTGTCAAACTTTGACTTGCTTATAAATTTGCCCTATCATCTTGATTTCTTTTTCCTTCCATAACTTTTGAAGAATTCCATTGATTACTTTAACATGTGATTTTATACTGAAAAGAATTAGGACGAATGTAATTGTCACCTAATTTTGGTCGCCATTTGTCTGAGTTAAGACCCTTGTTGACTATGGAATTGTTCCCATGCATAACGAATTCTTTAATTGAAACCAGCTTTGATAATGGGCTTTATATTTTGAACCTCCATGGTAGATTCGATTGTCACCTTATTGCTTAAAAATCTGAATTGCAGCCCCTGTTTAACCGAGAAGTTTGTCATTGAATCTCAGATGTCTTGTTTTGTTTGCAATTTTTTAAAGGAATCTTATAGACTCAAAGAAAAAAATATTAAGCATTGCGCATTCTGTTGTTTTTTTGTTTTTTTTATGTAGTATTGTCACACATTTTTATCAAAATTTGGCTAAATCACGTGACTGAGACGTTTGTTAGTGCGTTTCAAGTTTTGTTTACGCTCAAAACTTTAGAAGGACCTCATGAGTTTAATTAAGTCTGGAATTGGATTTTACATAATTAAACGAAGTCAAGCTTGATTTGGAATTATTTCTGTCCGAATTTGACAGTATAATATGGATCTTGTGCTTAAAAATTTGTAACTTGAGTGTATTTGTGGTATTATGATAGAAATCACTTTTAAAGGACGTATTGTCAAGACAGACACAGATGCTCATCAAAGGGAGCCCCAAAAGTATTTATTTGCCCGGGCTAATTTATCGTACAGATTTTATCTTTCCATCAATCTTACAGCGTCTTCGTGATCAGCGTCGCTATGGTCATTGTGGTTCTGTTCCTAGACATCGTTGTGTCAATGCTGAAAGAAATTATAATGTCGAGGAAGAAGAAGAAGTGTAACAGGCAAACTAGTACTCAGTTCTTTATCCTGCAACTATCTGATATGAATCCAGAGTTTTGTTTTGTCTGTATAAACAAGGTCCCCGTTAGTACTATGGAGACCCAGAACTGCCCGATAGCCGACTATGTATTGACATAAACATGGTCCCCGTTAATACTGTGGAAACCTAGAACTGCTCAAAGGCCGACTCTGTATTGTCATAAACACACATTATTTATGCATTCGCAAACCGCAAGAGGCCAAGGTTCGCAATTTAAAGCACTATTTACGTTATGTTTATATATTTCATCACCCTGTTTGGATTCTTTTGGGCTAATTAATTAGTTTTGTCTTGTAAATGAGGCAGTCGCGTGTTATGGATACCAAGAGTGCATCACACAATTCAGTTTTATAGTGTAATAATTTTGTAAGAAATTAATATTTTATCTTTGATATAATAAGGACTTTTCGCGCCCACATATTATCAAAAGTGAAACGACCATTCACGAGTTTTACAGACGTACGTGAAGACCCCCCCCCCCTCCCAAATAATTGTAAGAAATAATTGATGGAATATCCCATCGTATTATCGTATTCTGTATTTTTATCTTGAGATTGATTTATGCCGATATATTGCAAAAGAGTCTACTAACGTAGTTACCAACTTCACTAGTATCTGACGGTGGAATTAGTTTTGAAATTAAGATACACTGATTTATTATACTAGTAACCATAAACTGACATATAATGTAATGTTACAATGCGTGTCAACCTATACACGAAATCTATTGCGTACCATGGTCGTACAATCTACCCACGACATCTATTACGAACCATGGTGGTACAATCTACATACGACATCTATTACGTACCATGGTCGTAAAATCTACACACATCTATTACGTACCATGGTCGTAAAATCTACACACATCTATTACGTACCATGGTCGTAAAATCTACACACATCTTTTACGTACCATGGTCGTAAAATCTACACACATCTATTACGTACCATGGTCGTAAAATCTACACACATCTATTACGTACAATGGTCGTAAAATCTACACACATCTATTACGTACCATGTTATATCAAGGCTATGTATCACAGTAAGTTGCGAAGTATACAGCAGCATTACGAGAATGGTCCTATAAATATAATAATAAATGCCTGACTTCACTTTGAAAATGTAATAATCTGTAGGTTCTAGTGCATCATACATAAGGTAATAAAATCAGTATCGTAAAGCAGTGAAAGTAAAGCAACAAGTCAAAAAGCTCAAGTTACTTGGACTTGTGTTCCTAACCAAGATGAAAAGCATACGCTGTTAATAGCTAATGACAGAGTATACAATAGATATGTCATATTGTAGAAAGACCCATACACCCACCCATCCATCCATTCATCCATCTATCCATCCATCCATCCATCACAATATATAGCTGATGTAAAAGATAACAGTAATAAGACAGTAACATACACAGAAAGAAAAAAGAAAGTAACAAAGAAAGAAAGAGACACGCCGATGCATTTATAATTATGGTACATCAGGGTGAATAATTTTTTAAAATCGAGAATATTTCAATGCTTTTCTTTTAGGATGACCAGTTCTTTATTTATTTATCTGATCTGAGGCAAAGATGAACAATTAAACAGACCTCCAAAAACACACATACACTCATTGTCATCTAGTGCGAATGAAGTGCGAACCCGTTTTGCCCTAAATCAGGGCGATGAGCATGCGTATGATATGATATGAAAACCCCCAGATATGACACTTGGAGTAAACCTACATTATTTACATATGCTAGCAGAGGAACCAAAGTTGAGAAAGTCCTGAAATTCTATAAGCCTAACTTCGCTCCAATCAAAGATTCAGAATGTCACAATTTTCGAACTTTGCGTCTGAGCTTGAGTTTCGTGCTTAAAACGATTTGAGAATACGCGGCCATGAAGACCTTCGATCAGCCTTTCAAAGGCCTTCCAACACAGTCTTCCAACTGTATCCGAAGGCCTTCCAAATACAGTATTCCAACACAGTCTTAGAACACAGCCTTCCAACTGTATCACAATGACTTAGAAACGTAATTAGTGCAAACATAGCTTCATAAAGCAATCTTGTTGTTTGCTCGGATTTGCTGCCTCTCTCACTGTTATGTTTGCTGAAGCTGCTGATAATGTTCTTGATGGTGGTCTTGTTGCTGTGCCGACAGCTCTTCGTGAGTCTGCTAAGTATCTAACTACACGACCTAATGTGATGCATAATAGAGATGTGTATTTTTTGGCCTGTATTTACTTACAGAAATGCTTTCTCTTACATGATTGTCTCGCGGATTAACACTTGCTTGCTGCAAGTAAGGTAGCTCGTAGTTCAGATTTGAATTTAACTGTCAGATTGCATGCCTCTCTATATGGTGTGAAAACATTTTGTTTCCAACGGTCAAATCTGAAATTCTCACAACATTTATGTCTTCCTTATTATCATGGAAAAATACTTTATTTGATTCATGTGATTCATGTGAGTCATGTGATTCTTCAACCCAGCACCAAAGATTGCAGGTTTAAAGAGGTTATTAATAATCAATTACTAATTTCTAATTAATGCAGAAAATAAACTTATATAATATCATTTACTGCATTGTTGGTTTTCTCCGGTTCGAACCAAAATAGTAAAACTATATCATTACATAAATATTGTTTAGTCTTTCCTCACATCATTTAACTGCATTACCACACTATTTTGTTTTTCGTCGAGAGTTTAGGTTGTCTGTCAATAAACGGAAGAACACCGCAAATCTATTGTGGGTTGCCTCATACTAATTAAATGTGATACGATAACTGATAAGTCATGCTAACCACAAACTTAAAGCTTGAAGAACAATAGTTCTTTGCATAGTTTATACTTATTAACACCACGGTGTCTAGTTTTGCAATGATGCACCCATTCCCCACTAATTTTCGTTATTATTATTCTTTTTTCGGGTCATTCTCTGCGTGGAACAATAAAATATTCTTCAATAAGCGATCGATCTTTGCAAAGGTAGAAACATTACATTAGCAATTTAAGTGTTATACCCTAGCATATTCCAAACTAGTACTTTTACATTATCTAGCATGACCACGTAATATACCTATTTAAAAAAAAACGAGACCCCCCCCCACCACCACCAACCCCCAACCCCCCATTTATATAGTTATAATGTATAAAGTCTGGCCTAAAGGCGATCACTTGTGGAATAAATCAACTCTAATAATGAGTCATACACAATTTAAATAGGTTTGAACTAGAACCATGCTTATCTTCCAGAAAACTGCTGTTATAAGTACAGTTTTCATATATTGGTATTTCGCGCATAGCTGCCGAAATTTGCCATCTAATTGCAATGTCATATGTAAAAGGTAGTAATAAAATCATATGCATACCAAGTAATGACATAAAACTGTTTGGTAATTTATTTGTAGTACAAATTTGATGTATTTCGTGCTATATTTTCAGTTGATTTTATTTACAATTTAGTGCAGATCGATTTCAATGTAGTTTATCTAATGCACTATTGCCTACTAAGTCAGTTTGCGTGACTACCATCTTCAAATCAGGAAATAAGTGACTGCGTGACTCTTGTTTTTAGTAAATTTTTTATCATAATAGATTTAATGGATCAACAGCAATGCAAGACTACGTAATCTTTTAATAACAATCGTTTCAAATCTTTGATTTAAAAGTATTGGAGATATTTCATATTCAGAGTTAGAGTATTCAAAAGAGTCCAAACAATTTCTAGATACATTACACAGATTGTTCAGAGTATTTTCGTTTCATTTGTTCCTTTGCATGATCGATCGGTCGAGAGAGAGAGAGAGAGAGAGAGAGTAAGCTAACAAATGGTAACTAGTTACAGTTAATGTGCAGCTTTTACACTGTGGAATCTTGTGTAAAAATGTATCACATAGGCTTGACACACTTCCGTCACGTGCGATGTTACGAGTGAAACTCGCAAGTTGTTAGCTTTCAAAATGTCGCTTCCAGCGAGGAAGAAAAAATGAAATATTTGATGATTCTTTAATTATTTATAATTGCTCTTTGAAGGGAAAATTATATGTAGCTGATGTCTTACTTTTCAAACAAAGAAAATAAATTGAAGCAGGGACGCTTCATATATCTAACTGTATATGGACAATGCGAAAAAAAAATTGCTTCATACTGTACCATCAAAATAATATGCGTAAAGGTGCACTCTCCCTGAAAACACCAACATGTCCAAGACCTTATAAAATAAAGTGTAACTCCAAAAAGCAGCAAATGTATCAAAAATTTGGCAGCCAAAATGTAATAAATGTATCAAGTTATACGTCACAATGTAACAAATTTAATTTTGAATATTTGTAATAAATACATCAAGTTATACGCCACAATGCAACAAATTTAATTTTGACTAATGTAATAAATGCATAAAGTTATACGTCACAATGAAACAAATTTAATTTTGACTAATGTAATAAATGCATCTAGTTATACGCCACAATGCAACAAATTTAATTTTGACAAATGTAATAAATGCTTCAAGTTATACGTCACAATGCAACAAATTTTATTTTTACTAATGTAATAAACGTATCACATTGTACATAAAATATGTATAAAAATAACTTTTTTGACAATTCATCGCAAATGAATGACAAAACAATGCCCATATTACCCTCACACATGTAAAGACATATGTGGTCAACGCATGTGAAAAGCAATCAACCTGACAAATTAAACGAGTTCAATTCACTGCAAAATCCTTTGCCTTCCATTACGTATGAAACAAATTGGGAGAACCAACATGAGATGAAAAATGTTGCTGAGAAAAGCCTAGCCAAAGCGGACAACAACATAACAGAATAAGCATACAATTGGATTTCAAATGACTTGAAGATTCAAAATGACAAATTGGATGCTTTGTTTTGAAAACTACATGACATACAGTCAAATTTCAAAAGATTTTTCCATCTTGCAACGTATTGAACAAACATAGTTAGAGAAAACTGATAATGATCTCGAACAAATGGATGTTGACATGGAACAAAATTTGACCACTAATGTCACATTTTGTGTTGCTGGTTGATATTACCTATATCATCTACAAATTGAATTCATTCCCAAAACCTGTACAAAGTGCATTTGTAAAATAAAGCATGAAATGAAGGTTTTAGACACTTATCAAATCTCTACTGTACAACCCTACCACATTCATGATATGTCTGAAGTTGTTGCTGAGCTAATCAAATCACATGTAAATTACGTACTTGATATGTTGTAGTTTTGCCTGAATAAATGATAATCCAAAATGAGGAGAGTAATCGGTGATGTGTATCAGGCAACACTTGATACAGCTTTCATTGTGTCATTCAGTATGTCGCTGCATTGTTTCCTGGATTTCGTTTACCTCCAGATTCTCTTTGGCAAATTTATCACTATTTCACGAAAAGACACGATTGCACTGACGATAAAGATTGTGTCTGTTGATGATAAAAGTATTGTGTTGAAAATCATGCAGTTGGTGATGAATACGAGATTCGTTGCACTTTGTCCACAGTTTACACTTGCCATAAATTGTGTGTCGCTAATGCACTTTGTCCACAGTTGACACTTGCCATAAAATGTGTGTCGCTAATGCACTTTGTCCACATTTGACACTTGCCATAAATTGTGTGTCGCTAATGCACTTTGTCCACAGTTTACACTTGACATAAATTGTGTGTCGCTAATGCACTTTGTCCACAGTTGACACTTGCCATAAATTGTGTGTCGCTAATGCACTTTGTCCACAGTTGACACTTGCCATAAATTGTGTGTCGCTAATGATGTACACCAACACACTTTACACTGGAAGGATGGATGTACGTGACTGAAAAAGTCTTGGATTCGAAGATTGGAGACGAGACGTAGTTCGACATTCAAAAGTAATGTTTACAGGACTACCCATCAAAGGAACAACAAGAAAAACAAACAAAACCAACATATACATCTTATTTTGCTGTAACGCCCCCCTCCCACCCCCCCAAAAAAAAAGAAAAAAGAAAAGGAAACAAACATGAATTATTTTGAAATCGCTCGTATTTCATGTCTTGTCTCATTTTAGAAAAAAATCCCAAAATTGGGTTTCTGTATAAAATGTTTTGTATCATCTGGTTTATTCTCAGAATTCCAAAACAACTCTTGAGTTGTGATTGCATCCTCAGTTCTCAAAACGATTGACGAAAACTCAGATTGTCAAAGTTGGGATGCACTGTATCTTCGCCATCCCTTTAACATGCTCATTGATGGACCTGCCGGTTCGGGTAAAACTGAATTTGTCAAACGTTTGATATAACATAAACGACTTTTGTCTGATGGTCCTTCACAACGCATCATGTGGTGTTACAAAGAAAGTCAAAGAGAACACATTTCGTTTGTAAAAGGTATTCCTCCCGAAGACGACGCGATCGTGTCTGACTCTAGTCAAACTCATCTCATCTTCGATGATATGTTAGTGTAAAATAAGAAATTAAAATTTGGTTTACATCGCAATGTTAGCAATATTTACATTACCCGAACTTTATTTCGTTACAGCAAAACCCATCGTACAATCCGTCGCAATGTGTCCATTATGTGGTCTTTTTTCAAATTCCTAGAGTCAAATCTCAAGTCCAAATATTGGTTAAACAATTAGGATAGCCATGACTGTATTATGCCTATGGCAATACTGCATGTTTGCCACGCGCGCATTTACTGATCGATTTAAAACCCACGACACCGGATTATTTTACATTTCGCACGGATTTGACTCACTATTGGACTTACGAGGGTTATCCAGTGATTTACACCCACGGAAATCTCAACTTATTGTCAGATTGGAATCCTCTGCAGTCTTCTCGTTTCCTGAGTTATTGATGATGAAAGCGAAACCTGATTTAAGACAAGTGTTTCCGAATCTGTTGAAGACGGCTTCGACATGGATATCCATCTATAAAGTAGCTCCTAGTCCTCCTGCCCATTCTTTGTCTTCTTCTGCTGCTGTGGCGGCTGCTGCTGCTCTCCAAATGGCAGCACAGCCCTAGAAAAAGTGCAAGACAGAACGGGTATGTTACAAAGTTTCCTGGATTTGTCCAAACAAGAACTCACACGATTTAGTCCGTTGAAAACTCATTCCTTATCTCGTCGTCCAGTGTCCTAAGTCAAGGTGGTACGACATCCCGACAATCTGTGGACGCAAATCCCTGTAAAAAAGAAGAAATGTAGGCAGCAGTTACCACAGTTCTCTGGACAAGATATCCTCCCTCAAGAGTTCACAGCAACAGCGTTGTCGTCAAAAGATTCCTCAAAAAAATGGGAAAAATTCCATTCCTCCTCTATTAGCTAAACATTGGGATGTATTGTCTTTGCTCTGCAAAGCGCATGCATCAATGCAAAACAGATCAGTCAAAAGGCTCCTAATGAAATCGTTGTTACGGTATGTGAACGTTGTTTGAACGCACTGAAAGGAAATGTTCTCTTGACGAAGGCACAAATACAGCAATCAGGACAAAATCGTCACATTCTTGGACACATGGTGAGAAAGAAACTTTTATTCAGTAAAAAGAAAAAAAGTGCTCTTTAACAAGGAGGATGTCTTCCGATGCTGATTGCTCCGTTGTTAGCCAAAGTGGCTGCTCCTGTCCTAATAAGCGACAGCCGGAAGTGTTGAGGTGAAATGAAAAGGAGATTACTGTCTGAAAGGACATCAGTACTGTACCACGTGACTTTATGGAATAACGAAAATTAACCCTAGTCCCTTACAAACGATGAATTAAATTCCACCTAGTCCTAGTCTCATGAAGATGGCAAACTTACAACATAAGTTACAATCATTGATGAGTTGAACAGGGGGGCTGGCAAAGGTACGGGCAATTATTGCAGCGTCTTCAACAGTTTACTCCAGAAAACTTTATAAAAGACAGCCATACCTTCACTTTGAGATATGAAGAACTTGATGAAAACCAAAGAATAAACAGCAGCCACAAAAACAACAGATACTGTCTCAGTTATGGAAGAGAAAAAGATAGGAGAAGTGTTAGATTATAAAAATTCATCTGCTAAAACACCTATAACCCAAAGTTTGGCAGCAATATTGACATCTTCACCTACACCGGTTCCACAAGAAGTGAAAGCCTGGGTGAAAAAGATTAGACCGATGCCCTTTCTATTAGGAGGCATAAAGATAGAAGTTAAGAGAGAAGTGAAAAAAGAAGTATATAAAAAAATTACCGATGACTCCTCTGGACGTATCCTCACCCACTGTTATTGCTCGTCGGACACGTACAGCATCGCAATCAAAATTACCACACGCATCCGAGAGCATAGAACATTGGTTAACGTATTGAACAGCAGTATGGACACACTTTTGGCGAAAATTTTCTACAACACTGCACATGCTGCTGGCTACGGAGGAATTCAACAATTGAATCTTGTATCCAAAGTCAAACTCAAAAGTGGACGTCTCCATGACACACGACAAAGGTTGCATGGACGTAAATTTCCAAGATGTCAATTAAGGTAGCAGGAATCAATGATCAATGCGAAGCCGATTAGGCTGATGTTTCCCTTTTAGCTAAGAACAATTGAGGGTACAATTATTTGTTTTATGCAATACATGTGTTTCCAAAATTGGCTTAGGTGGTATCTCTGACCCGCAAAACAGGTTCGGAGTAAGTAAGTTTGTTGAAAAAAGTGGTCGTTACCCACGGCGATGATAAACAGACAAAGGCACTGAATTTATCAAACCACATTTTCAACGACACATTCATTTTATTCACGAGTAAAAATCCTGAAGCCAAAGCGAGCATCGTTGAACGTTTTCAAAGAACATTGAAAAAGCGTATGTGGAAATACTTTACATAACGACACACATCGATATATTACTACGTCTTGTGAAAGCCTATAATCAGTCGTACCAACACAGTATCGGATGTGCCCCAGATCAAGTGACTCCTTAAAACGAAGTGGCAGTGCTTGATCGATTGTTTGGAACTTCTGAGACATCGAATAAAGGGCTCGCATTGGAAAAACAAAAAGCACTATTGACAAAGGATATTATCTACCCAAAATGGACGACAGAATTGTTTCGTGTGACAGACCACATTCGTGGACGTCACTCATCTGCCTATTAAATATGTGCGGAGAAACTTTAAAAGAAACAATGTACTTGCTTGAGTTACAAAGAGTAACCAAGAAAGACGATATCGTAGAATAGAGTCCCAAACAAGCATTGCTGAATATGTGGGGATAAATGTGTTGATTCAGACAGGAAATGAACTCTTTGAACTCCGGGAAACACCTATAAATTGACTTCTCACTCTCACCGAACCAACTAATTCATCCCTCCACGCAGCAGCAAGGACACGACAGAAAAAGACTCAAAAATTCATTAAGACTCCACAGACAAGGCAAGGACACGACAGAAAAAGACTCAAAAATTCATTAAGACTCCACAGACAAGGCAAGGACAAGACAGAAAAAGACTCAAAAATTCATTAAGACTCCACAGACAAGGCAAGGACAAGACAGAAAAAGACTCAAAAATTCAATAAGACTCCACAGGCAAGGACAAGACAGAAAAAGACTCAAAAATTCATTAAGACTCCACAGACAAGGCAAGGACAAGACAGAAAAAGACTCAAAAATTCATTAAGACTCCACAGACAAGGCAAGGACAAGACAGTAAAAGACTCAAAAATTCATTAAGACTCCACAGACAAGTCAAGTTTAAGAAGAGGCGATAAACCGTCAGATACTTTGGCGTTTTTGAAAACTGAAAGATAAAAAAAATTATGCACTTAGAGATTTATTTCGTATGCTTAAAGGCAGAACTAGATCTGTTGCCATGTTACCTATGATTATGACGATGCAAGAGTCCTAGTGGGTAGAACTCCATCATCCCGTGTCATCTATTACGACGTCAACTTGAATCGAGCTTGAAATCAAAGAGCAAACCGATGACAACATTGATCTGAATAACAGTCACATGTACCTCAAAGTAAAAGAAATCAAAACCAACATTACAAATCCAGGGGAAGATGCTAGAGCAGCTCCTGTCAAAACCAACACTACAAATCCAGGGGAAGATGCTAGAGCAACTCCTGTCAAAACCAACACTACAAATCCAGGGGAAGATGAGAGAGCAGCTCCTGTCAAAACCAACACTACAAATCCAGGGGAAGATGAGAGAGCAGCTCCTGTCAAAATCAACACAACAAATCCAGGGGAAGATGAGAGAGCAGCTCCTGTCAAAACCAACACTACAAATCCAGGGGAAGATGAGAGAGCAGCTCCTGTCAAAACCAGCACTACAAATCCAGGGGAAGATGAGAGAGCAGCTCCTGTCAAAACCAACACTACAAATCCAGGGGAAGATGAGAGAACAGCTCCTGTCAAAACCAACACTACAAATCCAGGGGAAGATGCTAGAGCAGCTCCTGTCAAAACCAACACTACAAATCCAGGGGAAGATGAGAGAGCAGCTCCTGTCAAAACCAACACTACAAATCCAGGGGAAGATGATAGAGCAGCTCCTGTCAAAACCAACACTACAAATCCAGGGGAAGATGAGAGAGCAGCTCCTGTCAAAACCAACACTACAAATCCAGGGGAAGATGATAGAGCAGCTCCTGTCAACAATTGTATCCATTCTTTGTTCAGCAAAGTGGATTTGTACCTGAACAACAAACTAGTCAGCAGTAGCATGGACACTTACCAATACCGTGCTTACCTCGAGAATCTCCTGACATACGGAAAAGAAGCCCAGAACACAGACTTAGATGCTTATATGGTGCAGAAAAGCTGACACGTTTGACATGTTCAATGGCACAGCTTTGATCACTGATGATGACGAAGTTCACAATGTAGGATTTAACGACCAACAATTGAAAATCAAACAATGTCGTAGTTTCAAAATGATGGATCGTTTACACTTGGACAAGTATTTATTTAATGGAGCGGATGTACGTCTGAGACTGAATTGAAGTGGCAGCGTTTTCTATTTGATAGCTAACGCTAAATAGTACAAAACAGAATCGAAGAAGCCAGGCTCTAAGTTCGACGTGTCTTAGTCTTACCTAAAATAGTAAATGACATCAATCAGACTCTGACCAGAAACACGGCCAAGTAGTGGAACTCAAACCGTTCATCACTGAAGCTGACTTGGATCCAAGATAAAAAGTGATGTGCTCATGGTCAGCTCGTTTGTTCATAGGCAGGGTCAGCAATGCATGCCCTTAACGGAACTATTGATGAAAAACCTTTTCAACTTGCAGAACTACAACGTTTCTAAGATAGAAGTCACCCTTGACGGCCAGGTGTTGTGTACCAGAGCATTTGGACCTAACGTTGCCCAGAAAAAATTATTTGAGATCTTACTTCACTCTCTTTGAAGCCAGGGGACAATTGGGAACCAATGTTACATATAGCATTTCGTAAGACTTAAAACAGCATTCTAAACCTACATTGACTGACTCAGAGAAGAAACACGTCGAATCCTTCTTGCATCAAGATATGAAACCATCGTCCTTCTCATCGTCTTATGCTGAACAGATTAAAGAAAAAGTAAAGTCTGAAATCATTGCCCAACTTTACCTATGAAAATCATTGTTGAAACTAATATGAAATGAATATCTAGAGCTGCATTGCCTCCTGACCACAGTTCATGCACAGGAACATAGCTCCCTGCAATTAAGTGGTATGTGCTAACTTCCTCATCGAACACCTAAAGACTTTCGAGCTTATGTCATCAACCAGGTACCAACTGTGCGACTGTCTACTTTTCCAACAACACCATGGTGAAATAGTTTGATTCGTATGGATTACCGTCCCCCCCCAATCGAAGACGATAGCACAGACTTTATTAGAAGAAATTTCTGTTTTTACCCGATCGATCAATGATGTGAGATTACAAGATCAGATTTGATGGTGCGTGGACAATATTGTGTGAATTTTCTTCATCAAAGATGCCTTGGATTCCTTTTAGAACATGTACTGTCTTGTTTTGGATCCCATTACCACAGAACGATGAAAACTAGAAATCTAGTTTTGCGATCATCATGGCTATCTCTTTTCTTTAGCTCCAAAACGTAGTGTACATCGATGGCAAGACTAAACCATCCGAGATTATTGGAACCCAGGTCTCACTTACCAACGTTGTCAACCTTGTAAATACTTTCATGTTTAAGTTTTTGTATTTGTATTGATTTGAGACTGCCTTAATCCTCCATCTTCATTCGCTGCTGATTGATTAAGCGGATCTAAGAAAAAACGTTGATTTAGACACATGGTTTGTTTGTTTGTTAGTGATTTGATTTTGCAAGAATCACGTTTTGTTAATTCTCTAATGCTCTTTTATTCTCTCTCTCTCTCTCTCTCTCTCTCTCTCTCTCTCTCTCTCTCGACTTTCTACGAGGGATGTTTTCCTTCACGTCCGCCACAACCATGAAGTATAGAGTGAGCAGTTGATTGTCCGTCGCATTGAATTAGTTCGAGAGGGTGAAACACATCTTGTACCGGGTCGAGGGGCTAGACTTGCAGCAAAACAAGGAAATGGTAAATATCAGTAAGATGTACTGCGAGATGGCAAAACAACTTTTTGACAAATGTGATGCAGGAGGAAATGGAAAGAGAGAAACAAGCCTGGAAGGAACAGAAGAGGCTGCAGATGAAGCAACAACTACAGCAGCAACAAACAGAACAGCAGTAACTCCGTGAGAGCAATGGCAGTTGTTTTGGGAGTGACAGCAACAACAGCAGGAGCTGGAGCAGCAGCCACCATAAGAAGAACCCCTTACCCCAAGTGCAGAATATTGGAAAAGTGAGCCTAACCAGTCTCTCTTTACCTACCTCCGTCAATCCTTGGGATGGAGACCACTGGTCTAATACATATGTAGCTTGCAGACCCCGGCCTATGAGGTGCGGACACTAAACCTCTTCCTTAAAATGGCCCTTCTAAGCGCCGACATAACGGCCATTTTCAGGGCTGCATAGTGTTCTATAAATACAAATACTACTCCATATTACCAACCCAACATTTATCATTGTGTATGTTTGTATATATGTGCATGTTTTTGTTTGAAATTTTCTATTTTTACTTCTTATATTTGTTTTCACATTTTTGGGGGTAAAACGTTTTGCTTGTAAATATTTTTACATGTTAAAAATTATAAATAAAAACAACAAAACATTATTCTAAGGAACTTTTTCTAATTTTATTTAGTTTGATTTGTTACAATTTTTAAGTGTGCATGCGCAAACGTATTGAAAAAAATTAAGTATGCATCCACAATTTTTTTTTCACAAATGTTCATCTTTCAGCCTCCACCTAATACCTTGGAGGTTCAGGATGTAGATCAGGCCCGATAAACTTTACTCCATGTCGTAAAAGGCGACTACTGGAGGCAGGATCCGAGGTGGCTTAGTGGTTATCGTGCCTGACTCGCGAACGAAAAGATACTGATTCGAATCCTACCTTCATATCATCCCTGGTTGGCTACCGTGGTGTGTCTTTGGGCAAGACACCGTATTGTGTCTTTGGGCAAGGCACCGTATTGTGTCTTTGGGCAAGACACCGTATTGTGTCTTTGGGCAAGACACCGTATTGTATCTTTGGGCAAGACACCGTATTGTGTCTTTGGGCAAGACACCGTATTGTGTCTTTGGGCAAGACACCGTATTGTATCTTTGGGCAAGGCACTTCACTCCAAGAACCTCAGCACTAAACAACCTACTTATGTTGCTGTACTGTAAAACACCAAACCAAACCAAACCAAAACAATCAATATTTCATTGAATTCTTGTGGTGAGAAATCGGTTCCGGTATGTGTACACAACCCTATAAATCAGCCGCTTGTGAATATGAATTCAATTTTTCATGTAAGAACTTCCAGTCATCTATCTCTTATTCGTTGTACATAACAGAACAATAAAACACAAAGCTATTTTTCAAGGCAGGAAAGATATAAACTCATCTTATTTGCTCTCTTTGTGGTGACATTTAACGCAGTTTGATTGATTCTGACAACGATTAACTAACTCACATCAGGTTAAAGTTTTAAGAGACAATAAGAAGATGTTTTGCAAGTGATGTAACGGTGCATAGGCGAAATGTACAAAAAGAGGAGAAAACTAATAGACAAGAAAACATTTCTGTATTTGACAATATTGACCCGAAAAAATGACCAGTCTAAGGCTGAGTAAATATGCACTTCGTATTATTATACCTACCAACACTAGTAAAATGAACATACTTTTGGCATCTGATTTCTATAGTAACGTAAAGTAGATGCAGTAAATGGCGTATTATTGTGCAAACAAAATTGAATGATCAGCAAATCTTTAAACTGAAACAAATGCAGTCATATTTACGCATACATACATACATACATACATACATACATACATACATACATACATACATACATACATACATACATACATACATACATACACATACATACATACATACATACATACATACATACATACATACATACATACATACATACATACATACATACATACATACACACATACATACATACATACATACATACATACATACATACATACATGCATACATACATACATACACATACATACATACATACATACATACATACATACATACATACATACATACATACATACATACATACACACACACACATACATACACACATACATACATACATACATACATACATACATACATACATACATACATACATACATACATACACACATACATACATACATACATACATACATACATACATACATACATACATACATACATACATGCATGCATGCATACATACATACACATACATACATACATACATACATACATACATACATACATACATACATACATACATACACACACACACACATACATACACACATACATACATACATACATACATACATACATACATACATACATACATACATACATACATACATACATACATACATACATACATACATAAATACATACATACATACATACATACATACATACATACATACATACATACATACATACATACATACATACATACATACATACATACATACATACATACATACATACATACATACATACATACATATTGACAGGCAGAGAGAAAAAAAGAAAATTTTTAACTAATTTTGACATAGAAAGTATGATGAAAACATATTAGCTTTAAATTGGTCCAATAAAATTTTGAACGTTCTGCTAATTATACACTTGTAGAGCGTATTCATGGGCGTCCGCAAGAATTTTTCCGGGGGGGGGGGGGGCAAAGCCAAAATCAACCGGATATAAATATATATATATATATATATATATATATATATATATATATATATATATATATATATATATAAAATCTGCAGAATGGGTTTTTTTTTAAATCCTGGGGATGCGGGCAACTGCATCCCTTGTCACCCCCCCCCACTCCCCCGCCCATGAGTGCATTATAGACTTTCTGTTAATTATACACTTGTAAAAGTGTATTATGGAGAATAGTTGGTATTGATCAGATTTGGTATGGAGAACATTTGGTATGGAGAAGATGAAAACATTGATTTTTTAGGCACAAAAAGGTAACCTACATTCGTATTGACTCGAATGTAAATGTTGATGCATACATATTATCTCGGGGTTTCTGGGATGAAATCAGCAGGACTGATTGTTTTGAACACTTATGACACTTATGATTCAATATCCATCAAAATTGCTCTATTTCAGGTAATACAATCTTCTCATTGCAGGTAAATGCTGACAACGTTTGTGTTCACTCAGTGCTGGATTACCCAATAGGCAGACTAAAGACGTGCCTTTTTTTTTTTTTTTTTTTTTGCTTAGGGCACCAGCAAAGCAGGGCCACCCTAAAAAATGAGAAATTATTACTTTTCTTTTCTTTTAGGGGCCCCATAATCTATTCAGGGCTTAGGGCCTCTAAAGATCTTAATCCGGCCCTGTGTTCACTGATACACATGATGCCTTGTCTATTTCTCTCCAATTGCACCAGGGGGAACCACACACACACCAACAAGAAATATGGAGGTTATATTTTGTATCGTCTAAGCACTCGTACTTTTCAAGTGTGTAAGTAACACAAAGCCCTTCAGTTTTTGGATGGATGAAAAGAGAGATCGTTTTCTATCTAATTCTTTAATGTCAATATTCGATACAATACATAAAAAGTTTCTTTAATTGATCGTTATTATAACGATAGCATTTAATTAATGAAGCTATATTGATTTGTTTATCTACATCATACATGGTATTTCTTGATATCAATTACACATTTGTCAGCGGAATCGAAAAAATCCACACGCAATTCATCATCATATTCCAACAACCTTAAGTGAATACGATATCTAAAAAATTACTATGAATAAAAGATGTCCATATATTGGAAAAGAAGACATAGAAAGGTGAAGGGTCAATGACACTGTCTAATCTCTTATGCGTTATTTTCGTAAAAACTAAGTTTTATTTTTCACTATTATTCTTTATAAATTTTCCTCTTTCCACATTTAAGTAACTGTATGGAAAAAACGGCTATAAAAGTAAATTATTTCATCGCTTGATCCTATATCACATTGTAAAATGTTATTGATTACCAGCAACATTTACTTTTCTTTAAAAAAAATTTTCCTTTTTTTTTTCTTTTTTTTCTTTTCTTTCTTTCTTTTTTTTTTCTTTTTTGAAATAAGAAAAATTGTGGCCCGAAATGTTAAATAGTTTATTGCTATTGATTATAATTGAAAATTTCAAGCCTTACTTTTTACAGTTTTCTTCTTTATCAGCAAATATCTATCTTCTTTTAACTCAGTACTTTCTTTGAAATAATTTTGTATTTGATCTCGATTAATCTCCTTGATCAATATCAACTTGATTCATATTCTTCAAGTCCCCATATGCACATAAGATGGTCTTGTACCTCTGCAAGAGTTCAAGCGGTGCAACTAGTGTGCCATGTTTACACTAGATATTCCCTGAATTAATGAATGGGGAACCTAACCTTTTCCATCATTCCTTGGTTTCATATAAGAACAATATGTTTGCAAAACCCACAAAAATGCTAATCGGAACGCCTCTAGCCTGTCTTCAGAAAGTACTTTTTTTTCCAAATGATTTTTAGGTATTCGTTTTCGGTAGTCTCTTTCAAACAATCTCTCGCGTGACTCTGAGAGCTCATCACAGAGCGAGAGTTAGGTGAAAGTCTATAATGATGATTGTAAAAGCAAACAATAAACTTTACTACTTCAGTATAATATCCATTAAGATCTTGAGAAAAAAGATATATTTGGATGCTTGCACATTCATACTCGATATGAACAAAACCAAACTGCACGCATGCTGCATTCACAAAATATACCATCTGTTCGAGCAGACTGTGGCAGAATAAATATTGTATTGAAAGATCGGACGGTCAGGTCACTCTGAGTATAAAATGCGCAATTATTATTTCATTGACTCGGTACATCGAACCATGAGATAAGGGGACGAGCGAGATCAATCAGTCGTACAGACCTTTACTAGACTCTCGTTCGGCGTATATCTCACGTAGTCACGCAAGAGTCTGGTTAAACGAGACTCAAGTTTTGATGTATCACTCTTAGCAACTTTTACACTGTAAATTACATAAATATGTTTTCAGTGGTTCTGCTACCTGGACTGGCTAATTATACTTCTTCATTGACTTAGTACTTCGATATGATACTGGGATTCACATCATTTGAGTTATGTCACTGGGTTAATAATATATTGGTCATTTTTAACTAATTTCTTTACCTAGAATTTTAAGGAAGTAGGTGATCTAGGAGGGCTGGTACAAAGAACAAAAAAGTTACGGTTCATTTCTAGAGAATAAACGCCAATTTTTATCAGCTGATATTTTTGCGGCTTAAGTGATGGTGGACCACATATTTGGTGTTATTCAAAATCAACAATGAAGGACTGAGCTTTGATTTAGACCATAGCTTCTGAAATCGTGTCCGCTTAACCAGGGGAGGCAACAATATTATTTGTAAATATGTAGGAAACAAAGTAGTCGTTACTTACCCCTATAACTTAAATGGGTGAGTGAAGCGAATACGGCAAAGAGTTCTTTCGTCCTTGAGTTAACATATTAAACATATCAGGTGACACAACAAAAACTAACGGACGTTTTTACTTTGATAGTTCTTGGATTAGCATGGTTCCCAGCCCGTATGTAGTCAAATGTACGACAAGGGACCAGTCTAGTTCTTGGATATTTAAATAAGTAAATCAAATCTTCATCTAAGATATAAAACGTAATAACATATACAAAAATCTAACTATACGACGTAGACCATTCCAGATAACAATAAAACTCGCCAGAGGTTTGCATAATACAATATAGACCACTCCAGGTAACTATTACACTCGCCAGAGGTTTGCATAATACAATATAGACCACTCCAGGTAACTATTACACTCGCCAGAGGTTTGCATAATACAATATAGACCACTCCAGGTAACTATTACACTCGCCAGAGTTTGGAATAGTACATTTATATTGTATCTGTACAGTCACTTTAGTTTAACACTATCACTGCTGACAAAATCTTATTTAGTATTCTCTGTAACCGGGGACACATCATTGTCTTCGTAATATAATTATTTTTTCAGACCTCACTGAAATACTTGCTAAAATAATTTAAAGTCAAATGTTTCTAATACATCATATAGAATATCATTCCAATTTTTGAGGCAAACTTCACGCGGCTTCTTCACCCTTTGAAATATTAATAAAATGTATGCATATATGACCCCCCCCCCCCCAAAAAAAAAAAAAAAAAAAAGGTACGAGAAAAGCGTCGAAATGAAGTTTATACGCTTCCATCTAGACACAGGATTCATTTTTATTTTAAAATCTACATTCTCATACTGATCTGAATTCATCACGTACTAATAGAGTTCCCAAAGTTACCGCGCAGTTCTTTGAGAGGTTTATAAAAATGAAGTTCCAACACTTTTCAATATTGCAACGTTTTGGGTTGATATTATTAATAGCTAGGTATTTATCAGCTGTATTTTTGTCTATCTAGCGAAATATATACCGAATGAAGAATATAATGGATATGTAATAATAGCAACAACATAAAATGTTAATGTGAGACACAGTGCTAATTTTGAAGGCCTAATATGTTATAATCTGTTTCCGTATTCGAGCAAACGAAACAACAGCACATTATTATATTTTATTCTCTTGATACAAATCAAATAAGTGACTTGAAGCATTGTACTTTTTTCGTTAACGTTCATGTGCTTTCCAGTCTGCCTCATATAAATTTGTTTAAAAAAATTTAATTTTTATATTGCACGGCAGACAATAATGTTGTATGATCAGTGCCGACAATAGGTACGCAACGCATTTAAGTTTGATACATGGAATTGGTACTATGTGTTTAAAACTTCACACAACATCAATGTATCTTTCTTGAGGAAGTAGTTCTGAAGATCACCCAGTGTGTTCAATTAAAGCGTGATGCCACATTGTGTACATACTGGTAATTGTTATCTGATATGTCACATTGTGTACATACTGGCAATTGTTATCTGATATGCCACATTGTGAATATTACTGGTAATTGTTATCTGATATGTCACATTGTGTACATACTGGTAATTGTTATCTGATATGTCACATTGTGTACATACTGGTTATTGTTATCTGATATGCCACATGGTGTAAATACTAGTAATTTGTATCTGATATATCACATCGTGTACATACTGGTAATTGTTATCTGATATGACACATTGTGTACATACTGGTAATTGTTATCTGATATGTCACAGTCACTCAGACTTGAATGAAACTGCTTTCGTTGTATAGCTTTTGCGCTAAATCGTTCTTCAAAACTATTCAGGTTTTCATATGGGTAGATGTCTTTCTTCAAAAATGTAGGTTTCATGTCTCTAAAATATTTCAGTAAATCTGTCAATTTGTCATCACCCACACACATACACACACACACAGTGGGGAACATAACAAAATCTGCATACGTTTCGACTTAAAGTAAAGTTTTCTTCAGAGGAAAATTTAAAAAAAAAAAAAACACACACACACACAGAGTGACACGTGTAAAACAATAAATATTTACATTTCGGCACAGAATGATATATATGAAATACAAATCGTACCACAAGTAACAGTATTTCCTGGTACACTGGATTCATAAAATCACGTTTCGGGTCTATAAAACAATGAACTTCCAGAGACCTGACTCGATGACCAAACCAATTGCAAATATTCCCTGTGGCTGAGGATTTCTAATTCTCTGGCCACACTTTAAACGATATTATTTTGACTGAAATAGTCCACAACCAAACCTGGAATCAGTGGCGGTGCGAGGGTTCGAGGCGCCCGGCGGCAATGTTCTTTAGTGTCGCCCCTACTTTGCCACAGAGAACAGTTTTTATGTCAGTTGCCAACTTCCAACTCCCCCCCCCCCCCCTCCCCATCTACTCCCCGTTACAGTTTTAAAACAAAGGTCCGGACAGCGCCCCCATCGCCCGGCGCCCGGAGGCAATTACCCCCCCCCCCCCCTCCCGTCGCGCCGCCACTGCCTGGAATCCTGAAATTATTAAAGAAAAAAAAACCCCACTGGATTTGCCCCCTAAGGACTATCAAACCCAGTGGCTTGAACAAGGTGAAATCAAAACGGGCATCTTCATGCACATAAATTATAAATAGTAGTACTGTTATTATTAGTATTATCGTCATTATTATTTTAAATTATTATTGTCTGTACAAATATAAGTACAAAAATACATTAAAATTACGCCAATAACACATCCCAAATAAAATCTACACAAGGACTACTCCATGCTCATCATAGATGGCGCAACAGTATTACGTTCTATTTTGAACGCTTTCCTTTGTTTTTAGGTCATTCCTTAGAGTTCGATCCATCAATTAAGCAGTATCAAGCGTTTCACATTTGAGTCATTTCGTGACTACGATTGTACATAATTGTAAAAGAAATTGTAAAAGAAAACAAGAAGAAATATGAAGGATTTCGTACGTTATGTTTTTTTGTTCCTTCTATGTTAAGTGTTTTGTTTTCTGTCAATATTTGCCTTTGACAAATGGAGCCGTAGGTCTAGAAAGTGCTATAGCTTCTTTACGCTAGGTTTGCACTGTGTTGTGTGTTGTTGGCTTTTTATATTTTTTTTTCTTTACAAAAACCATCCGTCACCCATCTATCTTCTTTTCAAACACCAACGATATACCCACAGCTCCAAAAAGAAAATATTTTTCACAAAAACCTAGGCCATACTTTCCTATCCGCCGAACTTTTCACAAAAGCATTTGGCCATCAAAACTCAATATATTTGCTATACATTATTACATTTAGTGACAAAATGTAGCATTTAGTAAGATTCAAGCTGAAAAAGATAATTGGGAGTCGCGCTTAAGAGTCATGACGTCCTGATGGTATGTCCTATCGTCTTATTTACGTGGTGTTTTTGTTTGAAATTACAGACTCTGTTACTGGCGGATATATTGATAGTGGCGAGTTCTTCACTCCGACTTGGATCTCATTGATTTCTACAGAAGAAGTTATAATCATTTCTATGTTTATTTATCTAAGCGTAATTATCTAATTTTGGGTGTTAGCTAAATGTGTCTTGATGTTTCTATCACCGTCTTGCACATGTTTTGTTTTGTAATTACTGTCTTTGTCTTGTCTAAATTACTGGGAGATATGGATGACGATTGAGCAAGCATTAGCTAAGTAACGATAATATCGCGGTCTCTTGGATTGGCTAAAAAAAAAGCTTTCATTTTGAGTTATAGATTAAGATGGGTTTTCCTTCTTTTAAATTGATGGCTCGTTAGCTAGTGTATTTTGTGAAAATTTTGATGTTTGGTAGCCTAGTGTATTTTGTGAAAATTTTGATGGTTGTAGGCTAGTGTATTTTGTGAAAATGTTGATGGTTGGTAGCCTAGTGTATTTTGTGAAAATTTTAATAGTTTTGATAGGCGAGTGCTTTTTAAAAAATTTGAGCGTTAGTGGTTCAGAATTTTTTTAAAAATTTTGAGTGGAGGTAGCCTACTGTTTTTGTAAAAAATGTGAGCGCTGCTAGTCTAGTGTTTTTGTGAGAATTTTTTGTATCGTGTAGTGGGTCAAGTATTGGACATTTGAAGAAGGGATATGTGGGTGGCAGCTTAGGCTTTTTGTGAAAATATTTGAGGATAGGAGGGAGGGTGGTTTCAAGTTTTAAAAAACTTTAAAAATAGGTATGGAGGATGGGTGGCCCACGATGCATATATATATATATATATATATATATATATATATATATATATATATATATATATATATATATATATATTGCTACCACTTCTTAAAAGTTTGTTTTTAACATACCAATAAAGGAAATATCAGTAAACTTTTTCAACTGTATATACTTTGTTTCCAAATTATTTAATTTCTTACTAAAAATGAACTTGCTATGCTGCGGAAAGTAAACATATTCAAACGCATGCACAATCGCACAAATTTATACTTTTACTACATGCGGATAGATGCTTAACTATCCCTACGCTAATTCTATTTCTCACGAGGTTTAATTACATATTATTTTATTTCTGGTATATTTTTTATGTACTGAATAACTATTCTGACAAAGAATACACGCAAATCCTTTTGTTTGATTATATCATATTTCTCATGTCATCTCTCCACGTTACTTATATTGCCTCCTGGGGAATAACGAAGGCAGAATTAAAAAGAACAGGGTTCCTTTTATCCCCAGTAGACTAAAACTTGGCTGTGTACCGATTACAAACTTATATTTCTTTATTCGAAAAGCGCAGAATGTCCGTTGCTTTGTCAAACTTGCAAGGAATATGGTAATTTCTGCAGATTCTGTCCAAAAATTACACATTCACACAAAATAAGTTATTTTGTCGCCTTAATTGTTTCCATTTTCTTTTTATGTGGGTGGACCTTCAAGATATAGCAACGGACCAATACCTCTTGAATTTTATGCATTTCGTTGTGTCCGCACACGGTCTCTTTGGAATCCTCTGCTTGTTTAAAAAGTGCCTATGTTTCTCTCTATTGTTTGGACTTGTACGATTTTCTAATGTTTGTCCATAGTCTCTTACATTCCGGTGTATGGTTTTTTTTCCTCTCCTTTAACTCTAACCACCGTGATGGCGCGCGCCAAACACGTGCTGTCTTTGTCGTTGTTAATTCTGGCTATACTCATGCTGATGTTAGGCACCTGTACTTATTCGTCTGATAACATTTTGCAACGTACGAAAATGGCGAAGTGTGAGTTACGTGCACGATTGCTTTTCTATTCGTAATGTCAAACTCGTAGTTGAAAAGTTACACGTTCTGAACCCCCCCCCCCCATTATATTTGATTTTTGCGAATTTAAAAAGTCTTCAACAAATCCTCTCCTATTTCCGAGTTAATTCAATGAAATCAGAGCCTCTTATTGTGGCCATAGGTCTCTATATACAGACGATTTGAAAGATGGAGACAAAGTTGGAGCTGCCATTGCAACACCTCATGGCACCATCTCGAGTCGGTTACCGGATTAAGCCTCAGTTTTTACTACAGAAATTACAACCATACTCATAGCTTTGAAATACATTGAAACCTCTCAAAAAGCAAATTTCATGATCTTGTCATATTCCCTTTCCACGCTGAAAGCCTTGCAGAATCTTAAATCTGACAACCCGTTAATATTCCAGTAATTAGGGAAACATAATGTGCTAATACAATTTGGGAAAAGTATTCTATGCTATTAGCTACCTCATCACACTGGTATAAAGTGTAACGAAAAGGCAGACAAAAGGGCCAAATCTGCCCCGCAGTCATCCGTTTCCAAATGGAAGATTCCATATACTAACTTAAAATATTGCATAAATCAGCATGTTCGTAATACTTGACAAAATATGTGGAAAGAAAAAAAAATCCACAAACAAACTTAAGAACATCAGACACAATTGGCAGTGGCATCCCTCGTATAAAACAAATCACAGAGATGAGGTGGTATTGTGCCGATCGCGTATCGGACACATATACCTGACTCATGCATACCTCCTGAATGGTGAACCTCGACCAGAATGCATACCATGCCAGTGTCCACTGACAGTGGATCACATTCTTGTGGCATGTGTCTACTTTTACCCTGGGGGACAGAAGCATTTTGATGTCAACTGCGTGAAGAAACTGTAGGATGATGTACCACCCGAGAAAATCTTGGATTTTATGAGGGAATGTGATTTATATACCAAATTGTGACCGTATCTTTTTAGCATTTTACATGTGTTACCTTTATGTTTTATTTATATACATTTTAAAGCATTTTAATCTTTTTTACGTTTTATATTTTATCTTGCTGTACTTGATGCTTGCATTTATTTGGAAGGGTTTATCTTGCTTGATTTGTGTGCAATTCATTTTACATGTTTTGAACATTTACCTTTAGTTGGCACAATATAGCCGCTATTGTGCTAAGATGCCGTAAAGAGCTATTACATACATACCTTTCGTAACCGATGGTCGAGAATATAAATGAGAAAATAAAGATTGTGGTTTGGAATTATCTATAACCAATTTGAAGAGATGTTTCCCTCTACTAATACCAATGTGGGTTAGAATGAGCATGTTACCTTTCCATACACGTGGACATTATTATTCAGTGAAAAGTACCGTAAGTAAGTGGAGTGCTTAGGTTTCAATTAACAACATACAAACAACATACATCCAGCAAATTAAGACAGAGCTGCTCACTGAGCAATTTTTTTTTAACCACTAGTCCAGGACAAGTGGTTTCAGAAAATTCACTAGTCCCACCTTACTCTTCACTAGTCCCACCTTACTCTTCACTAGTCCCACCTTACTTTTCACTGGTCCCAAAATGGTAATCACTTGCCGAGATTTGATGAGATGTATGTACTTGATCCATAGAAAAAACAAACGAAATAATATACAACATAATTATTTCTTAAAAGAATTAATTCTTTTAGCTCATGGATTTGAAAAAATGTCCATGTATATGTCTGCCACCTGCACCAGCACTAAGCCAGCAGTTGATAGCTGTGTCTGGGTTGAAGTCCTCAAGCTCTGGTCCATTTGCGGAAATGTTCATTAGCATTTGTAAACTCTTTTGGTTTAAGGAATTCCTTAAAGAAGTCTTGATTAAGTTCATTGAACTAAATCCTCGTTCACACTCAGCAGTGGATGGGCTTATAACAAACATGATTTCTAATAGTTTGCATGATTGACTGAGACTAGGTGGAGTATTCACTAAGAGTGTTCCAAGAATTTCAACAGGTGGATCCGGTGACTGCTTCCTTCCTAGTCAATACATTCAAGCCAGGGATAACAATCAACCCAATGCGGCTGAAAATTTCTGTCTTTTAGTAGTGTCATATTTGACATTTTTTGCCATCACAGACTGTTGCTTATGTCTCTTTGGAGAAATAGCTACCGCACACTCAGTATCAGTCTTACGTTTTATCCCTCCACTTTCAAACAAATTTTCCTTCTCCGAATCGCCGTTATTACCTTCCTTGCGAAAATAATTTAGCAAACTCATTTTATCCACAGAGTATCTATCTAGCTTGCTTGATCACATACTTCTAAAGTGATCATAACATACATTTTCTCTTTTAAATACGAACAGAGGCAGCTCATTAATTAGCGTAATTGTTTCGCTTCAAACGCAATATCGCACGTGGAAGTTAATCATCTGTATAATCAATTAAAAATTAAAGAATCATTACTGACATTTAATCAGTTCATAAAAGAAACCAACACTGATGTCGGTAAAGTACCTTTCATTAATTATATTACACTGACTCGCTGGATTAAAATCATAGTGAGCCGCTCGTGATAATCTGGCTTGAGTAAACTCATTGCAACAAAGCCGCTTAAAACACTACTAATTGATCATACTGGCTTTCTTTTGTTTGAAGTGTTTTGATTTGCCGTTAATTTGGTCGCTTAGCCCAATGTGCAGTCAAGCGGTAACAGGATGAAAATGTATACACGAAGAGGGGTAGAATCAACTATTCAGTACGCCCGGAGGGCATGATTGGCCAAATAAAGGTAGATATAGTGATTAAAGCACGAAAATAAGGACTAGCCCGACTTTTTTAAAAAGCACTTGTCCCGGACTAGCGACTTGGAAAATTGTACTTGCCCGACTTCAAAAATGACTAGTCCGGGACGTCGGGCTATGGGATTTGCTCAGCCCTGGAGCAAGAATATATTTTGTACTGTTGATGCAATGTAAGTAAATAGGAAAACAAACATTGAATTCGAACGGCAAGAGCAGCTACAGGTCGATCACGTTTCCTCCATATTTGTAAACAAAGCAACACATGTATTCATTTTTCCACCCCATCCTTGTTATACTACATTAGCGTGAAGAAACTGTAGGATGATGTACCACCCGAGAAAATCTTGGAGTCCTCCAGAAGAAAACTTAGGAGTTTGTACACATCTACCCAGAGAGTAATGGAAATACTACGTTACATTTTGTTTATGATAAGGCTGACACGTTCAAAAACTATTTTGCTTCATTTGGACACTCAAATAGCAGTACACGTGTCTGTGTTTATGATAAATATATAATTATAAACCATATACAGTTTCTAAAGTATCGGCATGTATTCTATAGTAGTTAAGAGCATCAAAATCTCCACGAAATATCAAATGCTTTTGCAATATATATATTGCAATTGATTTATCTATATATCTATGAATCGATCAATCAATCCATTCATTATCAATCAATCTATTCATCCGTCAATCCATCAAACAGAATATTTTAGTATAATGAAAACAAACTCGGGATGGAGAAGATATAAAAATATTTCATAAGCGAGGTTGGTAAGTATGCACAGATTAATCAGAGGCGAACAGTACATGAGGAAAAGATCCAAACAAATTATGGAATTTGTAGCATCTAAATCAATATGATCGATTGATATTTGCTAACAACAAGAAAGGACAATATAACAACAACAACAACAAAAATGCAAATAAGAGACAACAAACAAGATTAAGAATAAAGTATCAAAAGATAATAGTCACACTTTTATCAATTCTGAAATGATCAGAGAGTGTATATGATCTTTCCTGATTGCAGTTCCAAAAAGACTAATCCTAAATAAAACTTGTTGCTTAGAGCTATCTATAAATTTTGAATCTAAGATTTCCCTTGACTAACATTTATAAACATTGATATAAGTATGTTACTCTTTCTACACAGGTGGATATTGAATTAAACGAACAGTACCCAAAGTAATTGGAGTAATTAAGTTTCTGTTAACAACAAACTCGGTCCTGCAAATGAAGAAAGAGCAAAACCATATTTTAAAGACAAGCAATATAGTATTGAAGAAAGAGACTGCCTGTGTGAATACATGATGAAAATGTAATTTCTATCTGATTTAGTTGAAATCAATGTTCCAAAACGACATATGTAACTGATGGAAACACGCGCTTTTAGTGACGAGAAAAATCAATTTATAGTAGATTTTCCTTTTTTATTCCTGTTTGGATGGTTTCCGTCTTCGGTCAACATTTTGGAATAAAAAATGTTATTCAAAGGCTTCCAATGATTCTGATTGCACAGCATTTGTACATGATCCCTGTTAAAAAATTGTGTAATCTTCTTATAGGTTTATCATCTGTAGAGAATACTACAATGAGGACAGGTATGTATACGAAGGGATTTTCACAGTAATTAAATTATCTATCTTTTATATATCATAAATTAAAAATGGTACTGTATACACGCTATTGATTCTATATTTAAATTATAGCATATTGTATATACGCGTTTGATTCTATATTGAAATTATAGCATATCGTATACACGCGTTTGATTCTATATTGAAATTATAGCATATTGTATACACGCGTTTGATTCTATAGTGAAATTATAGTATATTGTATACACGCTATTGATTCTATATTGAAATTATAGCATATTGTATACACACTTTTGATTCTATATTGAAATTATAGCATATTGTATATACGCGTTTGATTCTATATTGAAATTATAGCATATTGTATACACACTTTTGATTCTATATTGAAATTATAGCATATTGTATACACGCTATTGATTCTATATTGAAATTATAGCATATTGTATACACACTTTTGATTCTATATTGAAATTATAGCATATTGTATACACACTTTTGATTCTATATTGAAATTATAGCATATTGTATACACACTTTTGATTCTATATTGAAATTATAACATATTGCATTAAAGCATTCTACCATTTCAAATGTGTGATAGATCAACAGACAGTGAGCGACAGAGAGATCGTTTGCATTGCAATTGTATTCTCTTGATAAAATATAAAATAAGTAACTTTATGTTTTAAAACGTTTTGTAGATATTGTTAACGTGTTTTCTTTGATGTATTTAGGTGGATGAGTGTGCATTACTTCTGCTTTAGTCCAAACGTACTAAAAGTGTACACGAAGATTCCAAGTGCAAGGACAAGTAGAAAGTTTCTCAGTTCAAAACTAGCTCTATTTTGAAATGACATTGTCCATAATATTTTTAAATAATGGATTTCGATTCCTTCTTCTTAACGGTAAAAGTCAATGAGTGGTGTATTACGTATTACAATATAATTACTCATTGATGATAGATAGATAGAGGTGCAATGGACCGATGGAGGGAGGAGGGACTGATGGATGGAGACTTGGTTAATGGTATATATATATATATATATATATATATATATATATATATATATATATATATATATATATATTAATTATGGACAGAAATCGCGAATAGTATTAGATTTATTGGTTGCTTATTGACTTGTACGTTTTATTACACAGATGACATAGATAAGTTGTCGAATCTTTACCTTGTCATTTGATGCCATCGTTTTTACCTCAGATACAGTATGGACATGTTGGAGAATATTCTGAGTGGAGACTTTACACATTTTTAATGTGCAAGAAATAATTTACAAATTCTTTGATTGGTATGTAAGTGTGAGGGAAATGGCAAAATTAAAAATTAAACCAGTCGGAAATTTTCGACATTACGTACAATATTGCTTTTATTTCAAAATGGAGATTTTACACGTTTGACCTTGGCATTAGTCTATTGCTTCATGAAATATACATGCTCTTTACGTTGTGTGTAGGTCGATAGAGAAACAGAGAGATGCTGGTAGATTGATAGAGTGGACTTATTTCAATCTATTTTTTTTCTTCAATGTATTCTGTGGGCATGAATTCGATACAAGCATGTGGTATTTTTATTTATTTTTTTTTTAATATTTTTTTTAACAATGCATAGAACAATTACCAACACCATGCACTCAGACCTCAAGATGACACAAAGCATTTATTCAAGGTATAGATAATTGTACAGAATTTTGTTCTCCTCGGCTTTGTACTTTCATTAGGAGAGGCTTACATATATATCTCGTGCAATTACATGTTAATACTCATCTCTCTGAAACTGAAAACCAAAGTAGAACAGACCCAAGAAGATCTTCTTTGATGTGATGGATATAGACATTTCTGGTGTATAATATCAAAGAGACAAACTAATAGAGCACTTTGAACTTGATGATTTATTTTTGGAAACGCATGCACAAGCAAGAAATAATGAAACACGAAATCTGTTATTGTTTGTCTGTAATTAAATACAGATACATTTTCTTCTCTGTTTCCGTGTGAAGTATTCATCAAGTGTATCGTTGACATTGTTCCTTTATTCTGAGTGATTTGTGATCATGCGGTATTGATTTACGTCACAGTAGTAATGTATGCAAAGTCCCAAAGAGCAGTGGAGAACAGGACGAAATGGAGAGAGATTGTCGCAAAGTCATCAGTGGCGCCCCTACGACAAGCAAGGTTACGCGAGAAATGAAAAAAAAAAAAATGAGTAATGTATGTCTTCTGTGTACTTTTAACTCGTGACGTTTGGTTACATTTTAATAGTACCTAATGTCCTAAGGGACAAAACTTAAAAATCGACTCAGATAAACAGAAACTCATTACACGCTAAAGGTATGTTGACAGACGAATGGACAAGACGTGTATAGAAATATCATTTGCATAATTACTTTAAGAAGTTCATAACAACAGTAAAGGGCAGAATATGCAGCATAAACGTCATCTTTCCTTCACTATATCTATCTATCTATCTATCTATCTATCTATCTATCTATCTATCTATCTATCGTTAGTTAGTTGTGATTTAATTATGCAGATTATTTCATGCTGATCGTAGCAATCCTGTATAGAAAGCAACATGGAAATCCTCATCAAGCTTTCGCTTGAGTCAAATCGTTTGAATGAAAGTTTGCATTAATAAATATACTGTATTTAAAACAAACGATCTTATGTTCAAACAAAAGAATCAGATAACAAGGCATGTACAGGATACATGATAATATCGCATCTCGCATCGCCCCCAACCCTTTTATTGTCATAATACAAAGCAAACAGAGATACAGTGATTACGTTGTTGTTCATTAGAATCTTATTTGATTTAAGGCAAAATGTTAAAAGTTACCTCTAAATGTCAGTTTTTGTCTTATAGAAAAGACGCTTAAAACTACAAAACACGCAAACTGACGGAGTGTTTACGGCAAAGCAAAACAGAACGGTTACATTGTATAGAGACAATGGATGTAGAATGCCTTGCCATGTGACACTCTACTGTAGCCGGCCCAAACTGTAGCGATGGCAGGAATCGAATCCGTACACTTATGGTCGTGAGTCCGGCATGTCAACCATTGAGTCACAGACGCCTCACAAGCTGATACAAATATTAAAGTATGTGCAAGGCGATGGAAGTTAATAAACCTTGCATTTTAGCAGTTCTTGCAAATGAAAGACAGTTTTAAATCACCACGAGAGCTAAACTAACCAAAATATATCACAAAGCATGTACAGTCTCTAAACTAGGAAGATTTTGTTTACTATTATTGAAAACCATCAATTTATTTACGAAATGTCATTCAGTTTTCGTATATATCTATCTTTTCGTTCATTATTTCTTACGATCTATGACTCGCTTGCTAGATCGGTCCATTCGTTATTAATCTATGAATCCATCAATCCTTCCATCTATCAGATAGATAGATTATTAAATCATGGAGAAAGCATTCCCTACATGTGTATGGTTTTATGATAGATTACAATACATCATGCGTAATATAAGTACGTTTGTACTGGTTAATCAAAATAGGAGAGAGGCAGATTAGGAATAAAAAAATGAAATCTGAGTATTTGAGGCCTCTAAATCAATTTAATAGTTGCAAATATCAAGAAAAGGAAAAAGACAAAGAAATAATGCAAGTAAGAGACAAATAATAACGCCAGAAAAGCACGTAGTAAACGGCAAAGATCATACATTTGTGTCAATTTTCAAATAATCATAGTGTCTGTGGCAATTCGTAACCACTGATCCGAGAAGAAAAATTGAAACATAAAGCGTGTGATTAAGACTTATCTATAACCTTTTTGCAAGGAAATTTCCCTTTACTACTACTGCTAATACTACTACTACTACTACTTCTAATACAACTACTACTACTACTACTACTACTAATAATAATAATAATAACTAATAATAATGAGGGTGAGCATGATTATGTTACTTTTCCATACTTGTTGATTGTATATTAAATTGAAGTGAACAGTACCGAACGGAAGTGGATTAATGTAGTTTCAATTAACGACATACTCTGTCCAGAAAATGAAACAACAACAACAACAACAACAACAGCAACAAAAACCACAGCTAAAACATATTGTTTTATATCGATGCTAATTTAAGTAACTTAATAACAAATAAGAACAACAAGGTGAAATACAGATTGATCATGACTCCTCTTCCCAGGATTTTTAAACAAAGCGAAAATTTTATTCTTTTTCCATCTAAGAACTTTGTTACACACCAGTCTTCGAATGGAAAATTGACTTCGAATGGAAAATTGACTTCGAATGGAAAATTGACTTGTTCGTGCAAAGCCACTTTAAGAGACAAGGGAAGTACTAAGACACATATTAGAATGATAAGCCTTACATTTGTTTTAAATTGTCTTACTTTATTTTGTGATTAAAATGGCAGAGCATATTGGCATGTTATGTATTGGAAAAGCAACTAACACATGAAACCGTATACAACCTATAAACTATAAACATTTTTAACGTGTTACATCATAGTATATATCTATCTGTCTGTCTGTATATTTAACGATTGTTCGATCTATTCATTATTGACCCATCCATCCATCAGTCAGACAGATGTATTCTTTTATTATAAAGAATGGTTTGATTTGGTCCTTTGTGGAGCTGTAACACACGGAGATTCAGTCCTTCCTCAGCATTTGGAGTATAGTGCCTAGCCCTGGGATACACCACTGTGGCCGACCCGAGCTGATCATTTGGTAGGATTGGTGTGCATCCTTCTGGTCATGAGATCAGCGCACTAACCACTGAGTCACACTAACAACTGAGTCACACTAACCACTGCACCACCGCGGCCCTTTTATTATAGAAAAAACAAACCGAACCGTCGGTATGGTTAGAGAAGAGGAATAAATATTTCATGGTATGCTTGGTACATATTCATTGGTCAATCAAGTATGCTTGGTACATATGCATTGGTCAATCAAGTATGCTTGGTACATATGCATTGGTCAATCAAAGGGTCAAAAGACAATTGAAGAAACAATATTTTAAAAAATGAAATCGTTGCAAATGTAGCTTCGAATCAGTAGGATAAATGGATATTTGTTAACAACAAGAAAAGAAAAAAGAAAAGAAAGGGAAACAATGGAAGTAAGAGAACAAAAACAACGGAAAGATGCACGCACGTGAAGGTGAATGATCAAAGTTTATTAAATTGTCAAACGATCAAATAGTGCACATGTCCTTTCGCAACCGCCGTTGGAGGAAATAAATTACAAAATAAAGCCCGAAGTTGAGAAGTATCTCTAAATTTTTTAAGAGAACATTGCCCTTGACAAATGCCAATGAGCGATAAAATCTGTATGTTACCTTTCCATACACGTCGACATTAGAATAAAATAAGTAGTATCGTAAATAAGTGGAGTAATTAGCTTTACACACAGTAATTAGCTTTCATTTAACAACAGATTCGCTCCAGCAAACGAAGACAGAGCAAGAACATATTTTTGTACTGTCGATGCAAATGTAAGAAACCAAACATTGAAAACGACGAAGAGCAGCACCAGACTGATCACATGTCCTCCATGCATGTCAAATAAAACCAACGTTCGATTCCTTTTCCCTCCCATAGCCTTGCTGTACATCAC
Source organism: Margaritifera margaritifera (assembly GCA_029931535.1). NCBI lineage: Eukaryota > Metazoa > Mollusca > Bivalvia > Unionida > Margaritiferidae > Margaritifera > Margaritifera margaritifera. The sequence continues at coordinate 563,702 of JAQPZY010001603.1, forward strand.
GAGAACATGTCCAATAGTAGACAATTAACCAGAGTGTGCAAGACCACTGCTCAAACAGACGATGGAACTATTAAAATACGTGTGTTTATGATCAGGCTGACACTATTCAAAAACTATCTAGCTAGAATTTCAGACTCAGATAGCGTTGCATATTTCCATGTTATGTAATGCGAAAGAAAAGAAGGTATAATACAAACCATATACATCCTGTACACTATTTAACAGTTTTCGTGTATTAGTTAAGATCTATCATTCGCTTTTTCTATATATTTTTTTAATTGATTTGTCTATATATATATATATATATATATATATATATATATATATATATATATATATATATATATATATTAATGGATCAATCAATTGAGTCATTATTAATCTATCCATCCATCAATCTATCAAAGTGATAGATTAATGTAGTATCAAGTAAACAAACCATACTAACGGTATCATTGGATAAAGATACAAATACTTCATTAGTAAGGTTGGTACGCGTGCACCGCTTAATGGCTATAAATGATTGAGGGAAATATCAAAGCGAAATTGTGGCAATCGCAGCACCTAAATCAGTAAGATAGATTGTTATTTATTAATAATGACAAGATTACAAACATAACATGAAAACGAAATAAAAGACGAAAAAACAAGACAGAGCAGCACGTATTAAACGGTAATGACTGTAGTGTGATCAATCTCAAATGATCAAAGACTGTATATGGTCCTCAATTACAGCAGTGCCAAGAAGATAAATTCCTACATAAAGGACGTGACTGATTTAGAGATATCTATAACCTTTGAATAGAGAATATTTCTCGGGACTGACACTAATTTGCATTTGAATGAGTATGTTATTTTTCTATACACGTGGATATTATAATTAAATGAACAGCACACAATGTAATTGAAGTAATTAAGTTTCCGTTAAGAATAGACTTGGTCCAGCAAATTAAATAATTAAGTTTCCGTTAAAAATAGATTTGCTCCAGCAAATTAAATAATTAAGTTTCCGTTAAAAATAGACTTGGTCCAGCAAATGAAGTAATTAAGTTTCCGCTAAAAATAGACTTGGTCCAGCAAATGAAGTAATTAAGTTTCCGCTAAAAATAGACTTGGTCCAGCAAATGAAGTAATTAAGTTTCCGTTAAAAATAGACTTGGTCCAGCAAATGAAGTAATTAAGTTTCCGCTACAAATAGACTCGGTCCAGCAAATGAAGTAATTAAGTTTCCGCTAAAAATAGACTTGGTCCAGCAAATGAAGTAATTAAGTTCCCGTTAAGAATAGATTCGGTCCAGCA